>VDFB02281492.1:89972935-90253836 GCA_007258455.2 Sequoia sempervirens
GATGAGTTCGAGGTTTGTCGTCGTCATTATTGTAGACTTACTATTGGACAGCTTTCTGATTATCTGTCAGAAGATGTTGATGGTTTATCCGATGATGATGGAGAAGTTCTTCTCAATTCATATGTCAAGGATCAAGTTGCTAGGCAGCCACTTCGCTCACCTGATTGGTATGCTAAGGAGAATACTTCTATTGAAGAGGTTTCTAGATCAGTTATCAAGACTAGTAAGTTGTTCTTGGAGAGCAAACGAACGCGAAAGTCAGTTCCTGTAGCAGAGCTGCCAAAGGATTTCTCGTCATTGCCTTCTACTTCTAGAGCGAGACCCAGAGTCAAGGCCATTATAATACCTCCTGAAGGGGTTAAACTCAGTGGAAACACGGGGAAGAGAGCTACTCATAAGAGGAAGCAAAAATAGATTGAGAATATTCCTGAGGTTCCAGTAGAGACAGTTATTCAGACTGAGCCTCACGTCTCACCTCCTAGTTCACCTCATGAGCAACCTATCGACATAGATTCTGAGCCTGAGACACCAATTCAAGCAGGATGGGAGACAACTGAACCACCACAGGTTGATACATCAGGGACCGTCTCTCCGCGAATTGAGAATATTGTTCAGTCTTGTTGGCTCGAAAAGTCTTTGGGAAGACAGAGGCGTGAACCATCATACAACCTTGATTTGTCTGAATTTGGTGAGCCTTATCAGAAGAGATCAAACAAAAAGATAAAGAAACAGGTTGTAATGAACCGGACCAATTTTTTCAAATTTTACAATGAACAATCCAATACAACAAGAACCCGTTAAGGGTCAGCTCAACTCATAACCAGCAATTAAAGAAAGACTCAACGCCAAGAATGTGCTTTCCGACCCGACTAGGGTAAGTAGCTACCATATGACAGAGTAACAGAAAGTAAATACAATGCTAAAAGACTCAACACCACGGATGTGCTTTCAAACCCCAGTAGGGCAAGTAGCGACCATCTGGCGGAGTAACAAAAGTAAATACAATGCTGAAAGAAAGCTCTACCACTTATTCAGCGGGAGCGAATACAATGTAAGAAGTGCAAAGCTTTAATTCCCTTCTTGGCGGAATACCATCCAAGAACTTAAGTGTGTAGTTCATTCACCCATCTCTGGCGGTAAACCGTCCAAAGATTATTAGGTTTGCTGCTCTAAAACTAAGTAATTGCAGAATATAAAAATGACTGAAATAGTACTACTATTAACAGCCTTACAATGCACAATCTGCAGATTACAAAGTGTTACAAACTGTTAAACCAAAGCAACAACTGATAGAATGTTGTTCCGACTTATTTGACTTCACAATATAGATAAAACAATGCTTGAACTGAACTTTTGGAAGTCTGATATAAAATCAGCAATTCTGGAAACACCAACCAACAACACAGTAACCCACTAAAAAGCTCATAACACACTCAAAACCCAACCAAATCACTTCAAACTTGATGTAAAATGACCCAAAGAGGGGCGCCCTAGGGTGAGAATGGCATAGGTAAAGTACCCAGAACCAAACAAAAATCGTACAATGATTTATAAGCTAAAACTACTTTCAGCTATGCCAAAATCAGCAACTGTAAAACTGTCCAATCTTTGAAAACCTTCAACCTTGATGCTCTGTCTGCAAATCTGGATGAGAAGCAGTCTTTGAAGCCTTAGCTAGGTGCTATCTTTCAAGCACAAAACCAAGAGAAATGGCTAGGAGGTATGCATCCCTCGAAGTAACTTTGAAAGTATTTCAGCAGCATAACAGTATGATAGAAAAATAAGATGCCAAATGAAGAATAGAAGCCTCCTTTTATAGACTTGAGAAGAATCTTCCAAAAGCATCTAGAAGGGCGCCCAAACCAAGGTCAAAGCATTTCAAATTTGAAGTTGACTCCTTATCCCTCCAAAGTGGCATCCCTTTTTGAAGGCAAAATAAAACATTTAAATAAAATATTTCTCTCCTTAAGTTGGCGTTCAATTTCCTCAAGAGCAATTTGACTTTAGAAATATAAAAATATTTCTTCATGAGAAAATACCCCTCAAGGTCCCCTTCTTTAAAACAACTTAAAATCATATTACTAGGACAAGGGGTTATTTTATAAAATAAAACATTATTGTCTTTAAAATACTTATTTCTCCAAAATGAACCCCTTAAGCCAAAAATCAGAATTACCCAATGAATTGCCAGAAGAGGAAAGTTGACGGAGCTGGTGCTGACTGGACCACTGCTAAAAATAGAATTTACTAAAAATAGTAAATTCGTGAAGTTGCTCGAAATGCAAAACTGACCATACCACCGCGAAGCTCTCAGAAAACCCAGAAGGAATCCAGAATCCAAACACCCAAACTCCAACAAGCAAAACCCTGAATCTTTAAGAGAACCCATCAAGCAGCCAGAAACCCTAATTCTGCCACTGACTGGCTGACAGCACACTGGGAATAGGCTATCAATCACTGAAAAGTGAAGTGCTAAAAACGGGGACATTACACAGGTGCACATTGAAAAGACTCCTGAATCAAAGATCGTTATTGAAGTTGCAGTGCCTCCAGAGGGCAAAAGCTTAGACGAAGTCAAAGTGGGTGACTTTACATTTACTAAGGCACATCTTGGCAGGACCACACGAGAGACAGATGTAACTCTTCTTAAGATTGTTACCAATAATCTTGAAGAGCGTATCACGAAGAATGGAGAAGATAAGGCTTTACTCAAAGCTGAAAATAGTCAACTTCGTCAATACATTTCTGATCTTGTTCATGGAAATCCGAATAGAGCATTTGTTCTTCCTCAGAGTACACCTGCAGAACAACGAAAATTGGATCAGTTAGTCAGTCATGGTAGACTTGTGGACAACTGGATTGAAAGTTTAGTTGCTGCTGGTAAAACTCTTCTTGCAGATTTGTATCAGTTGAGGAGTGAGGCACATAAACTCCGTCAGGGTATTCAGTTGCTGGATATTGCAGTTGCAGAGAGTTTGGCGAAGGATCGTGTTCTCGTATCTCAGTTGTCAGTTGCATACGATGCCTTGGAGGAGGTTGAAGATCAAGAGAAAGTCTTCACTTGGAGAGAACAGCACCTTCTCAGAATTGAAATATGTGAGAGGATCTCTACTAAGTTGTTTTCGCTCAAGGACGATGTGGTTGGAGTGCTCGCACTTGTCAGCGGTTTCGTTTTTCAGATTCCGTGTCATTATCTTCTTCAAGATGGCACGTATGTCGAGTTGGAAAAAGTTCAAGTAGAGTTCGAGAAGCTGATTTGTGACAGCCTTGAAGGTGAACTTATGGCGCCTAAATTAGAGAATGTTTCAGTGATTGCAACAAGTTTGAGAAAGGCGACTGAAGAATGTAAAGATGGTGTGCACACAATTACGGAAAGTGGCAGAGAACTAAAGAAACAGACTGTTATTTTTAGCAGCATCAAAGTACCAGATGACAGAGAGATCGATGAGTTCTTGGTCGAAGTGTTAGACCGAGTTGACATGGAGTGATCTGCCAGTTGGAACCTCCAGTTGATTTCTAGGGTTGAGTCCTGAGTGGCAGTTAACTTGACTTCCAGTCTTCAGTTCACTTGCTGACTTAACACATGCTTATCTCATTCTTGGAATTATCAACACAGGAGTTAGGGTTAGGGTTTCCAGTTAACTGAAGGTAGTGGCCAGTTAACTTTGCTTTAAATAAGGACGTGCATGCTTGCACATTGTCCAATTAGGTTAGATGTTTCGATTAACTGATGGTAGCTTTCCAGTTAACTCTATAGTTTACTTCATTAGGGTTTGGCACATAACTTGCATGCATTGCAAGAACTGTAGTGAACTCAAGGTGGTTTTAGGTTACCTACACCTTGATGTATATAAATAAGAGCTTTTGCTCATTTGTAAATAACTTTTGCTTGAGAGAGAAATATATGCTGCGCTACCTTGCCTCAATATTGCTCTTTTGGTATTTGTTCATGTGTCTTCGCTATTACGATTAAGTGTTATGCCACATAGGGTTTCATGCAATTGTAATGGTGAATTCTTTCTGTTTCGTGCATATTTACCATTGAGGTCAATTGTTATGCCACATAGGGTTTCAAGAGATTGATATGATAAATCTGTTTTATATATTTACCATTGTGATCAATCGTTATGCCACATAGGGTTTCGAGAAATTACGGTGATAAATCTGTTTTGTGAATCTTTATCATTATAATCAAGGGTTATGCCACATAGGGTTTCGTGAGATTGTGGTGATAAAGCTGTTTTGTGAAGTCTTTACTATTATGATCAAGTGTTATGCCACATAGGGTTTCATAAGATTGTCATGGTAAATTCTTAAATCTGTTTTGTGCCCAATAAGCTTGTTTAGATTGAGATGATAGTTGCACCACCTTGCCTTCAAGTAGAGAATCTAAACTCGTTTATCGTTAGTTAGTCAAACCCTGCTCCATTTCCTCATGCTCTGTTTTCTTGAGGAAATTGGATAGATTTAAAGTAGTTAGCTTAGTTGTAGTTAATGATCTGCGAAACCAGAAAATCCTTAGCTGCAACGTTCTTGGTTTTCTTAACCTTGTGCCTCTTCCAGCTGAGAACAAAAAGATAGGACTTAGATTACTTTTCTTTTCCATGCATTCCAGCACACGAGGGAGCTTCCCCTCCTAATTTGAAGAGCACTCATTGCGTAGTGTACATAGCTGTCCGTACAAACCTGCACTCCAGAGGTGTTAGATTTTACGCCAACATGTTAGCACAGTAAAAAGAGGTAGTTATGAAAATCATCAAAAATGATTGTCCAGCATGGGGAAAAGCGCCCTTGTCAAGCAAAGGCGCCCTTGAATGAGGTGGTCAAGATGTAACCTGTTGAGAAATGTCGCCTTCGAGAGATCTCTTCGATCCCGTTTCAGCTCCACAATGAATTTGTCAGCAAGTCTATGAGACTAGTCAAACGATTGCAGTTATGGATCAGCTGAACATGCCAATTGAAGGATAAATCAGTAAGATAGAAGATAAAAGAACCCCTGCTAGCTAGGGGCGCCCATCTTTTGGAGGTACCTAATGACCTCGTTAGTAGTTGCGGTGTATAATGAACTTGTTCAGCTATTAGCCAACCTCTCGATCAAATCAAAAGCACTTTCATCAGACCTGCCAGGCAACCGGTGGAAGCAATCAAGTGGAAAACATCCCAGAAAGAGACTGAATGTAAAACATGGTAAAATGTGTTAAGGCATGGAAAAAAGAGCCCTTTCCAGAGAAAGGCGCCCTTTATTTTGGGCCCTTAAATGCTATCAGATGGTGGAAGGTTCTCCAGGATGACCTTCACCCTTTGGGTCAATCTCAGCAACGAAACTGTTAGCACGGGAATTTGACGAGGCAATCAACCTGGAGTGAAGATCAAACTGGAGTAGTTTCCAAGGTGAAAATCAATGGCAGAAAGAGAAAAGGTGCCCCTGCTGGCCAGGGGTGCCCTTGCTTTCAAGGACCTTAAACTGACTTCCATAAACTAAAATACTAGCCATCCTTTTCAGGACTGAGCTGGTCACTTGATGAATCGTCAAGCGAGATTGCCCAACTTGTTAGTCAACGAGGAGATCAAATTAGAGCACGGGAGGTCCAAATGAAGAAGTTGAAACATAGATATTGAAAATTGACTAAGGCAAGTGCAAAGCGCCCTTGCTGAAGAAAGGCGCCCAGTCTTCTGGAGCCTCAAACTCAGTTTTCTGGCTTAACGCCTCCCAGGCACATCTCTTCAGCTTGGATCCAACTCAACAATGAATCTATCAGTAGTTGCTTAGGATCAACTGATCAATTTGGAGCGAGGATCAAACAAAGGTCATTCAACAGTGAAAAATGATGAAAAAAGCACTCAAACTCAAAGGGGACACCTAAAAAGGTCAAAGGCAAGTTTGTTGACTTCAGTTAAGATATTTTGGAGACAAACTTGGCCAATTCACCCCACAATCAGTGGAAATCAACCTTTTGAACTCCAGATCAAGCCAAATCAGGTTTAGATCATGAGTTAGGCACCCAAACTTCAAGGATTTAGGCTTGAGTTTACATAAAGCAAATCTAGGCGTCCTTTTTCATTATTTCTTTGCAAGTTGAAGATTCAAAACAACAAGAAGCTCTCAAGGATGCCATTTTTAGATCTGGCAAGGGTTTTCAATAGTTCTTCAATATTTTTTGAAGATCAGAGGCAAAAGAATATTTTTAATTAGAGGCTAGATTCAGAGACAGATTTTCTCAGGAAGACAGATAAAAACTTCCAATCCATCTTCTGTCTACTTCCTCTTTTCTTGTCTTAGGTATTCTTGCATGTCACACAAATCAGCAGGCTACCACAAATCTGATCAACTGGGCAGATTTAGAATAATTTTCCAGTGAAATCCATCTCGTCAGATTTTCCAGAATCAACAAACTTGCTGCCCCTATTTTTGGGGGTTTTTCCGAAAAAGTTCCAAAATCAAAATTCTAAGGAACTAGGTTTGTTCAGCATTGAAGCACGAACAAAACCCATGTGCCAGATTTTTTCTAGAAAAGTACTTCTCAGTAGGGCGCTATTTTCAGGGGTTTTCAAAAATTGTCAGAACAGGGTCAAGTGTGCAGTCAATCTTTAAGTTTTTCAGGATGCAGTACTCTTAGGTACAATACAAGACCAAGACGGCCTTGTACCATGATTACCTGAAAACGATTGACATGGACTTGCATCAAGTAAACCCAGTGGTTGATCCAGAAGACTTGGAGGGCATGAATCAGATCACGTTGAAGAACATAGAGGAGTTCGGGTTGCTTCAAGCTACGTCCATCCCCATCCCCATCACATTACAGAGTGTGGATCTTGTAATTGCTTGCATTAAGCATTACAATCCTACCACGAGAGAAATCAGATCAGTGGATGGGAGGATAATCTACAGTTTAAAGCCAAAGGACATTGAAAAATGTTTTGATATTCCACCATGCTCTACCAACAGGGTCATATCAGTGATAGAATGTGACAAAGCATTCGAGGCAGCCAAGAGCAAATGCGAAGGAATAATGGCAGAAAAATGGCTGAAAGTGAAAAAGGCTAACTTGCCTAAGTTGGTTGGACGAGGAGAATGCAAAGATGAGTATGTAGTGTTGATCTACTCAGCAAAATCACTGGACAGCAAGATGGCAATCAATTTCAGTCGTGGATGTATTATGTCATTGCAAAAATCATTAGCAAGAGGGAACATTACGATTGGGCCACTCTGATCAGTGATACACTTCACCAACAGATTACCGGGTTTCTAGAAGCTCATAGGTTCCACATGTGTTCTTACTTGGTATACCTGATTGCCTTCCAAGGTGAGTTCACGATATTAAACAATGTGGGAACCTTGGGTGTGCAGAAGGTTCACAAACACTTTACACGTCTTGAGTTTACTCAAGCAGAGCGACACTTCAAAATAACGAGTGACCTCTTCATCATGCACACCGTATGAGATCTAGACCATGAGATGCACGTACGTATTTCACAAGCAGCCAAGGAGGCAATGGTGGACTGGGTGGATTGGTTTATCCAATTCCCTACTTTCACCTAAATACGCGTGTACAGCTACATTGGTCACGCTGCCATGATGCCACGTTACCCTTCAGATAGGGTAATCTTCATGGAATTCCTAAGGCAGTTATTCGAAGCTCACATTCACTTGCGCTTAAAGAAGAAGACAGCTGTGAACTTTCCCATTGAGATGGAACTCTATAGATACAAGTCAACAACAAATGCCAAGTTAATGAGCTGGGAAACGGTGAGGCTTAATCTCAAGCACCTCATTGAGAGGAGGTCATATGATCCCAGAGGTCTCTATGCGATGCATCTCGAGCAACGCTCATCACATGAATCTTCTATGGAAGATTACTGGGTCAATTGTGACGATGAGTATGAAGTACGAAGAAGGAATTATAGCAGGTTCAGGCTCTCGCAAATTGCTGACTTTATGTCAGAAGACATCGAGGGCTTATCTGACAATGAAGGGGAAGTCATTCTCCCCTCATTCTTCGTAGATTCAGTTGACTCACAACCACTCCCAAGAGTGGATTGGTACGCAAAGGATAACCCATCTATAGAGGAGAGGACGGGTAGAGTTGTTAGAAATAGTCAACTCTACCTCGACAGCAAGAGAACAAGGAAGGTGGTACCTCCTAGAACAAAGCCACCATAGGTTTAGTGTACACCACCTTCCACGTCAAGAAAGAAGCCAAGACAGAAGCAGTGGTGCAATCTCCCCAAGGGGATGAGGATGTCAGGGCATACAAGGCCAAGAATAAAGGGGATACATGTGGAGACAACCACACACAGTCTCGAAGTAGTCATGGGTATTGCTGCCTCAGAGCCAGTAATAGAGATAGTTGCTGAAGAGGTAGAGTCAGTAGCAGAAGAAGGAACAACACTAGCAAAAACGGTGCCTGTGATAGAAATAGAGCCACCAACATCACCACCGTCACAGCAGTCACAAGTCCCCATCGACTTGGACTTGCCATCGAGAGATGTCACTCTAGCACAGTCTGATACATCGGGCATTCAAGGGCCCCATATTCCTCTTTCTAGCGAAGCTAGCTGAGATTCTATCTAGCTTGAGGGTTTCCTAGACAAGAGGGAAAGGCCCTCCTATAAGCTTGACTTCATAGAATTCGACCATGTCGCACAAGACATGTTGGCGAAGAGGTTAAAGAAGCAAGTTCACATGGAAAGGAACATAGAACATGAGTTCATCATAGAGACTGCTGCCCCACCAGAAGGTAAAAGTATGCATGAGGTGCAAGTGGAAGACTTCACATTGTCTAAACGTAACCTCAGAAAGACCACACGGCAGGTGGAGGCAGACCTTCTTGGAATCGCCTTGGTGAGTGCCCAAGAAAGGATGGTCAAGGATGGAAAAGAAAAAGCAGCCTTAAAGGATGAGAACCAACAGTTGAGGTTGTACATTTCAAGCTTGATGCAGGGCACCCCGAACGTCTCGGCCTTACCACAGGAATTGCTGGATCTTCCTGCAGAGTAGAACCATCAAGAGCTGATGACATATGGAAAACACTTGAAAGATCAAGTGGAGGAATTTGTTCTCAGAGGGTGATGTATACTAGCAAATCTATACCAGTTACGGGATAGAGCACATGGACTCCGTGTGGAGATTCAACAATCAGAGCAAAGAATAGCAGAAAAGAGGCCAGGCGATGAGATCACAATTGCAGACTTTCAATTGGCATATCAATCAGTCTACTTTGAGGAAAACAAGTAACATTTTTTTGCTTGGAAAGAACAGTTGGCATACAAGGTGAAAGCATATGATGCCCATTCAGTATAATTGATTGACTACCGACAGGTTGTCACAAATATTATCAACTTTGCAAGAACGTTGGTTATATCTCTCCCTCGCATAGAATATTAGCGCGAGGGAGGAGAATACATTGAGATGGTTACAATGCAGAATCAGTTCAGAGATATCATCCGCAACACCTTCCTTGATGATCCAGATGGTTGCAAGTTGGCCAAGGTGGCAGCTTTGTCTACCAAGTTCGATGAGGCAGCTACCCAGTGTATAGACTTCCAGCATCAACTCACGATAGGCGAAGTAATGCTCAAGCACCGCGTCATCATTTTGCAGAGCATTAACTACCCCGAGGCTGAAGGAATCAACGAATGGATAGAAACATTGTTGACTAGTGGTGAGTTGTAAAGGCACCAAAGAAGGACGTCCTACCCTCCAAATGGCATTTATGATACTTGAAATTGACTTGATGCCTCTTTCCAAGTCAACTCAAGAAGATATTAAATGTAATTGGAGTTAACTTGATGCCCTTTCCAAGTTAACTTCACATCCCACAAATCATGCATTCTCAGATCCCACTGATTAAGGATGTCTAATTGACTTCCATAATTTGTGGATCTCAGATCTCCGCTAAATGTGGATGTCTATTTTGGAGGCATACTTTGTATTAAATTTCACCTTTAGTTTAGTTTCATTCAATTGAAGTAGTTTCCAGTTGAGTCTTTGTTTAGTTTCAGTTAACTGAAGTAGATTTCCAGTTAACTGTTTGTTCCCCCTTTTAGGAATAAATCTTGCTAATCGATTGGCAAGAACTAGTTGTTAACTCAAGGAGATTTTAGGGTTGCCTACTCCTTTGAGTTCTATAAATAAGAGCCTTGGGCTCATTATTTGTTTAACCTTTACTTACTATGCAAAATTGCTACGCCATTGTTGCCAACAACTTTGAAAGTGATTATTTGTTCACTCTTGGATGAGAGTTAATTGGTTTGATGAGCAATTGTGCATGATTTTGTGCCTTTGCATGTCCCAATCTTTGTAACTCGTTGGAGAGATTTAAAGAAGAAAATCAAAAGGCACTTGCATTTTGATCCAAAGATTTGAGTCATTTCAATGTTTTGTGTTAAATAGCTTGTTGTTTCATTTCCCTCCTCGGATAGAGGTTCCTCCTCTTTGGATATCTGTTATTAACGGTTATCGTTTGATGTTGTCTAATGGATTGTCTTTCAACCTATACTTCGGACAGGGGTTCCTCCTCCTTAGCAAATTTGTTGGCCAAATCATTGTAAATTGTTGTTTTTTAGTAAGCTGAATACTAGCCTATACCTCGGACAGGGGTTCCTCCTCCTTGGCAAGTCAAAGATCCAACTTACCGTAAAGAGCGTTTGCTTGTATAAAACCTTATCCCAGCGTATATCCGAGAGTTCAGAGCCTTGGCCATATTCTAAGGAGATGGCGGATTCAAGTGAATCAACCAATCCATTCCCGCTCCTATGCTCTCATGCTCTGTTTATCTTGAGGAGATAGGATAGATTAAAGGCTAGTTTAGTCGTAGTTAAGATCTGCAAAAACTAGAGAAAAGCTTAGCTACGACGCATTGTGTTTTTCCACCCTTGTGTCTTGCCACTGAGTATAAAAAGATAGGAACCTTAGTTTACTCCACCCTTTTTACATGTAACATCAACAAAGAGAGATCTTCCTCTCTATAATCCGAAGGAGCAGTACTATAACAATTGCAATAGCTGACCGTTTACAAATAGCACTCCAAAGGTGCTAATTTAAATGCCAACAATAATCATCAACACAGTGAGAACAAATTGCCAACATACTCAGAACAACAAAATAGTGAAGTGTTTGACGAAATGCCTTGGAAGAACACCCCCTATTCTGTACTTAAATTTTTTCGATTTTACCAATTAACTGCTCAGGGCATTTTGTCAAACAGTTAGTCAACACATGTTCTGAAATGCTATCATTGATGTCATATAGTCACTCAACAATTTATCCACAACAATCCAATTCAGGAATGTATTTCCAGTTTTAGATTAAGAACAAATTACTGACTTAGAGAAAAATGAATACCACCAAACAATTTACAGAGATATGTTTAAAAGAACTGCAAGTAAGTATTTCGTAACATCTTTGGCATATTTAATACATAATTATATTGTATCCTTGACTTGAAAATGTCTCACCAATAACTTTCCTTCTGTGCAGTCCGTATACAAATTAACGCACAACCTCTTTGACAGGTCTGAGTGTATATAAATCATTCGGCCATCTCAGCCTAGTGGCACTCCCAAGACTCCACACAACTATCATATTGCTTAATCATCCCTTTTAACAACTTATAATATATATAACACCTTGCACCTCCAATAAGCAACAGTTGTGAAAAGAAGCGGCTTTGTGTGTCTTTGATTTCTCCTCAGCCATGACTACTTGTGAGATATATTCGATAGGCATCCAGGAGTTGTCAATACCAATGTTAATTTTAAATGCTGCCTATATTGCCCCACTATGTATGTAATACCATCGTATCTTCTTCTGGAATGAGATGATAGTTCCTTGATTTAATATTAACAAATTTCCTTTAGGATGCCTTTTGTCGGTTTTCTATGCCACGTTAGACCTTCTGCTGAAATACAAGTGCCACATCTTTGAGATTCTTTCTCCACATCATTTAAGCTTCCATGAATCTTCCCGACTCTTCACTGTGGTTGTCGCTGAACCAAGATTCCACTATATCTTTCCAAATAGCATATGAGATATTCAAAAACATGGCTCCCTATTACATTTGAATATGATCTTTGACAGAAGGAGACATCTATTATTTAATTCATGCCAGATTCTGATTCAATTTTGGAAGCCACGGTTAAGAACAGAGTCGTTCCTATAAACTTTGGAGAGCCCGATAATCACCTGATAATCTCCATAAGATTATTTGAATGCCATTTAAACTTTATATACTTCAATTTCCCAATGCTCCTTTATGATGATTTGTTCCTTATATACCCCTGTCGCTATTATCGAAGACTCCCGATAAAAGACTTCTAAGACTTCAGCAACCCACAACTTCAAATATTGATTCAAATGGATGGATATCGACACCTTTGAAATGAAATACAACAGTCTATAGTTTTATACTTCGGGTCTTTGGAAGAAACCGATGATTCAACTTCCCTCTGTTTTTTCCAATGATATGCATCATCAACTGGTTCAAGCAAAGACTCATAATTTCCCATCACTTCCAAAGTCTGCTCAATAAGCAAATTAAGGTTGGCACTACCCACCAATATACCGACTTAAATAGAGTATGACATTATCTCATAAGCTCACCCGACTTTATCATACAATTGTTGAGCAATCCGCTAAACTCAAAGCTGGTTTTCATTAAATAGCAACCTGTCATGATTCTGATAACTGCAACATCCTCAATAATCTATCCGCCCTTAGTGCTTGTATTTGACACAACTCTTAGTTCCAAATGCAGACTCTATATTATCTTCAAGGCATGATTTAACTCCACTCGGTCTCTTATATTTAAATATCACAAAGTTATGTGCGTGTCAACTTAACTGGTGCCGATTTCTGAAACTTACGGCTTTCTCATCTTCCCTTCAACGATTCTTGAATGAATTGCTTGAATTTTAACAGTGCTACTGAACGAACACAAAATTTATATTATCTTATTCATCACCATATATATGCAATTCTGTTCAATTTCAGGAATTACCAATTTTCAAACTCTGCAACACATAAGTGCAATTGCAAAATCTGAATGATTTTTCCCATGAACAAATTGGGTTTTCGTCCAATTCTTGAACCTGAAGATTCCTGTCCTCAAGCTCCGAGAAATCCAATTCTCCAAAAAATAGATCAAACCAAAACCTCTGCAATGAGTTTTCAACTATTCTTTTATTCTTTTGCTTTGTCTCTTGGCTTTTTGCCTATCTGGCTCTTCAATTTTCCTTTTCTTTTTTTTTAATTTCCAATTTGTGACTTAACTTTGATTTTAATTTAATAAGTCACTAAATTATAATATTATTTAGTTAATAATATTTCCTTTTTGAATTAACATTTGGAGGAAATATTAAGTAATTAAGATAATATTATATTTCTCCACGTGATAAAAAATGGGACATTACAATTCCTCACGTCCCGAAGATTGCTTGCCCTCAAGCATTCTGCATTTGCAAGCCAAACTGAATACTAGGATCCCAAATCAGTCTTTTAAAGTGACCATCAGGTTGGCGCTGCGTTACTCTGATTAAAACCATCAGCTCATCATGCACACTTTGTGCTCCACTCTCAAGCAACCACAGAAAGAAAACATCACCAACACTCATACTGAGATTCTTGTGTGAACTGAAATCAGCATCATCAAACATTTCCAACCAAGGCACCTCTATGAAATCCCTAACTGAAATTCCATTATTTAACTCAATTATTCCATCAGTATCATCCTGTAACTCATGCAAATCTTCATCCAATTCAAGATGTTTCACATTATTAACAGATCCAAATAGTGCATGAGGTTCATACCAAGACACAAGATTGTTGTTAATACTTGTAAAATTCACATATTCTTCATCATTTTCAATGATGTCATCGTAAGTTTCATGCATACCTTCTTCCATCATTGAAAGCTCCTCAATAGCTACTGATTCATGAAGTGTATCAAGCTGAAAACTATCTTCATTACCTGTTATATCTGTTGTATCATGGCTGCAGCCTGTACCTTCATTTGAAAAATGATCCTCAAAATTGAAGAATTCAGTTTCTTGATGTGGGTTCCATATCTTGTGTTCATCAACCTTACCACTAGAATTAGAAGGTGCTTCATCCTTAATCACAAAAAGTGGATTATTAAATGTTAAATCTGCATCCCACTGAAAAAGGGGATTATCTGAAAGGTGAAAAGAGCTTGTATCAACTTGATTCACTAGATCATCTTGCTATTCCCACTTTGTTTTTTCCAACTTGGAAGTTTTTTTTAATTCAAAATCACTATTAAGCTCATCAAACTCATCTATTGCTTGCTTGATTTTTCCAACACTTATCTCATTTTCTTGCTCCTCAATCTGATTTGCAGCAGCTAACTGAAATTCTACTTCTTGAAGAGCTGCTTGAGTACTCTCCAAGATCGCCTTTGTAGATGTAAGCTCAAAGGTGAGCTTATCTATTTCTTGTTCCCTTTCTTTAAATGCCACCAAACTGTTTTCTACAAGCTGGTCATTGAAGTCTTGCAATGCAAGAGGTCTTTGATCAAGTTCTTTAAGATGACTTGGGCTGCCACAAACTACTTTTTCTGATTTGCTTTCGTTTGAAGGCACCATATCATCATTAAATTCAATTGTCCCAATAGTTGATATCTTGTAACTTTCATGTAAGAATGATGGGGCAGCATTATAAACCAATTCAGTATCCTCAAAAATATTTGTCTCCTTCCCACAAACCTTATCAAATTCAATCTCTACATCACCAACAAAGTCTTTTACATACCTCACTTGTAGAAGCAACTTGTGGTTCCTTTTCCTCAATGTCCACAACATTACCCTGTTGGAAGAAAACATTGTGAAAATCATTTACATCCTCATTTGCTGGTTCAATGAACTTCAGTTCACCAGATTGCTCATACTCAATGCTATCATGAAGATCAATGTACCCCATTTCCCTGATGGAAATACTAGAAGAGCTAACTCCATCTTCAAAATTTGTAACATCAGAAACATTTTCAGCCACTTGTATCTCTTTTGCAGCCTCTTCTTCTTCAGACCTATTCACCTTTTCATCCATGCATTGGTGGTTAGGCTCCCGAATTTCTCTACATGTGAAACAACGATTTTGTCTCTTGAGCTCATTCTTGCTGATTTCTTTTTTCTTCGTATTGTAAGCTTCTTTTCCTTTAGACTTTGCTCTCTCTTCATTTGCAAATTTATCAATAGAAGTTATATGCATGACAAGGCGGGTATTCTGATTATGAGATCTACCACCCCTGTGTGGTTATGCTTCCACCTGAGATCCCTGTAGTCATGAAAATATATTTCACTCTGAAAATAAGCACTTGATTTTTGCCAGTCTTGTAAAATTTGATCTTCAAATTCCTGTACTGTCACAGCTCTAGAATTCTGATTTGAACCCCTGTAGACTACATAATCTTTACCGTTTTTATAATTTATTTCTTGCCCATTGTTCCCATCAACATGTTGGGTCATTAAGGCTGCCAATTGAGCTAAGTTCTGCTGTAATTCCCTCTGACCTCTAGCAAAATCATTTAAAATCTCTCGTGTTTTGTTTCCTGTATTTGGCTGCCATGCTTCAAACTGTAACTCAACTAATCATTCATGCACACCCATCAGGATGGTAGGATACACCGCTTTGATACCAATGTAAGAACACCCCTTGTTCTATACTTAATTTTTTTCGATTTTACCAATTAATTGCTTAGGGCATTTCGTCAAACAATTAGTCAACACATGTTCTGAAATGCTATCACTGATGTCATACAGTCACTCAACAATTTATCCACAACAATCCAATTCAGGAATGTATTTCCAGTTTTAGATTAAGAACAAATTATTGACTTAGAGCAAAACGAATACCACTAAACAATTTACAGAGATATGTTTAAAAGAACTGCAAGTAAGTATTTCATAACATCTTTGGCACATTTAATACATAAGTATATTGTATCCTTGACTTGAAAATGTCGCACCAATAACTTGCCTTCTGTGCAGTCCATATACAAATTAATGCACAACCTCTTTGACGGGTCTGAGTGTATATAAATCATTCGGCCATCTCAGCCCAGTGGCACTCCCAAGACTCCACCGAGCTATCATATTGCTTAATCATCCCTTTTAACAACTTATAATATATATAACACCTTGTACCTCCAATAAGCGATAGCTGTGAAAGATGCGACTTTGTGTGTCTTCGATTTCTCCTCAGCTACATCTACCTGTGAGATATATTGGATAGGTGTCTAGGAGCTGTCGGTACCAATGTTAATTTTAAATGCTGCCTATATTGCCCCACTTTGTATTTAATATTGCCGTATCTTCTTCTAGAATGAGATGATAGTTTTTTAATTTAATATTAACAAATTTCCTTCACAATGCCTTTTGTCGGTTTTCTATGCCACGTTAGACCTCCTGCTGAAATATAAGTGCCACGTCTTTGAGACTCTTTCTCCACATCATTTACGCTTCCATGAATCTTCCCGACTCTTCACTAGGGTCTTCTCTTTTCGGTGGTGGTCTTGTGCTGTTCCTGGGTCCCATAGGCTGCTGTGGCCTCGTGGACGTTATTAAAATATTTCATTTCATTTCATTTCATTTCATTTCCAAATATCATACGGGATATTCAGAAACACGACTCCCTATTACATTTGAATATGATCTTTGATGGCAGGAGACATCTATTATTTAATTCATGTTAGATTCTGATTCAATGTTGGAAGCCACAGTTAACAACAGAGTCGTTCCCATAAACTTTGGAGAGCCCGATAATCACCTGATAATCTCCATAAGATTATTGACTGTCGTTTATATACCTCCAATTTTCCAATGCTCCTTTATGATGGTTTGTTCCTTATATACCCTTGTCTCTATTATCGAAGACTCCCAATAAAAGACTTCTAAGACTTCAACAACCCAAAACTTCAAATATTGATTCAAATGGATGGATATCGACACCTCTAAAATGAAATACAATAGTCTATAGTTTTATACTTCGGGTCTTTGGAAGAAACCGACGATTCAACTTCCCTTTGTTTTTTCCAGTAATATGCATCATCAACTGGTTCAAGCAAAGACTCATAATTTCCCGTTACTTCTAAAGTCTGCTCAATAAGAAAATTAAGGTTGGCGCTACCCACCAATATAGCCACTTAAATAGAGTATGACATTTATCTCATAAGCTCACCTGACTTTATCATACAATTGTTGAGCAATCTGCTAAACTCAAAGCTAGCTTTCATTAAATAGCAACCTGTCATTGTTTTGATAATTGCGACATCCTCAATAATCTATCCGCCCTTAGTGCTTGTATTTGACATAGCTCTTAGTTCCAAACGCAAACTCTATATTATCTTCAAGGCACGATTTAACTCCACTCGGCCGCTTATATTTAAATATCACAAAGCTATGTGTGTGTCAACTTAACTGGTGCCGATTTCTGAAACTTACGGCTTTCTCATCTTCCCTTCAACGATTTTTGAATGAATTGCTCAAATTTTAACACTTCTACTGAACCAACACAAAATTTATATTATCTTATTCATCACCATATATATGCAATTTTGTTCAATTTCAGGAATTACCAATTTTCAAACTCTGCAACACATAAGCGCAATAGCAAAATCTGAATGATTTTGCCCATGAACTAATTGGGTTTTTGTCTAATTTTTGAACCTGAAGATTTCCGTCCTCAAGCTTTGAGAAATCCAATTCTCCAAAAAACAGATCAAACCAAAACCTCTGCAATGAGCTTTAAGCTATTCTTTTATTCTTTTGCTTTGTCTCTTGGCTTTTTGCCTGTCTGGCTCTTCAATTTTCCTTCTCTTTTTTTAATTTCCAATTTGTGACTTAACTTTGATTTTACATTTAATAAGTCACTAAAATATAATATTATTTAGTTAATAATATTTCCTTTTTGAATTAACATTTGGAGGAAGTATTAATTGAGATAATATTATATTTCTCCATGTGATAGAAAATGGGACATTACATGCCTTTTCACATGAAGTCTCAAAACTGAGAGAAAATTGCATCCAAAATTATGGTGGGTTATTACACTTGTTTTCTTACAAATAATACCTTATGCTAATTTTTTGAGACAAAACTATCAAATTTCTCTCAGTTTGAGATAAATATTCCTTGGAAGTTTTAGATTGGTAGATGATATAGGAACCAAACAACTAAGACATAATTGACGCAAGTCCTTCACTTTGATTGGATCTACCAATCATTGACTGAATATACCTAAATTTGTTTAGAGCTACAATTCAAGAGGGAAACTAATAAGCTAAGGTGTGTTTGATCTATAGGCTCTGATATACTTTTTCCATTTGTAAATAGTGGACCAACCTAGTATTTTAGAGCTCTAACTATAGAGAATTCCATTTTCTTGTAGCTCCACTATGCCATCTCCAATACAAAGAGTTATTTCTTAGTGCTAACTACTAATCTGTGCTCTACAAATTCTAGACTGGTGGCTTCCTATGGCGAGGTTTCTCCTAACTGTAAAGGGTCTTCCTATATGCTCAAATGTACATGGAAGCTCACAGCTGTGTATAGATGTTTCTTTAAAGATATTTTAAAAATTAAAACTCCTGGCGCAAAGTTTCTAATCTACATTGCTATTCTAGGGAAAAATATGGTAAAAAATGATTGGTATCCCACTACTTTCACCACTTTTTGATCACATTGATCCCACAAGAATGAGGTAAGAACATGTTGGCGTTTCAATTCGCACCTCTGGAGTGCGTATTGGAAATGGACAGCTATGCACAAATAAAATGCTCTTCAAATTAGGAGGGGAAGCTCCCTCTTTTTCTCTTGATGCGTAAAAAGAAATGTAAACTAAATTCCTATCTTTTTACTCAACTGAGAGCACAAGGTTAGAAAACTCTATGCGTTGCAGCTGAGGTTTTCTCTGGTTTTGTAATCTCAACTACAACTAGGCCTATTTTATAACGCTTCTATCTCCTCAGGTAAATTCAGAGTGAGAGGATTTAGAAGTAACTGGGAATGATTTGGGTAACCTAGACAAGCTGGCTCTCAGAATGCATCCGAAGGCTCATTGCTCTTTCAAACTTATATTGAAATAGAGTTTATGCAAGTAAACATCAAACGATGATCTAGATCTCAGGATTCCCTCGAAGGCTCATTGCTCTTTTTGAGTTGTAGGCTGAAATAAAAATTATAGGGACTAAACAACAAACGATAAACTAAATCTCCAAATTCCCTTGAAGGCTCATTGCTCTTTTTGAGGTGTAGATTGAAACGCTTATAAAAGCAACAAATATTGAACGATCTTGAAACTTTGGGTCAAAGGCTCATTGCTCTTTTGATTTATTTTCTCAAACTCAATCAATGAGTACACTTTTGGGACAGCAAATGGTATGAAAGAGGACAATCATACAAGATACGATCAACCAAATAACACTTGACAAAGATTGAACACAAGTACATGAACAACAATCATGTTACCTAATAAGCTATTATTGTTATTAATTGAGGTTTGTTAGTTTTGTGTTATTTGTTGGGTGGTTTTGATAGTTGAAGTTTGCAAAGGGATTATAAAAGCCATATTGTAATGAATGAGTATATCCCAGTGAAATCAATAAACATTTGTTTTTATGTGCAGCAATAATGTAAGTTGAGTTTTTTTTTTCTTTATGCTCTATCATTTTCAATGTGGTATTAGAGTGGGAAGGCTGAGCCTGAGCTTAGTTGATTATGCCAATACAGGAATTGCCTTGTCTTAATTCATGGTTCCATTGAAGGATCTCAACCATCGTATGAAGGGAATTTGTTGGTATTGCTGCTATTCTTAGGCACATTTACTATGTGGGATCAACATTAATGAACGGCACAATAATTTACTAGTTGTGGGAAGAAAGGGTGGATTCTTTGGTTGTAGACAACCCAAATTTTTAGCAATGAGATTTCATAAATAGTGGGACATTTCATGCCAGTTTTTAAAGGTGACATGAGCAGTACCAAAAAATAATAGGTAGGATTGCAGGTTACAGGCGTGGGATTGTAGTATCAAAACATGGTAGAAAATTCCCATTTTTAGGGCACACAATTGACAGTCACAAGGGTGTGCGAAATTTTGTGTAGCATCAACAATATTTATGAAAAGAGACAATATTCATAGTTCATTTCTTAATATGGTTAGCTATTGTGAAGTTGCCATTGGGGCACGTGTCAAATTTGTAAGCAAGAGATTTTGAATTGGATTTTTGCAAGTATTTAAATTTATCAAACTTTAGTCTATCTTTTGTGTAAAAATTTGAGTTTATAAAAGCTTACAATTTATTTTTTTTCTTGTTTTTGAGAATGGAAATTTCATTAGAAAATTGTTTTAGGCTCAATTTCCACACTTGGAAAGTAAAAATCCAAATGCAATTGATGAGCAAGAACTTGTGGGGAATATTAAATGGGAATGAGAAACCACCTACTAGCGCAAATAAGTTATTGGATTGGTAGAGCAAAGATGGAGAAGCCAAAGCCATTATTGGCCTTCCTTTCTTAGATTTTGAGTTACATCATATAGATCTAGAAAAATTATCCAAGGAAATCTCGAAAAATTTGAATTTTTTTTTTGGATGTTACATCCCTTACCTTGAGACTATAACTTAACTTGTTTATGATAATGGAACCGTGGACGTTAATGTAGTTGCAAATAACGGCCTTTCATGTGAATATGAAATAAATGATTAAATAATTGTTCTATTTGTTGCAACTGTAATGTGAATATGAATGTTTATTTTAAGATGCAAATGTATATGATGATGATGATGATATTTAAATGTTAGTTTACATGTTAGGGATGGTCTAACCCTAGTTTCTTGTACCAAGTGGCTGCAGGATCGACATCGCACGAAGGGAAGAGGGACTATCATCAGGGAGAGGATGTAGTTGACAAGGATCAATTTGTCATCGAACTCTGGGTAGTGTATGACGTGCAACGACATACCTTTGGCCATGGATTAAATAATATAAATATTAATTATTAAGTCGAAATAATATAAATAATATAAATTTTGATTATTAAGCCGAAAATTAAATATAAGATACTTATAAAAAGATATTTCAATTATAAAATAAGAAATACTTATTTTAATAAAAGAAAAAGAAATTAAATAATAAAAATTGATAATATCTAAATGAGGTTGTTTTTATTAAAATAATGTTTATTTATTTATTTATTAATGCTCAATATTGTAAGATATTGTAAGATAGAGATAAGATCGTCTCCGATCTTATCTGGAGTTTCTTTTTAGAAACTTTCCAGTTTTGTAAATCTTGTAAACTATTTATTGAGCGTCTCGCTCATTGTTAATATATCAATTAATTTACCAATTACTTGCGTAATATGGTATTAGAGCCAGATTGCTCAACTGTGAATTTTTAATTCATATAAAAATCGTTTAAGATTTTTTTCTTGAATTTTTGAATTAAAAATTCTCAAAAATCTCTTTTTGAAGATTTTTTTCTGTGAGTAAAAATTTCGAAATTTTTTTCGGAATTTCTGTGGCTATTCGGAAGAAAAATTCGAGGGTTATCAAATCTGTGGACTTCGTGGGCATTTTTTCTGGAAAATTCGTGGCTCTCCTGGGCGACGTGAATTCGTGGCATGTTTTTTTGCAAATCTCAGGCGCGCATTCTGCTTCTAGCCGCGCGTTTTCTGGTCACGTCGTCGTTCATTTTCGCGGGTGTTTTGTGTGCACGTTTTTTTTCTTTCTGCCGCGCGACATGCTTCTCTCAGGCCGCGAACTTCTTTTGGCCGCTTTTTTTGCTTCAAGCCTGCGAACTTCTTCTGTCCGCGATTTCAAAACGTGTTTTCTGTACACGTTTTTTGGTGACGCGATTTTCAGTGTTTCTGGCCGCGGTTCTTCACTATTGAGACGCGTTTTTCAGACATTTTCTAGCCAAAAATTTGCATCTTGTTTGATCAACGGTTCTGTGGTGGGATTTCTAAGAAAATTTCGTCATTTTTCCAGATTATTGGTCTGCATTTTCTGAAGAAAAACTAGCCGACTAGGGTTTTGCTCGTTTCTTCTTCATCAAAAGTCAGAAATTTTTTTTCGTTTTCAGATTCTTGGTGGGTTTTTCGAGAGCTCAACTGGGTTGGTCTCCGAATTTTTTGGGTGCATCGTTTTCTGTGCCTCGAATTTTGTGCCATCCGTACATTGTACTTTCTGTAGTCTGTACCTGAATCTGTCATTGTTTTCTGCATTGGAATTCGTGCCTCGAGTTTCGTGCATCAGCCTCTTCTCAGTATCTCATTTTTCGTGCCTCAAAAAACGTGAAGATGGCCAGTTTAAGCAATTTAATGCTGGAGGGCAGCCAAAGATTTAATGGCAAAAATTACAACACCTGGAAGCAGCGGATGTTAACAATTTTTGAATACCACTGCCTTGATCAGATGATCCTCGGCAACGCTACTCGTCCTGAAGCGGCTGGTAAGGATTAGGATAAGTTTGATGAGCAGAATCATGAAGCCGTCATGCTTATTAAGCTTTCGGTTACTGATGATCAGCTCCCTCAGATCCCACTGAGAAAATCAGCTAAGGAGATCTGGGATCACTTGAAGGATATGCATGAAACTTCCGACAAAATCCGTGCGTTTTTCTTGAAGAATATGCTGTTTTCTATCATGATGGATGAGAAGACAACTCTGCAAGCGCACTTGAATAAAATCCAGGAGATCAGAGATCAGTTGGAGGCGATTGGTCGGAAAATGGAGGAGGAAGACATGGTTGTGATCACCCTGAAGAGTTTACCGAAGTCCTATGAACATTTCATAGAGACCCTCAACATTACTCTGCTAATGTTGATCTCAAGTTTCAATTTGTGCACTATCTGTTGCAGCACATCGCTGGAGACAGTTCGGTAGCAGATCATCATCCTCCACGGAGCAGGCCTTTGCAGCAAAAACTCAGTCAAAGCATCATGGTAAAGGTCAGCCTTCACAGCAGAAAGGCTCAAGTCAGCGCTCCACCAGTCCGAAGAAGAAAAATATATGCAATTACTGTCATAAATTTGGCCACATCAAGAAAGATTGCCGTGCTCGTTTGGCTTCTGAGCAAAAGAAGCAGGGAGGGTTTCAGAAAGCGAATGTCGCCGAGCACTCTGAGCAGAAGGAATCTGCCTTTTATGCACTGATCAAAAAGGCCCAGACCATGTCAAGTCCTCTGCTTGGTACATAGATTCTGGTGCCTGCGTCATTTCTCATTGATTGGTTCAGACTTTTCCCTTGCACTGACTCAGTAATCTTTGGAGGAGGTGAGGAATACACAGTTGTCGGCACAGGCACTGTTCAGGTTCACTGGCGGGAGGGATCTCCTATTCCTCAACGTGTATTGGATATCGAGCTTCTCTCTCTCAGATCAGATCACATCTCGGATGTGTATTGCTGCATGTTGATTATTGACTCGCACAAGCTCGTTGGGATAGAGGATCATGGCCTTTACAGGCTTGTGGACACTGGTGATTCTCCGGTTAGCCTTGGCAGCCAGAAATTCAGCTGGCACCAGCGGGCTTGAACGTGCACTATCTCTCTCAGCTTGCTCGGGAGGGACTTGTTGATGGCTTACCTGACATTCAGACTCAGCATCAGGCGTTTGTGGTGCTTGTCGGCTGGGAAGCAGCATCGCACACCGTTCAAGGATGGCGACTCTTGGCAGGCTTCTAAGGTACTTCAATTAGTTCATGCTGATATTTGTGGCCCTATGTCTGTTTCTTCTGTAACTGGTTGCAAATACTTTCTACTTTTTGTTGATGACTATAGTAGGAAAATGTGGGTGTATTTTCTTAAACAGAAATCAGAGGTTTTTAATGTATTTCAGAAGTTTAAGGCCTTAGTTGAAAAAGAGTCCAGTTCTTGCATTATAACTCTTAGGTCAGATAATGGGGGGGAATTTTGTTCTAGTGCATTCTCCAACTTCTGTGATACTCATGGGATAAAACGTCAGTTAACCACACCCTAAACTCCTCAGCAAAACGGTGTTGTAGAGCGACGCAATCGTACGATTGTTGAGATGGCTCACTCCATGTTGCAACACAGAAGTGTTCCTACCAAGTTTTGGGCAGAAGCCGTCAATACATCCGTCTATCTCCTTAATAGGTCACCTACTCATGCTGTTAAGGGGAAGACTCCTGAGGAAGTTTGGTCTGGTCGCAAACCTAGGATCAGTCATTTGAAAGTTTTTGGCTCCCTTGTGTATGTTGCGTAATAGTTTTTGTGCGGGAGTGAGTCGTCGGTTTTGGAAAGGAGAGCATTCCATCACTCTTCAAGAAACGTAAGGAATGCAAGAAGATGCTAGTTTGGAATTCATATGGATTCACTTTTCAATGCCGATCTTTCTCCTTCGTTGGGGATCATTCTTTTGGTCTTTTCGGGGAGGGATTCTTTTTCAATCTCTCATTGCAATTTGGTTTTGGGGAGAGTTTTCCATTACAATCTTCAGCAATAACTAGGTTTTCTCTCCACTTCGTTTCTTCCTTTATCCTCTGGGTTGTCGTTGGTTTAGTAGGAGCTTATTCTTTACTCTGTTTCTCTCTGAGTTGCATTTAGCCGAGCATTTCATATTAAATCAAGCTCTGTTCAATTTGTAACTTTGTGTTCGGAATTTCGGCCTCTCTCATCTTCAATCTGGAGGAGTGGAGTCGATATTTTTCCTTCCCTTGTGTCTTCTTCCTCATTAGAAAGCGACGGTGCCTCTTGGAATTATTTGAAGATTGAAGTGAAGAGTATTGTTCCGACTTCAACTTCATTGCACAGGCAAGTAATGGTTATAGCTTCTTTGCAATTGACATCGGTAAATGAATCTGGAGTATGCATTGTTGTTGCTGTTGGTTAGTGTCACTAGCTTGGAATCTGTTCGTTATCATTGCATGAGCTTTCATTAAAATTTCTAATAGTCATAAGTTAAGAACACCCGTTCTCAGATGGAGTTGGGTTAGGAGGAATCATTTTGTGTGATCAAGCTACGGTATGGACTTAACTCAACATTGAATTTGGTAGTAATTATCTCCATCTCCTATTGGAACTAGGGCTTGTAATTGCGTATTGAACCTTATATTTTTTCCTTGAATCTAGATTTAGACTGTCTGGGGCACCCTGCAAACATACTTCCATTCTTCTATTGCCGACCGTTCCTCTAAATTGAGTCTTTTCTTTTGACGCAGTCTCTTTAGCTTTTTTGTGAAACACAATTTCTATTATAGTCCTCCGGAAATGTGTAGTCTCGTCCTCAAACCTGAAACACTAAGTTGGGGAAAGAGTATAGTCATTGCTACTCTGCAGTAAGTAAAACTCCTTATAATCTCAATCTTACTATAGAAGTATATCCCTGGATCGGGTCATCATCTCTCCTCTTGAACCTTACACGATAGTTGTTCCTTGTTCCAATCTGAAGAGTCCTTTATATCAAACTCTAGTCACCTGAACCTGTGAATTGATAAGTCGTTTGGGAAATCTCGTGTGCAATGTCCTCTCTGCCTTACTCAAATTCATATCACCCTTAATTGTTGTTCGGGAAAAAGTATACCTGCTTTTAATCGTGACCTTGAATCAGTCATCTAATGACAAGGGTTGGAAGGGTACTTAACAAACATGCATATCGTCTCTCTCTCCTATAAAGTTACCAACTAATCTTACTTTAAGAGAGATCCAAATCACAATAGTAATCATTAAACCCTAAGGTTATGGACCAAAGAGAAGATTGATAATCAAACAATGTTGCAAGAAATGAGGAACTAATCTGAGGGTTGTCATGTCGAGCAAGGGTGAGATTGCTGATGGCACAATAGTGCCAGAGATGTCGGCACAGTAGTGCCAGAGACATCGACACAGTAGTGTCAAAGATATCGGCACAGTGGTGCTAGAACATTGAAAATCCTTGGCCAAGGTAGATGCTAGTTAGGCAAAATCAGCTTTCATGATCCAGATATACTCTGGTCAGAATGATCCTTCTGGTTAGGAGGAACCTACAGAGGAGGGATCGACCAGCAATATAGGTTCATGGACACCAGGCTCAAAGACATGATGACATTTGATCTTTTTTGATTGACTTTGAGAAGGGTCGGGTTTCTTCAATCGAAGAACACGGGAGACCAATAGGTTTGGTTGGGCGGTAAAGCCCCTGATGATAATCCCTTTTTCCCTCATGGATAAAGTAACTCAAGAGTTTCAGCTTGAAGATGGTGTCAAATATCTAAAATTTCCTCGTACTTATCTCTAGGTATTTGCATTGTCAATTTAAAGTTTATTTTCAGTTATGCAGTAATTGTTATTCATTTTCGATAAATGTTCATTGAAAAATCTGCAAATGTTGTCTTAGATTAGCCAGTTGTTTCTTTCAGTTGAAATGCTGAATTCTTGAAGTTAATTTTAGAATAATAAAGTAATTTTGTGTTTTAAAAAGAAAACCCTAGAATGACAGTTATTTCATTGCGATTCTTTGGAAAACAGTTAAAAGTTTCATTTCAGCTGAAATTTGTAAACTCAGAAGTTAGTTGTTTATTTTGATTAAATTGGAAACCCTAGTTTGTCATTAGACAATGAAAGATGTGAGATAGTTAATTATGCCCTAGCGGATAATCTCTTTTCAGTTCACAATCTTTATTTGGAAACCCTAGATTGTTAGTTATTTAGTTGCCTTTCAACTGAAGTTGGCAAAATAACTGTTTTTCTTTTAACTGTAAAATGTTAGACGTTACATTGGAGCAAATGTTGTTAATTCAAAGTTTGCTTTAAAGCTTTAGTTATTTAGATTCAAGATGCTTGACAAAGCCATTATGTCTAGCCATATAAGCAATTTGAGATCTCTTATTAGACAATAGCATAAGTTAATGATATGGTAGCTGATGAGGATGCCAACATTATTTTGTTAAACAATTTGCCTTTAATTATTTCAATGTCATTTTTACTCTTAGTCAAATGCCTTCTTAAACTTTGGGTGATATGATTTCAGCTTTCTTAGTTGAAGAAAAGAGAATGACTACAAGAAATATAGAAGATGATATCTTAGGTTTGAAAATTTGTTCTACTCAAGAAACGATTGTGGAAAATTAGATAAAGACAAAGGGGAGATTGATTGTTATTACTGCAAGAAAACATGTCACATAACATGGAATATTAGAACTCTAGCCAATGATGTTCTCAAGGGAAAGGTCAAAGACAAATCCAATGCAGCTCAAGTAGCCATTAATGAAGCTCCATTGGATGCTAATAGTGGCAAATAATTCGTTGCTGAAGAATACATATATTAAGAAGTTTGCACTTTTAAGATAGGTAGGGATCGAGTGTCGATACAACTCAATATGGATGGCTTCTTGGATAGTTCTCAAGTTTGTGAATCATTGGAATCATACCCTTACACGGGTCATGAGACAACTTGATGAAGCATTGTGATAGTAGCCCAATATGGATGTTTGCCCAATAATTGAGGAAATTTGTAATTCATGAGTTTGGGGAAGTGGAATCTAGGAACTCGGGATTCAGCTTGGGAGCTACACTTTTATAAGGGTTATGGGGTAGTTTTATGCATAAATAGAAGCTTTTTAAGCATATGTTGTTTTATTTGGGATTGGTGGTTTAGTTTTCTATCAGCTCATGAGACAACTTGATGAAGCATTGTGATAGTAGCCCAATATCGATGTTTGCCCAATAATTGAGGAAATTTGTAATTCGTCAGTTTGGGGAGGTGGAATCTAGGAACTTGTGAAGAACCTTGCTAGTGCTACTTCAACCCCAAACTGCTAAATCTGATATGTTTTTGTTTTTGCTTGTTTTTTTGAGTGTTTTGATTTTTTTGTAGTTTTGCATAAAAAGATAAAGATTGCGATTTTGAAAGAAAATGCTTTCAAAATTTTAAATAAATAATACAGAGCTAAAAATGATGAAATCCAATCGATATATTGATGTCAAGCTATTTATTGATCCTCTAGAGTGCTTACAACTATGATCAAATAACATGCATAGTAAAAAGCAACTACTTTTGTTCAGGAAAACCTGGTTATTGCAGCCGCCATTAATGATGAAGATTTGAGTACGGCAACCATCAGACAAGCTTTCTCCAGTCTCCTGATTGATGCAGACCTCTCCAAAGATAAATGCGTCCCATCTTGTGCAGGAAAATGACCAAGAATCAAGGCGTCCAAGCTAGGATAAGAAGTACGGCCCTCATGCTGGTTGGTACGGCCTCAAAGCAGCAACAATAAAAATTCCGTACACTCTTGGGATTGATGCCAGATGTAAACCACCCAGTCGCTCAAGGAAACACTGTCTCTGGATATTTATTATATCAAACCCTAAATGACAAGTTCTCAATATGCTCTGTAATAACTTCTGGATGAAGCTATTTCTCTGACAGGCAATAAATCAATTGATATCTCACAGCCTCTGAACTGCAGACACTGAAGATGGCTCGTTCTCCAATGCAGAAGAAAACGGTAAACCCTAGGCTTCGTTCTCTGGAAGAGGAATTCTGGAAATCAATATAATAATCATTCATAATGAAGTTTTCATGAGTGAAAACCTTATATTTCCTCAAGAGGGTTGACTTCTCTAAAAAAGCACCATTTAAAATAAAGATTGAATTTCACTTTTAATAATTCCATAGTTTGGGTGCCCAAAATAATTATAATTAATAATTGAACTTGGCCCCCTTTTAATGATGGTCGACCCCTTCCATAAAGTCACTTAAGTTATAATATTTAATTATATTATAACTTTATAATATAAACTTCAGCTTGATTAATATTTATTTTGGCAAATAAATATTAATATCTCTCTCATTATAAGTCCGATTAGCGAACCGTCTGAAGCCGGATGATAAGTGACTGAAACTGCATATGACCAGACCATACTACTAAAAATAGCAAGGGTGCTTTGTTGAGTGTCTCCACTTACTAAAAATAGTAAGTCAAGCAAAAGATGTCCGAATGACCCCGAATGAAAGCCAAGCTGAATGATTCTGATAACTGAAGCCAAGCCAAGCCTCAACAAGACCCTCTATCCACACTATCAGCTTACGAGGGTCACATAATAGGCTAATCTCATGAACTGAGAGATGTCAACTGGAAGGAGACATTACAGTCCGCCCCTCCTGAAATTGCTTGTCCTCAAGCAATCTCAACTCCAAATGCTGCAAAATCTGCTCACTCTCCCACGTAGCATCCTCCACTAGTAAATCTATCCATTTCACCAAATATTCCCTGATAGTCCTCCTGCGTAGCTGTCTTTCCCTGTATTCCAGGATTGACTCAAGTACTAAAATCAACTTTCCCTCATCATCTAAGGGAGGTAATACTGCTGAAGGTACCACACGATGTCCTAATGCCTTTTTGAGATGTGACACATGAAAAACATTGTGGACCTTACTATCCGCGGGAAGCTCTAGCTCATAAGCCACCTCTCCAACACGCCTCAAAATCCTGAAAGGACCATAATACCGTGGCTTGAGCTTTTCCGATCCACTCTTCCTAAGAGTAGACTGACGGTAGGGCTGCAACATGAGATATACCATGTCTCCCACCTCAAAAGATCTCTCTGTCCTCTTCTGATCTGCATACTGCTTCTGCTAATTCTGTGCCTTAGCAATATTCTCCTTAAGAGCCCTCATAATGTCCTGGCTCTCCTGCAATAAGTCTCCAGCACTAGGCACTCTATTGTCACTCAGTAGAAAATCAAGGAAACTAAGTGCCTCATACCCATACAGTGCCATGAATGGGGACATCTGAATGGTCATGTGATAGGTGGTATTGTAACAATACTCACATAAGTATATCCACTTGACCCACGCCTTTTGCTGCCCTGCAATGTAATTCCTGAGGTAGCCTTCCACCCATTTGTTCACTATCTCCGTCTGACCATCGGTCTGCGGGTGGTAACTGGTGCTCGGTGTAAGCTCGGTCCCACAAAGTCTGAACACCTCCTGCCAAAAGCGACTCAGGAACCGACTATCCCTGTCGCTAACTATGCTCTGAGGCAACCCATGTAATCTGAAAACCTCACAAAAAAATACCTCTGCTACCTGTGTAGCTGTGTAAGTGGTGGCGATCGGAAAGAAGTGGGCATACTTTGTCAGCCGATCCACAACTACATATATGCAATCTTGGCCTTGGGCTTTAGGCAAGCCCGTAATAAAATCCATCGACAGGCATTCCCACTTCCTATCAGGAATCGGAAGTGGCTACAACAACCCTGCCAGATACGTGTTGTCCTGCTTGTTTTGCTGACAAACAGGGCACTCACGCACATACCGAAGAACATCTGCCTTAAGACCCTTCCATGTAAACCTTTCCCGAACCTGTCTGTATGTTTTGAAGTACCCGGGATGCCCTGCTGTAGGTACATCATGAAAGGCTCGCATAATGGTGTTCTTCATCTCTGATCCTGGGATCAAGAAAATCCTGTTCTTGTAAATGATCAAGTCATTCACAAGTGTGTACCTGGTGTCCACCATAGATCCCTCAACAATACCAGATGCCCATGTATCCTTGGCATACTCTGCCAAAATCAAGTGCCTCCAGTCCTTTGCAATATGTACCATAGAACTCAGATAAGGCCGGCGTGAAAGAGCGTTAGCAACAACATTTTGTGTACCTTTGATATAGGTGATATCAAAGTCATATGCCTGTGACTTACTCACCCACTTCTACTGACGGTCATTCAAATCTTGCTGCCTTAGGAAATGCCTCAAGCTATTATGATCAGTTTTAATACAAAACTTACTGCCCACTAGATATTGCCTGAATTTGGCCAAGGCATGCATTATGGCCAGCATTTCCTTATCATATATACTGTAAAGCCTCTCTGGTCCTCTGAGCTTTTTGCTCTCATAAACAATCAGGTGCTTGTCCTGCATAAGCACCGCTCCAATACCCTCACCAGAAGCATCACATTGAAGCTCAAAAGGTTTCGTAAAATCTGGCAGTGCCAACACTGGACATGTAGTCATAAGCTCCTTGAACCTCACAAAACACTCCTGTGCCTCAGGAGTCCAAATGAATGCACCTTTTTTCAACAAATCTGTCATAGGTGCTGCATGGCATGAATATCCACTGACAAATCTGCGATAGAACCCACATGACCTAAGGAATCCTCGCAGCTGTGTAAGGTTCGCTGGAGTAGGCCAATCTACGATAGCACGGATCTTCTCAGGATCCATCCGCACTCCCTCTGCACTGATAATATGGCCTAAGTATAACTCAGTCATTCCTAAATCACATTTGGATTCCTTGGCATACAAGGACTCCCTCTCCAAAATGCTGAGTACTCTATCCAAATGAGCCAAGTGCTCCTGCCATGTCCTGCTGTAGACCAAAATATCATCGAAGAAGACAAGTACATATCTCCTCAAATGTGAGTGGAAGACCCTGTTCATGGTGAACTAGAATGTCGTTGGAGCATTGGTTAGCCCAAATGGCATAACCACAAACTCAAAGTGTCCACAATGACAGCGGAAAGCGGTCTTCTCAACATCCTGCTCACGAACTCTAATCTGATGATATCCCGATCTCAAGTCTATCTTCGAGAAGTAATAGGCACCATGGAGCTCATCAATAAGCTCATCTATACGGGGTATGGGATACCTGTTCTTAATAGTCCTCTTATTCAGGACTCTGTAATCTATGCACATACGAAGTGTACCATCTTTCTTCTTCACTAGAACCACTGAAGAAGCAAATGGTGATTTACTTGGTCGAATGTGACCCATAGCAAGCAGCTCCTTGATAGTCTTCTCGATCTCATCCTTGAGTCGCTTGGGATGCCTGTAAGGAGTAATCATGATGGGCTTAGCGCCCTCCTCAAGCTCTATGATGTGCTCAATACCCCTGTCTGGTGGTCTCACTGGTGGAATGTCACTGAAAACCTTCCCATGCTTAACTCTCAATTGTTGAATGTCGGGATGATACTTGGTCTTATCCTGTCCCTCCTGTGTAGGTGTCAAAGTGCACTCGACAGCCCACTCAACCATGTCATGACGCATAAGTCTCTCCATCCGTTAGAAGGAAATAGTCCTGACGTTACTGTCTCGGATGGCCTTCAGGATAGAGTCTTTCCATCCACATCGAACCAAATCTCCATGTCTTTGAGACGAAGTGTGACTTCCTCAAGGGAATGAAGCCACTTCATGCCCAAAACTAAATCAATATCTCCCATATTCACCACATAGTAATCAGCCTTGAATTCATAATTATTCATGCGCAAAGGAAGATCCTTAATCATACGGTCACACCTGAGAGTGTAACCATCTGCCACCTTAACCCGAATGCCCTCAAACTCCTCAGTTATGAGCCCACGCTTCTCAACAAATCTGGCATCTATAAAATTATGGGTGGCACCTGTGTCTAAAAGGGTGATAACCTTTTGACCAGCCAAAACTCCACGGAGTCTGAAAGATCCCTCCTGCTAAATGCTAGACAACCGTGCTTCCTGGATTTGGAGCTCTGACTTTGCCCCCGCCTTAGGCTCTGAAGCCTCTGATTCTGACTCCTTAGAACTCTCCTGCTGTTCAGAATTCTCAGATTCCGAATCCTCATAATAAGCCCACATAACTCTATTGGCCTTACCCTTAGGCCGCAAAGGAAAGTCATGGTTAGCGTCGTAGGGACCCTTGCAGTAGAAGCAAAGCTTCTTCCTGCGCAAATCATTAAGAGTCTCTTGATCCAAGGATGCTGCTGATTTCCCCTTTGAATCACTCCTAAAATCAGATTTCTCCTTATTATTATTGAATCCCTTGTTGTCCTTGAATGAAGAGGTATTCCTGGAGTTGAACTTGCTAGATGGTGCTGCAAGTTCCATGCTGCGTGCCTTCTTCGTTGCTTCCTGTAGTGAGAGAGGATCAAATGCTTTGATCCATCCTCTCATTGGTTCCAACAGTCCCTCCACGAAGAGTACAACCATACGCCTCTCTGATATGTTAGGAACCATCACAGATAATCGTTGGAAGTCTCCTATGTAAGCATCCAAGCTACCAACCTGTTTCAACTGGGCCAAATCTCTGAAGTAAGTCTCAGGATCCTTCTTGTCAAACCGAAACACCTATCTGTCCACAAACTCCTGGTAAGTGGTGATACGGTCATGCTGAAGTGTCACCATCCCATGATGCCACCAGTCATAAGCTGCCCCCTCAAGATGCAAAGTAGCATATCTAATAGCATCCTCCTCCGCCATGGGACGCAATGTAAGGAAGGTATCCAACTTACTGATCCAAGTCTGGGCTGTAACCTTACCGCTGCCGTCAAAAATAGCTAAAGAGAGCTTGTTTGTGGCGTGCATCAGGTCACTGTTCTGATGCCTAGGCCTCCTATCCGGCCTGTTCCTGTAATGCTCTTGCCTCTGTGTGATAAACCTGTCAAAAGTGATTCTCTCTTTGACCTCTAGGGTCAATAACTCCCACTCATCATTCGTTACCATAAGAATATCAGCGAACACTGCCTTAGGCTCCTCATCTACAATAGGCCCATCGGGCTCCTGTCTCACAAAAGTCAGACGGGTAGGCCTATCAGCTGTCCGTGAAACAGTCCTGGGTATCCTCCGTGAACCTGCATCACTCCTGTCCTCATCACGACGTGGTGATGGTCTCCTAGGTGAACCAATCCTCTAGATCGCCGTGGTCAACTGCTGTAATACATCAGCTACCTGCTACTGACCTGTCCGAAGATCTCTAAGAGTTTGTCTAACCTCTGCATCATCATCCCTAGGATCTCGAGGAATCTCTGTTCTGTCAGCCATGGTACCTGGCTGCCTGTCTACTCCCCGTTCCCTGTCAAACAAAGCTCTCCTGCGAGTGCAATATCTGTGAGGCCCAACCTCTTGTGGCTGCATATGAATCCCAAACCCTCAAGCTGGCAGGAAACCGCTCTGATACCACTGGAAGAACCTTGCTAGTTCTACTTCAACGCCAAACTGCTAAATCTGATATGTTTGTGTTTTTGCTTGTTTTTTTGAGTGTTTGATTTTTTTGTAGTTTTGCATAAAAAGATAAAGATTGCGATTTTGAAAGAAAATGCTTTCAAAATTTTAAATAGATAATACAGAGCTAAAAATGATGGAATCCAATCGATAGATTGATGTCAAGCTATTTATTGATCTTCTAGAGTGCTTACAACTGTGATCAGATAACATGCATAATAAAAGGCAACTACTTTTATTTAGGAAAACCTGGTTATTGCAGCCGCCATTAATGATGAAGATTTGAGTAAGGCAACCATCAGACAAGCTTTCTCCAGTCTCGTGATTGATGCAGACCTCTCCAAAGATAAATGTGTCCCATCTTGTGCAAGAAAATGACCAAGAATCAAGGCGTCCAAGCTAGGATAAGTACGGCCCTCATGCTGGTTGGTACAGCCTCAAAGCAGTAGCAATAAAATTTTTGTACACTCTTGGGATTGATGCCAGATGTAAACCACCCAATTGCTCAAGGAAACACTCTCTGGATATTTATTAAATCAAACCCTAAATGACAAGTTCTCAATATGCTCTGTAATAACTTCTGGATGAAGCTATTTCTCTGATAGGCAATAAATCAGCTGATATCTCACAGCCTCTGAACTGCAGACACTGAAGATGGCTCATTCTCCAATGCAGAAGAAAACGGTAAACCCTAGGCTTCGTTCTCTGGAAGAGGAATTCTGGAAATCAATATAATAATCATTCATAATGAAGTTTTCATGAGTGAAAACCTTATATTTCCTCAAGAGGGTCGACTTCTCTCAAAAAGCACCATTTAAAATAAAGATTGAATTTCACTTTTAATAATTCCATAGTTTGGGCGCCCAAAATAATTATAATTAAATAATTGAACTTGGCCCCCTTTTAATGATGGTCGACCCCTTCCATAAAGTCACTTAAGTTATAATATTTAATTATATTATAACTTTATAATATAAACTTCAGCTTAATTAATATTTATTTTGGCAAATAAATATTAATATCTCTCTCATTATAAGTCCGATTAGTGAACCATCTGAAGCCGGTTGATAAGTGACTGAAACTGCATATGACCAGACCATACTGCTAAAAATAGCAAGGGTGCTCTGTTGAGTGTCTCCACTTACTAAAAATAGTAAGTCAAGCAAAAGATGTCCGAACGACTCCGAATGAAAGCCAAGCTGAATGATTCTGATAACTGAAGCCAAGCCAAGCCTCAACAAGACCCTCTATCCACACTATCAGCCTACGAGGGTCACATAATAGGCTAATCTCATGAACTGAGAGATGTCAACTGGAAGGGGACATTACAAAACTCGGGATTCAACTTGGGAGCTACACTTTTATAAGGGTTATGGGGTAGTTTTATGGATAAATAGAAGCTTTTTAAGCATATGTTGTTTTATTTGGGATTGGTGGTTTAGTTTTCTATCAGCATTTTTTGTTTTTTGCGTTATGTACTGTAAGCCTGAGGAAGGGGTGTTATAATACAAGGTTTAACTTTTATAATAAAGTAACCTTAGTGACTTAGTAGCATGTAATAAAGTTAGATAATAAGCTATTATTGTTATTAATTATCAGGTTTGTTAGTTTTGTGTTAGTTGTTGGGTGGTTTGGGTAGTTGTCGTTTGCAAGGGATTTACAAGTCATATTGTAATGAATGAGTGTATCCCAGTGAAATCAATTCAATAAAATATTTGTTTTTATGTGCAGCAATAATGTAATCTGAGTTTTATTTTTCTATTTGCTCTATCAATGAAATAAACACAATGCTTGGAAGAACTGCGAGAATGGTTTTGTTCAAATATTAGAAACAAGTATTGTTGACCACTTTGAGGGGAAAACCTTGTTGGGTGAAAATTATGTAATCAGCTTTTTGATAGATTACACAACTAGGACTTCAGCCACAGCTATGTGAGATGTAAATCTCTCCTCTCAGAAAGGGGAGGCGCCCTTCTTACTACTGACAGAAGCGATATTAAAACAAACAAGTAATTACAAAATGTACACAATACTTAAGAAATGAGGGGGGGTATCTTACATTCATCCTTCTCTCTTTTTTCAGAGAAGATGTTTACAATGATTCACTGTTGGAAGTTCTTAATTCACAATAACTCTAAACTAACAACGAGCAATAATGCCAATACCTCTATCTTGTCAAAGCAAAGCGTAGAGGTACCAAAAGTGATTAACAATAAACTAGTAAAATAAAAGGGAAAGCTCATGAAGGCACAAAGTTGTTCCGTAGCTTTATCAATGGTGGATTTGTGATAGGCGTGTCGTTTGTCATGTTAGAAGCACAAAGTCTTCTTATACGCAACAATTCCTCGAACAACATGAACAATTACAAGCACAAAGTCTTGTAGATTATCCAACCAAAGTATCCAAAGAGCATGAACAATTACAAGCACAAAGTCTTGTAGATCATTCAACCAAAGATAAACAAAACACAAATGAAAATCTAAATAAAGGATGTAACACAAAGTTTACATGAATTACTTAGAGTCCTTTAGATTCCATAAGCTAATCACCACCAAATGAGATCAATTCACAAGATTATCGAATCCAACACAAAGTCTGGTTTGCAATCTTCTTCTTTATTGATCAAATTTCATTCACAAAGCATGAACACAAAGTTTCACAATTCTGCTTCAAAAAGGGCAGCACTTCATTGCAAAATACTAAAGGATAAATTTACAATAGAAACCCTCACATTATATAGAAAGAGGGATGAGCAAAATTAGGAATCTAATTGAGGAAAACAAGGAAAGTTAGGTGAGCGACTCAAGGAGATCTCACCTAACTTTGACCAAGGTCAAAGTGTAATTTTTTTTCAAAAGGTTACATCTTCGAACTTGGTGCAATTACAATTTACAAAAAGACATATAAGATGTCAGGAAATATTTACAAGATGCATAAAGGGATGCACCGGAAATGTAAAACTGGAGATTAGGAACCTTCTTCATGTTTCCTTGCTTTGGGTGCGGAAGTCTTCATATTTCTTCCTGGTCTCCTGCACGAACTTCTCATCCGGACCAACGGTGTAATCCACAATGGTGTGAATTCTCGTGATCGATCTCATGGCAGATGAGTGAACCTTCTTGCACCTGTCAAGATGCGTTTTCAGGTTATCCAATGTGAGCCTTGTATCAAAAATGACGTTCAGTGAGGCTTCTGAAAAGTCTGAACTGTCAATCAACTTCATGATGGCTTCTTTGAAGATCTGAGATATTTCTTTGGCCGGCAGGAAGATACGATTCTCCTCAAGAAGTTGACCTGGTAACTCCTTGATACCTTTTTCAAGAATAACACGATGCCCTTCGACATCTTCCTGCACTTGATGGAGATCTTCCGTGAGAGATTGAATTACTTGAATTCGATGTTTCAAGGATTCTCTTACCTCAATGAACTTTTCTTTGTCAGGAATTACCCTGACTTCCACCAGTTTACTGAGCTTTACTTGCTTCATCTGTGACCACGACAGCAGGCATTTTTCCATATCTCTGCGCTCTTGGGAAAGTACACTTTTTTCTTTATCAAGCTCTGTGGTGAGCTTGGCCAACAAGGTAGTTTTCTCGTCCGCAGCAATTATGATATGAGATCTGTGTTCTATGATCTTCTCAAATAAATCATACAACACCCTGCCTTTGGAGGCGAACTTCTCAGCTTTCTTGACAGCTGGGTCTTCAATACTTACCACTGTCAGCGGTTGTGCATTAGTTGGAGATCCTGCAAGTCTCTTTACAACAGTGGCATAATGCTCTGCCCTTTGTTTGTACATATTGTGAGCTCGTTCCATTTTATCTAGTCTTCTAGCCAAGATATCCAATGTTACTTGCGCATCAGCCTTTGCACTTTCATTGGTAACCTTGCCAAGCTGGACTTTTGTTACCGTGTAGTCCTCCATATTGACATCTCCTTCCTCTTGCGGTGGTATGCCAATTTCCGCATACTTGTTGCCAGTCTTGTCAACGTTCAACCTTGGGTATACTTTTTCCTTTTTCTTCCCTTTAGCCTTTGGAGGGACTATCTCTTCGAGGTCGAGCTCCTCTGGAGATATCATTTGCTTCTTCCACTTCGACACTTGAGATATCAGCCAAGGGGGAAGGAAGGAGGTGTGAACTTCTAGATTTACTGTCAACTCAGTTGTCATCGTCACTTCCGAAGTTATTGTCACATCTGAAGTTACCATGGGTATTGTGACAATAGGAGAAGTGTTTGTCATCATTGCTCCTGTAGACTGCACATTGAGCTGATCACGCATTGAATCATTCATGAAATGATTGAATTCATTTTCAAAAGTGATATCATACGTTGGTAGAGACAGGCTAGGAATGGATGATGGAGGACTTGACAGTATATCAACCGTATGAATGCTTGTCACCGAGGGAGTATCTAGCGGGGTTGATGCTGCAGGAATAGTGGATATCTCAACTACAGGAATGCATGTGGTAGGAATGGGTGATGAGGGAACAGGAGGTGGAGGAGTTCTTGAACTTGGAGGGGTATGAGGAACACTGGAAATCACAGGCGATGACGTTTTAGGAATTTCCTCAACTACATTCTCAGGTGAAGACGTAGTTCTTTCTTGATCATGCCTGGGTTCTTGTTGATCACCCTCTTGTTTCTTCGATTTTGGTTCACCTTCGGAATCACCTTCAGATTCTTCTTTAGAATCTTCTTCAGACTCTTGCCCGCTTTCAGAAACCTCTTTTGCATCGGAGTCTACTTCTGTTGATTCTTCATCTTCAGTAGATTGGTCACTGGAGTACGTTCTTCATCGGAATCTATCTCCTCTGGAATGGAATTTTTACCTTTAGAGTGAGATGGATCGGATTCCGTGGTTTCTCCTTTTGGAACGGATTGGGTATCTTTCTTGCCAACAGTAAACTTGATCCTGGGACCTCTTCGTGAAGAAGTGGGAACAACCGCTGATTTATTTTTCATGTGAAGTTCTTGCTGTCAGCGAGCTTCTGCTTCAGATTCTTCTCCTTCCGAATCTGTTTTGAAACTTTTCATTTCATAACCATGCTTATGTAACCATTCTGCAGTGTTGGCTAGGATTGGCTTCAATCTTTCTCATGCTGGTAATTTCTTTCCTAGACCATTAAATTGCAGGCAACGGCCTTTTGGAAAGCTCTTGTTCATCATAGACAACATTCATGATATCGCCAGGATCTGTAAAATCCTCTGGTAGGTCAGCAATATTATCAAGGTCTCTGATCTGCTAAACAGTCAACCTGCAATAATCCATTTTGCGAATGGCTTCTTCATCTCTACAATCAGCCCAGATGTCTTCAAAACGGTACTTGTGATGATGACCCTTTTGTAATTTCTTTCTGACATCCCGGTAATCAAAATCAAACCTATACCTATAGGTCTTGATTGTCATGATTTGCATCTCAGCATAAACAGATTTGGCTTTTTGTACAATTGGGATAGTATATCTATCGATTGTCAGTGGGAACTTGAATCCACGCTTGTGGTTACTTCTTCGTTCTTTATGCACTGAAATCAGCTGTCTGCACGTTTCCATGAGAACCCACTTATCCGAAGGATAACGTGGCAGCATGTAAGGACAGCCAGTGTAGCACCCTATTCTTAAATAAGTAAACGTTGGGAATTGAAGAAATAGGCATCCAACTTTACTTACCGCCTTATAGGCCTCATCAGATACCCTCCTCCTCTCGAGAGCTGGATCAAAATTGAAAAGCAAAGGTGCGAAGAAAGCATCAATAACCCGCCTGAAATGATGGAAGCTTTCCTTCAATTCCAGTTGATAGAAGAATTTATACACAGGTACCAGCATCCGATTCCCTTTTGTGGATAGACCTGGAAATTGTCTCATTACAGCTGCTGTGTACACCAGGTAAGAAGTCATATAGAATTTCAATGTGGAAGGCACATTGATCAGTTATTTCATCACTAATTTGTTTGCCCCAGTCAATGTGCAACTTTTGTCTTCTAATAATCCTAATGTATTCATACATCCAATCATGAAAAGTGGATGATTCAGGCAAGCCTTTTACTCTGCTTAAAAATGTGATCATAGCTTTGACGTCATCTTTGAAATCACTTCGTAGGAGTCCCTTTGGCCATCTAGAAACAGATTGTCTAGGCTTCTTCAACCATTGGGTATTTATTAGGTTTTTAGCCTTGTTGGGATCAGCGTCAAAGACTTCTTGTGCTTTTTGTGTAGAGATATCAATGTATTTCTCCATTTGAGGAACCTTAAACACAATGTCAAAGAAATCAGGGTCGAGTCTTAAAATCTCGTGCCCAGAAGAATCGATCACACTTCTGCTTTCCCTAATGTAGTGAGATGCCACTTGAAGGACAAATTCTGTATTGTGTGCAGCTGTAGGGAACATAGCTACCAAATGCAGGTTACTGTGTACAATTGCTCTCATCGGGTCAGGAAGAGGCTTCATCTCAGTTTGCTTTGCAAAATCAACCAAGTCTTGATGGCCAACCTCTGTGTCTTTTATTTCTTCCACTTTGGAGACCACTATAGTCGGCGGATAGACACCTTGATATTTATATTTAATTTTTCCCTTTGCTTTTGAGGAAGACAGAGGTTTACTGGTAGTCATCAAGAGCGACTGAATCTTTGATCAATCAACCTTGAAGATCTTTGAAAAAAGACTGCAAAGTGTGGAGTTAGAACAAATATTAGTTGTTAAATAGCATGGGAGAGCATGAGGTGAGCAACGACGATGAGCAAGCGTGGAGCGGATGACAAGGCACGCAAAACAATGCACAAAATGGAAGGAATGAGGTTTGGAATGAAGCTTGCAAGTTTGGAGTACTTGGAAAAAATTGTGAAAAGTGTAAGGGCGCACTTTTTCAGCGTCCTTACATTTTGAAGGATTCTCGCTTTGATGCAGGGGCGCTGAAAAATTTGCTCCTGCACTTTTTAGTGTTAGAATAAATTTCAAAATGCCAGGGCACACTTTTTTAGCGCCATGACATCTCTCACTGCGAAGGTGGTAATTAATACCTGGGAAGAACCAAATGAATGTATAAGCACACATTTTGGATGCTATTGCATGTGAAGCTTGAGCTTTGGAAAACAACGCGCAGTGAGGTTGAAAAAAAACGCTTTACTCTTGAGGCACGAATTTCTTTGTGTGGAGCATTTGCAAAAAGTATTTTTGAAGAGGAACCCCCTTACCACGCATTTTGGAAGGACAAACCTACATCTTTACGCCACTATGCATTGATGTAAATGGTGATAGAGGTAAGCAAACATAGCGATGCTTGAAAAGTAAGGAACGTGGGGAGAGAGAAATCATGCCAAAACGAGCCATGAAAATCCCATTGCATGAGGGTGCATCAGGAAAACGCGTGGACACAAGATGGACGCATGAAGAAAGAAAAACAATGAGATTAGGATAAAAAGAAACGTCCATACATCTTGAAGAATTCTGAAAACGAAGAAAGGAAGAAAAATGCATGGTAGAAGAAAAACGTATGAAGAAAACGAAGGTAAGAATAAAAAACGCATATGTAAATCCTAAGACATGCACAAAATAATGAAGGAGAATGGAGAGAAAGCAAAAACAACTTACCAAGAGAAAACGCGAGAATTGATTGAGAGGGACTTTAGATTTCTCAAAAACGTGTTTTGCAGCTTGAGGAGAATTCGCCCAGCATGAAGGAAAGAAGTTGAAGATCATAAACAATGAAAAAGAAACAATAAAAGACTTTTAAGTAAATGGGAAACTCAAAAACCTAACTCAAGTCGAGCAATTAATTTAGGCGCAAAAAGTGGCATGATGAGCGAAAAATGTAAAACGCATGAAGAAACGCGCAGAGGCAAGAAAATGACCAAGTCTTGATAAAAAGTGTAATAACGCACTTTTTCAGCGCTATTACATTTTGAAGAATTTATTTTCAGTGCAACTACATTTTTCACAATTAACTAAGTATGAACAGTGAGATTTCGCGAAGGGGCTCGTTTCGAAGGTCTTTGTGAGGCAAACATAGGGGGATGCTCAAACTGAATGTTTGAGACTTTGGAACGCATTTCGAGGTGGCTTGGAAATCACCTTGTTTTGCGTGCTTGAACTTCACGAATCCTAGGAAACGGACAAGTTTCGTAGGGGGGTTACCGTGGAACAAGCGCTGCTAGATTCCGTGATAACAAACCTCCTTAAGAGCAATCCTCCAATGCAGTATGAAATATAATGATCTTTTGTTTCATTACACAATATGATCATCTCTTTCATTACAACCTCAATATAAAGGCCTCACAAAGAGTGACTTATGATGTACAACCAATGTGGGATAAATCTACTTACCTACTATGAATTTATTACATTATGAAACAAATTACTAGCCATGATTATTACAATGCTTATAATGAAAATTTAACATGAAAGGGTCCTAACAACATCATAACCAAAGGTTGGGACATAAGGGTCCTAAGCTCCTAACAAAGCTTCTATCAAGAGACAATGAAACACAATTGAATTTCTACCAGTTGATTGTCATGCTCATGAACGATACAAATGTTCCTCCCAATTCTAATTTGATAATTTTACTTTCAAAAGGCTAAATGTGGTTTCCTTCTTGTGCTAGAATTTGTTATCAACAAAGTAGGACAGTACTCGAGTCAACCAATTTTCTGAAACAACAGTGACCATCTATCTTACCTTCAAAAATAGGGATATCAAGAGCCACATGTACCCGATACAATGTCCAACATCCAAATGGTTTCTTGGAAGTGGATAACTATCTAGACCCTAGGAGTAATCCAAGGGATGAAACCAAAATATTAGAGTCCAATATTGTAATATCCACCCCAAATTTTTTCCAAACTTCACCCGTTAGTGTTAGTCAAAATAACAATAATAATCAACTGAATAAAGCAACCCCCCACTTTCAGATCACCCAGATCTCAATGTGGGCAAGGTGAGAGCATACGGTGGTAAGGTGAATATTGCATTAACTAAAGCTTCCACTTATTCAGTGGGGTGAGTGATAATCAAAACCAACTGAAAGCAAATACCTTCCACTTTCTGATTACCCAAATCCTGATGTGGGCAAGGTAAGAGCATACGGTGGCAAGGCTTACAATTAAGTGCTTCGAAAGAAAACCACTTCTTCAATGGGGTAAGTATGTATCTCAAGAGTATGAAATGAAACCTTTGCTTATTCAGTGGGATTTACAACTATGCAATAAAGTACTTGGCGGCAAGCTGACTAAGCCAAAGAAAGATCCTCCGCTTATTCAGCGGGCATAACATGAAGAGAAATGAAACTCATCCGCTTATTCAACAAGCATAACATGAAATATAAAGAAAGCTCAACCACTTATTTAGTGAGAGCGCCACTTATTCAGTGGGGTTAGAAAAATAAGCACAAGAGCTATTCACCAATGGTACTACCAGAGGTGTTACAATGAGAGCTCATTACAATATGAAGTTTTGCAAGTACAATACAGCTGCAATGAGTTAGATATATGAAAATGATAACCCAAGTGATACCCAACACCAAAATACAATAGCTTTTGATACTAATGAACAATGTATACCTCAACAAGGACCCCGCAAAGCCTGAAAATGGACTAAACAGCAGCAAGTTCAGGTCTGATATGAAATGACAGGTTTGATACACCTCTGAACAGCAAGCACAAAATGGTCATAACTTCATTCCAAGCATTCCCAAACAATCCCAAACACCATAGAGTCATCAACCAAGGCCTAGTGAAGCCTAGGCGTCAAAATGAAGACAATCTCTGTAACCAAATGTGAATGAACAGCAGCCTCATCAAAAAGACCTAGCAGCCTTAAATTGTACGACCCAGCAAGAGGGGCGACCAGCTCTAGAAAATCAGAAACTCCACCATAAATTCTACAATCTTGTGCAAAGGGGCGCCCAAGGCCTAGAAACTGATTGGTTGAATACCCACAAAAAATTCTCCAACACTTCAATCAGTGTGAGCACAAAGGTGGTACAAATGGGCTAGGAAAATACGGACCAGCAACAAAAAGAAGTCTGAAATATCACTCCAAAATGCTCCAACAATGCTGCAAATCATCACAAATCCAAAACTGAAAATGAAAGAAAAGCCATCACCAAATGATCTCAATGGTAACCCTTGCAATGGATCCACACCAACGTTCAACTAGGGAGTGTCTTGCAACTACAAAATTGAAGCCAACCATGAGGGTTTTCATCCTCAAAGCCCAAGGATTCTCACACCAATTCGGCAGCACTTCGTTATCATAAAATTGCATAACCACATGAGAGCATAGAGGGGGGTTTAGATAGGAATTAGGGCTCCAATTTTCAAATTTAATTTTAAATTCAATAATCCTTCATCTAGGCGTCCAAACTCATGTCCCCCTTTTTAAAAATAACTTAAGTTAACAAAGCTAGGCGTGGGTTACAAAAGTGAACTTTATAACTTAAGTTATTATTTGCCTTTTTTTGAACTCCAAAGATGGTGGATGACTGAACTGCCAAAAATGATAGAACTTAACAATGAAAACTCCCACCACTGCCAAAACTGGAAACCTAACATTGAATTGCTACTTGAACCAGTGACAAAAACAACACTTACTAAAAATAGCATACTGCTAAAAATAGTAAAGTGTGTCCAAACGCCAAATTAGCCCAAAATGAGATGCAGCTATGGCTTACTAAAAGTATTAAACTAGTAAGTGCTAAAAATAGCAATACTACCCACCAAGGATCTCAGAAAGCCCAGAAAAACCTAGGAAACACTCTGGAAAACCTCCTCAATTATCCCCTGAAAGTGATGACAAGAATCCTCCAAGAATATTGGAATCCCTTGAAATGCCTCTGAATAGCTTACGGGACTTTGGAAATAGGCTAATGGTCACTTAAAAGCTTACGATTGAGAAGGGGACATTACAAATACTTAAGGGTGGCAACAATTTTCAACTAGCAACTAGCAATAAGAGTGCATCAGCAAAGAGAATGGTCTTGGAGCAAGTTCAATAATATAAAGTAGAACCATACATCCACTTAACAAAAGATATGGAACTATAATCAAAGAATTGACTTGACTACGTTCTTACAAATCCATGAGAACGAATGATACCGCAGATTGAATGGAGTCCAAACATTCTAGACTCATGATACATATGTCCATGATTCCATTGAAGGAAATGGAAGTAGACCATCACAGGAAGTTGAAATATTCCCCTTAATTTTTTTTCCAAAATTTAACACACAAATCAGCAACCAATCACTGATTAGCGTTAGCTCCAAATGCAAATCAGCATGGAAAGTAACTCTAACCAAGAATGTTCACCAAGATCCCAATGTGGGCGAGGTGATAGCATATGGTCAGAGGATCATTAGGAATAAACTGAACTGAAATTATAATTCATCTGCTGATGCAGGCATCCACAAGCAGTGGGGATACTCCACTTATTCAGTGGGTAAGATTATTACATTATTAAAGGCGGCAAGCCAGCCATTTACATCCTCACTTCCACTTATTAACGTGGGGGGAATATAGTCCACACAACCACTTATTTAGTGGGGGGAAACTTACAATTAAATAAAGATGATTATTTAAACTCAACCACTCAATCGTGGGAGTATGAAATTTAAACTAATTGCAGCAAATAAAATAAATAGCTATTAGTACTACTAATCAGCTTTACAATGAATTAAACAGCTGCAAATAAGAAAGATATGCTTCCAAATCCATCAAAGGTTAGAGTAACACTTCCTCTAACTCTTACAATACAATAATGATATAAAAATGAAGCTCAAACCAGCATTATATCAAAAACTAACAAGTCTGATATAAAAATCTGCAATCTGGAAATGTCTATCAGCAAACAGCAAACTCATAAAAATGATCACAACTCCTTCAATATACCTCTGAATTGAATGAAACGAAATGCAAAGTCTCTTTGGAGGATAGGCGCCCAAACTCAAACCACAAAACTGCATCAAAACTCATGATATTATTTTGCACGAATCCCAAAGCACTCTCAAGATGGTACGGCCCTCAAGAGGGGCGATTTCTCTTGCTAAAAATCAAATACTTGGAATTAAATTCTGAAATTCTCCAAATATGATCGCCATTAGCATAGAATTGCAAGGATCAAATACCCATAACCAAAATAAATTCACATCAAAAGCTGTAAATGAAAAACACCTTCAGCTGTGTATACATCAGCAACATTAAAACTGAAATTCTCACCAAAATTCACCAACTTTGAAGCACAATCTGCTAGTTTGATTGAGAAGCAGCAAAAAGACCAACTAGGTGTTGTCTTTCAAACACGAAATTGGATTGGAACTAGGAGGTAAGCATCCCTCGAAGTATTAAACAAGTTGTCATTTTGACAACATAACATTAGCATAAACATTCGATAATCAGCTCTTCAAACAGCAGCAATATATAAGCTTTAGTTGGCAAATGAAGCAACAAGAACTCTTCAAATTCCAAGAAGTTGAATCACTTCAACTTCAAAAGGGGATACCTTTTTCCTTTTACTTTTGAAATAATAAAATATCATTCAACTTCCTTTTAGGCATCCATTTCATATTGCAACAATAAAGCATTTATTAAATAATTAAATGCTCACTTGACCCCTTATGTCCCCTTCTTTAAAACAACTTGAAGTCATCAAGCCTAGTGGGGTACAACTTCAAGACATTAATTGACTAAGTCTGAAACTTAGTCCAAGGAGAAAACCAAACCCAAAGCCAAACGCTGATGGATAACAAGATGACTTGAGTTGAACTGCTGATGATGCCACTGCCAAAATTAGACTTACTAAAAATAGCCACTGCCAAAAATAGTAAGTTTACCTCAAAACCAACAGAAAGCAGAACTGAGCTGGAAGCAAGACTTAATAAAAGTTGACAACTGAACCACTGCCAAAATTAATATTTACTAAAAATAGTAAATACCTAGAAATGCCACAAACCTCCAAGCAAGGAAACACTAATTTCACTTTTGATCAACCTACGGATTTCCGGAAATAGGCTATCAGTCAAAGAAGAGCGTATGGCCAAAATGGGGACATTACAGAAGTGCACAATTCTTGTCATGTTACTTGGGGTTTGAGCCTTATAGTCAAGTTGTAATGAAATAAATTACACAATAGAAGAATATGATAGAAAATATGCTACAAATACTTGATAATAACTGAGAATAACAAGCCACTTCGAGGAGGCAAACCTCCAAATATCTCCAATGAGAACAATTCACAATATGATGATGAAATAAGACTCACAACCTCCTATATATACCTATTTATGCCTAGGATATCACCTAGGCTGATTTAGATAACCCTATATAAGCCCTAGGCCAACCTAATTAACTAAATAACACTATAATAATGATAATATGGCTTAATTAGGAGTTAAGATAGCCAGAAACCGACTATTCATAACCCGATTTACTCTAATATTAAGGACGTAGCATGCCCCCCCCTTCAAAGAAGCATTGTCCTCAATGCTAAGCAATTCTAGATGCTTTTGAATGAACTCCTTGTCCTCCCATTTGGCATCTTCAATTGGTAAATTCTTCCATTGGATGAGATACTGAGTGAGTGTTTTGGTCCTTAGCTTCCTTATGTGTTTTTGAAGAATAAATTCTGGTTCCAATATGATTCTTCTTCATCGAGCTCTAGTAATATTCTTTGAGTAGGGATATTGTTCTCAATTACCTTCTTCAAACAAAAAACATGGAAAACTAGATGAATCTTTGTTGTTGATGGCCATTCAAGCTTGTAGGCAACACTACCTATCTTTTGCATGATTTGATATGGGCCATAATATTTTGGAGACAACATGTTATCCTTGGACTGTTGCTTCAGTGACATTTTCTTGTAAGGTTGCAATCTCAAGGAAATCCAATCCCCAACTTCAAAACTTCTTTCACTACGGTGTTCGTCCACCTGCTGTTTCATTCGATTTTGTGCCATGGATAGATTCTCTTTAAGTCCTGATAGTACTTGTTGTTGATGAAGCATGTGGTCCTCCATAGCGTGAACTCTTGGTGAAACCTTCAATGATGATCTGATGGAAGGAGGATGATATCCATACAATGCCATCAATGGAGACATTTTTGATGAACTGTGGAAGGAAGTGTTATACCACCATTCTGCTAGTGGTAGCCAATCTACCCATTGAGACTGTTTATCTGAAGTGAAACAACATAGATATCCTTCCAAACACTTTTAAACAACCTCTGTTTACCCATCAATTTGATGATGGTATGAAAAACTATGAGCCAATTGAGTACCCAAACATTTGAATAAATTTGTCCTAAAGTTACTAGTAAAGATAGGATCACGGTCACTAACAATAACCTTAGGTATACTATGCAGCTTTTGAATATTCTCCAAAAATGCTTTTGCCATTGTACTTGTTGTAAAAGGATGTGATAATGCAATAAAATAAGCATATTTAGTGAGGCAATCCACTACTACCATGATGACATTTTTACCATTAGATCTTGGAAGCCCTATGATAAAGTCCATGGAGACCTCTTCCCAACGTTGGCTAGGAATAACTAAGGGTTGCAAGGGACAAGGTGTCTTAATTGTCCCCCCTTTATTTCTTTGACAAACCAAACATTTTGCCACAAATTTTTGAACATCCCCTTTTAGCCCTTCCCAAAAGAAGTCTTTCTTGACTTGATGATATGTCTTAAAAAATCTTGAATGACCACCCATTGGAGATTCATGCAGCTCTTTGAGAATCTTTTGTTTGAGAGAGGAATTCTTGCAAAGATACAATCGCTCTTTATACCACAAAGTATCTCCTTTCCAGCAAAACTTATCTAAACTACTAGGATCAATTTGTAATTATTGAATGAGATTACTTGTAGCAGCATCTGTCTTCCACTTTGCTTTAGCTTCTACTACTCAATCTTCAAGTAATATTGAAAGGGCATACAATAAAGCTTCATCCTTTTCATCCTTCCTCGATAGTGCATCTGCCACAACATTTTCCTTCCCTTTCTTATATACAATCTCAAAAGCATATCCCAACATCTTAGTCCCATTTTTGTTGTTCTTTAGACGATAATCTTTGTTCCAAAAAATATTTTAGGCTATCATGATCTATCTTAAACTTGAAGTGTCTACCCATAAGATAAGGCCTCCATTGTTTTACTGCATGAAAAATAACTAGCATTTCCTTCTCATAAATAGGTTTGAGTTGATTCTTACCCTTTAATTGATGACTCTCAAAAGCAATGGGCCGACCCTCCTGCATGAGAACTGCGCCTATACCATTTCTTGAAGCATCACATTCCACAATAGAATCCTTTGTGAAATCGGGAGTGGCAAACACTGGAGTTGTACACATAGCCTTCTTTAACATTTCAAATGTTGAATTAGTAAATTCATTCCAATGAAAAGAATCCTTCAATAAAGTTGTGAGGGGTGTTGCTATACGACCATAATTCTTCACAAATCTTCTATAGTATCGAGTCAATCCCAAGAAACCCTTCAATTTCTTAATGGTTCTGGGAATAGGCCATTCCATGATAGCCTTAATTTTGTTAGGATCCACCTTTACTCCATGTGAAATTGTGTCCCAAGCACTCCACCTCATTGAGACCAAAAGCATACTTGGATGACTTAGCATAGAGTTTATGATCTTTGAGAACTTGTAATACTTGATCTACATGCTGCAAGTGTTCTTCCCATGTCTTGCTATAAATCAATATATCATCAAAGAACACTAATACAAACTTCCTCAAGAATTTCTTAAAGGTGGAATTCATCAAACTTTGAAATGTAGATGGTGCATTGGTAAGACCAAATGGCATCACCAAGAACTCATAATGACCCTCATGAGTCCTAAATGTTGTCTTACAAATATCTTCTTTCTTAATTCGAATTTGGTGATAACCTGATCTAAGACCTAACTTTGTAAAATACATAGCTCCATTCAATTCATCTAGAAAATCACTAATGAGTGGAATAGGAAACTTATCTTTGATGGTGTACATGTTGAGCACTCTATTGTCTGGGCACATACACCAAGTTTCATCGTTCTTCCGCTCCATCACTACGGGCGAGGAGTAAGTACTTTGTCTATGCCTAATAATTCCTGCTTCTAACATCTCCTCAACAATCTTTTCTATCTCACTTTTTTGTATATGTGGGTATACTTACAAGGCCTAATGTTGGGTGGTTGGCTCTTTGGAACTAGTTGTATGGCATGATCATGATCCCTCTTAGGAGGAAGTCCCTTAGGCATATCTTCAAAAACCACTGAGTGACGATCAATTATTGCTTGTAAATCTGGATGGGTGGGAGCATTGGATTGAGAGACTTCTAATGAACATAACTGGGCCACAAATCCATCAACTCCTTTGTTAAGAAACTTTTGCATTTGATGAGAACTTACCATTTGTGGGGACTTTTCCTCCAACCCTCTTAGCTATATTGTCTTTCCTTCTGATTGGAATCTCATGAATAATTCTTGGAAGTTCATCTCAATTGTTCCCAAAGTAGTAAGCCATTGTACCCCCAAAACAATATTTGCTGCACCCATGGAGATAGCAAACATTGGGCTATCAAGGTGATAATCTCCCATGGATAATTTAATGCTATGGCACTTTCTAGAACAACTAACAGTATCACCATCTGCAATCAAGACCCAAAACTCTAGAGCTGGATATATAAAACAATCTAGATGAGTAGCCAACCTTTTGTTGATGAAATTATGAGTACTACTTGAGTCGATCAACACGGTTACGTTATGCTTCTTTAAGAAACCCACTACCTTGAGAGTTTTTGGGGTGCTAAAACTGGAGAGTGCATGACAATAAAAGATTGGTTGGGAATCATATGATTCATCATCTAACTCCCTATCACCCTCTAGTATTGGTTCCTCCTCTTCTTCCTCACTCGAACCTTCAATATAGAACAATTTCTTTTCATTGCATTTATTCCCTTGACTATATTTGCTGTCACAATTGAAACATAACCCTTTTTCTCTCTTCTCCTCAATTTGTTGTGGAGTCAACCTAGTAAGTTGCGGTAATGAATGTGTAGATCTCCTTTCGCTGACATTTACATGCCCTTGTTGCCTACTAGTGAAAAACTTCTCAACTTGTCTTTCTATTACTATTGCTTGCAATAAGGATTGTTGTTGGAACAACCGTACTTCATATTTTATGTGATCCTTTAACAACCTAGAAGTAGTTCCTTCAAATTTTCTTCTATCATATTCTCTACTCTTAGACAATATAATCCTTGACCATGCCTGTTTGCTTTAATTTAGTGAGTTGGTAGAAGTAGCTATCCATAAAGTTATCTCCATAATGGGTAGCAAGTTCCTCTTGAAAAATTGACCATGTGACCACACAACCCTTCTTTCTCTTCTCATCACATAACCAACGATACCAAATAAATTGATCTGGTTCTAGGTATAATGATGCCATAGCCACCTTTTGTTACTAGGAACATGATGAATATCAAAGAATTTCTCCATTTGGCATAGCCAAATGATTGGATCCTTCCCATCAAACTTTCATATCCAGCTTGGGTATTGTTGTGACCTTTTCACACATCACCCCATTCAAAATGGGGACCCCCTAATTTTTGCTCCATTCGGGTCTTTTGGCTTGGGTTTTTGGGTCTGTCTCTCTCTGTCGGTTCTTTTTGTCTAATTATGTACTTACCATTTGACCTAGATTTGAATTTTGGCTAAGTCTGGAGCATTTTCTAATGAATTAGGGTTTACAATCTTCAGAAAATTTTGAGGTCAAATTGAGTTGGCTAATCGATTTCTGAGCTTAGCACTGTTGTTAGGATGCTTCAAGTAGGCTCCCATTGAAATTTCATTGAATTCTAACAACTTGCTATTTTTAGTAAGTACCAATTTGGGGCCTATTTCCTTAGGATTTTCAAATTTTGACAACTACATTGCACTTAGAACACTGTGAGCTGCCTGCTTGCAAAATTTGAGCTGAAACAGACAACTTACTATTCTTAGCGGTTCTGCCCTCATAGGTCAATTTTAGGGTTTGCATGTTGGACTTTCAGATGCATGTTTGGAGATTCTTTGTGGGTTTTTCGAGACCTTCGCAGTGATATAACATGCAAAACGAGGTGAAGACTTTCAGTGTTCAGGCTTCAGAGGCTATTTTTAGGGTTTGCATGCAAGATTTCTCAGCGCATGTCTGCATAATATTTCTGGGTTTTCTGAGGGCTTCGCAATGAGGTAACATGCAAGCATAGTTGATCACTTTTCTGGAACTTGCTATTTTTAGCCAGTGCTCGCATGTTGATCATTTTTCTGGGTTTTTTGAGATCTCTCGGGTAGTGTGACATACAAACTCATCTCACAACTGATTGGTCACTTTTTTTGGCCACTTACTATTTTTAGCAGGTTCACTCCGGCAGCTGCCCAACATTTTAGAATCACGAACACAACAACATGCAACAAAAACGGGGTCAAACGAAGACCATTTGAGCAACATGCAAGACAAATTAGGGTTTCCAGCTTCGGGACACAAAATGAGGGGTCAAACTGTGATGTCCTCGCTCTAGTCAGTTCTCAGGTATAGTTGAGTTAGCCTATCTCTTGGACCCTTGTAGGCTAATAGGTTGTGTTTAGAGGGTTAGTGACATTATCTGGAGGTGTTGTTGATGTGTTTTTCATGACCGCACCAACGCAGAATAAAGTCGTCAACGGCTACCCTATTCTCTCTTGATCAAAGTATCCAGCACACTAAGATTGCGAGAGAGTTCGTGCATTCAACTCCAAGGTTCTTTTAGTGCGAATAGGCTCAGTTGGCTCGATGTGATTTGCTGGTATTTCAAGGGGACTTACGGAATTGTTCGGCAGCGGAGAAAGGAATTCAAATGCTCGAAAGATTTGTCTATGAAGCGCGGGTTTCCTATTCTAACCAGAAAGTACTGAATTTAAAGTAGTGCAGGGTTAAGAAGGTTGTAATTTACTCTAAGGCATGGGATATGGAGCTCAACTTCAGCAAACTTCAACCGAACTTCGCTTTGCCTCGCATCGGACAGCTTCCACGAAGTCGGTGCAATCTTCAGAGGAGTAGTTCAAGGTGTTTAGATCACAACTTAGCATGAAAATACCATCACAACGACGCATATGGACATACAAATCATGATCGAAGTTAAGTACACGATATTCCAGTTGACCACACAAGGCGCATTCACCATCAGCAAATACACCAGTGGTATGGATAGACGAAGTTGCTTAGATCAAACACCACATTCCACAACTAACATCTACTTACATGGAACGAAAATTATACTACTTAGAACTATTTTACGCTACCATTTGAATTGGAAGGACGAAGAAACCTTGCTAGCTACTCACAACAAAGACGAGATTCACCATCAATGACAAACTCTTTTATTGAGAGAGTATTCACAACAATTTCTTACAAAATTTTCAAAGGGAAAACTTTCCCTCTTCTTCAAACTACACTATCAATCTATACTAAGTTACTCTAAGCTATCACCTAGCTGTCTCTCTATTCTATGTCTACTGTCTAACTTCTACTTCTAATGAGATACAAATGAGGGGGACTCCCCCTTTATATAGCTGGCCAAGCCCAGTGGATAGCTCAGATTACAATCGGCTAGATGGCCAGGATTGTGCCACCTCAGCCCTAAACAAGATTCGCCCTAAAAACCACCACCAAGAGGAGTGGGGTAATAAATGAGCCATTAATGGCCACCATCTTCTAGAAGATTCCAGCTTTGAAATGCGTTCACACTGCTCTGGATCTTCTTCTTGACGTTGTTCTTCAACTTTGCTCGAGCTTCCATTCCTTTCTCCATCTTGAGTTTTGAAAACATTTCCTCTCTGTCACTAAGTCTCAACACTTAGCCATTTTCTTGCAACTTTTCCTTCCTTCATGATTTATCATCTTGGACTATTTGCTTCATCATCATCATTTAGTCTCGACGTTTCTCTTGCAAAACAAGCAAGGAGAAGAGCATTAGAACACTTCATAATATAAATTCAACTTACTTACCAGGATTCTCACGCTCTAATTTCCAAGCGTTCATCACCTTCACTAGCCAACTTCACGTTCAAATTCTTCATGCCTTAGCCAAATTTGCAACTCATCTTGCATTCTGCCTGGCGCACTTCATTCTGATATTTCATCCAACTCAAGCTTGAGAAAAATCCTTTCATCAGGGATTTGATCAAAAATCATCTAGGCGATCACCTTCAAATTCATCTGCCAAGGCATTTTATCTTCAACAACATCATTTATTTCTTGCCTTAGCAAATTTTTCAAATTTCCCTTAGGAAATTCATCAACCCAGTGCCCATCAAAAATATCCATCCTGAAGGCTTGGCGAAGCACGGAAGACTTTAAAATCCATTCCCTGTTGAAGATCTTCAATACCCAGAAGAGAATTTTCTTCAGAACGCGTCGAATCCATGGGTACCCAACGAATGGGTTCATCTAATTTTCTTGAATTTTGAACCTTAGAAAATATTCTTTCATCAAATTTATTCTTGTTCTTCGATCCTGAAGTATTTTTTTGCTCTGACTTGGAAATTTTTTATTGTTCCTGCACTGCCAACATCTTCTGACTTCATCACTGGCAATCTTGCTCGTGCTTCAAGAAAAACTTCATCACCTTCATGTCCAGGCGTATTTTCTAAGGAAGAAAATATTTTGCCTTAGAGAAATTTTAAATCACCTTGCATTTTGAAAATTTGCCTTAGAAAATTTTATTTGACTTCTTCCATTTTGCTCTGGCGAGAAAATCTTATCAACTTCACCTAGAAAAAATTTCTTGAGAGCACATCACACTTAACATGTCTCATTTTTCACTTGGCAATTTCCAATGCCTTAGAAAATTTTATCACTTTGCAATATTCTCCATTTAAACCTTAGGCGCACTTCATCACCATGAGGAACATTTAACTTCACCACGCCTAGTAGTATCTTCCATCTCCACTTCCAACGCCTAGCTTATTTTACTTTCATTCACCGCCTTGGCAATTGTCATTCCTTAGCAATATCATTTTTCACTTGGCGCATATATCCCATTTGAAGGTGAATATTAAACTCCACCATGCCTTAGGAAATTTATTCAAGTCTCCACCTTACACACTTGGGCGCATATGACACTTGAGGAAGGAAAACACATTTCCAACACCTAGCCAATATTCTCCATCTTCATTTTTAATGCCTAGCTTATTTTGTTTCCACCACGCCTTGCATTTTACCTCACCACCTTCAACGCCTAGCATATTTTATTCACCCTTTACCTCTGGCGCATATTAGCATGTGTGGAGGATTAATGTTTACCACGCCCTCTTGTGACTTTTCAGCTTCCTAGATTTTGTCTTCACTTGGCCTTGCTTGGGCGCATCTAAGCATGTATGGAGGATTAGAACTTTGACTTGTTGACCTCTTGGGCGCATATGAACTAGGCCAAAGGATGGGCGCACATTGCCATATGTGAAGGACGAGTTTTTCTTAGAATTTTTTTTTATTTGCTTTGACTTGTTGACCTCTTAGCCTCATGGGTGCATTTCACATAGTGAGGTGGATGAAGCTTGAAATATGGGCGCATTTAGGCAAGGGTGAAGGATAAACTTCATTGACCTCTTTGACCTTCTTGCTTGTTGGGCGCATTTCTTACTTGGTGAAGGATAGGCACATTTGGGGGGTGGTGGAGGACGAATTTTATACTTAGAATTTTTTGCATGCTACTAGCTGGAAGTGGGCGCATTTCACCTATGGAGGTGGATGAAACTTTCAAACGCCACCTTGACTCTTGTGAACTTGGGCGCATTTTGGCATAGGAGAAGGATGAAGTTTAAACTTAGAATTTTTTTTTTCGTGCCTCTTCATCAACTTGAGTTGGGCGCATCTAGCCATAGCTACAGGATAAAAAACGTTGACCCCTTTGACTTTTATGCTTCAAAGGCGCATTTTGGCTAAGCAGGAGGACAAGTTTTTAACTTAGAATTTTCTCCATGCCTCTACCACCTTGGGCGCATTTTCAGGTAGTTGCAGGATGAAGCCCAATACTTAGCCATTTTTCCTTGTTTTAGCCAATTTCTCTGTGCCTTACTATTTATAGTAAGTCTCTTGATTTTTGCATCTCTGAAGCTCAGAATGATTTGAAATTTCAAACACTGCATCCTCACAACCTTGTTACCCTGTTGACACTGCTATTTTTAGTCGGCCTGCTATTTTTAGCCCATTTCTAAACGTGATTTTCTATAAATAGTAACTGCTTGCTTCTGGTTCCTCCATAGCTCCGATCGATTTGAAATTCGAATGATATGCTCCTCACCACGTGACCTGCCTACTGACGCCGGCGCATGCAACTGACTTGCTATTTTTAGCCTATTTCCAAAATGACTTACTATAAATAGTAAGTGCTCCGTTTGTCTTCAAATTTTACCAGCAGATAGCCTGAAGAATGCTGATCGCGGTGGTATACCTCGGTTTTCAAAAAATTTGACTTTTTATACCTCTTTTTGGGTCCCGAAGCTGGAAACCCTAATTTGCTCTGCATGCGTATCAAATGATCTCTGTTTGTCTTCGTTTCTGCTACATTGCTATCAGCTTGTGATTTTGAACTGTTGGGAGGCGGCTGCCGGGATGCACCTGCTAAAAATAGTAAGTTCCTTACTGAGTGATTATCCCTGTTTGCATGTCATACCACTGCGAAGCTCTCGAAAAACCCACCAGGAATCATCCGACATGCAAAAGAAACCCTGACATGCAAACCTTAAAAATAGCCTTGGAAGGCTGAACCCTGAAAGTTGTCATCTCGTTTTGCATGTTATACTGTCGCGAAGGTCTCTGAAAACCCAGAAGGAATATGCAGACATGCGCTGAAAAACTCTACATCTAAGCCCTGAAATCTGCTCTGGAAGCTGAACTGCTAAAAATAGTAAGTTGTCTATTTCAGCTCAAATTTTGCATATGAGTAGCTTGATGTGTTCTGGATGCAGCATGACTGTTAAAACTTCGAAAGTGTTGAGAAACTGCTTTGAATTGCACACTTACTAAAAATAGTAAGTAGTCGGAATTCGATGAAATTTCAGTGGAAGCTTGCTGGAATCACACTGACAGCGATGTTAGTCTTTATTTTCAATTTATTCACTTCGTTTGATCTTGGACTGACCAGGAAAGCACAAACCCTAATTTTCCAAACTTGGCCAAATTCACGTTTAAATGCAATGGTGGGCATGTCCCCAGAAAGACAGACGGCAGAAAGGAGAGACAACAACAAAATGACCGAAAAACAAAGCCAAAATTAGGGGGTCCCCATTTGCAATGGGGCGATGTGTGAAAAAGGTCACAACAGGTGTTTTGTCGTTCTTAGTTCAGAGTTTAGTGATTGGCTCAGAGCAGGCCTTGGCAGTTCAGGTGTTGACAGCTTTTGACGGCATATAATTATATGGAGTTTTGAGAGAGTTATGATTATTTAAGTGATTTAAGTTAATTATTAACTTAACACTTTATTATAAAGTCAAATTGACTTTATACCATTTTCATCACTTAAATATTTCATAAAAGTGATTTAAAATTAAATCACTTATGCATAAAAGTGGGCGCCCAAGTATTTAACTTGAAACTATTGAAAGATGATTTAAATATGATTTAAAATATGTAAATGATTGCAAGTGGCGTCACTTTCTTGAAAGTCGTGCCTTTTTGGAATATAAGGCAATTTTGGCAAATAAAACTCATTCATTGATTATTTGACTTTGCCATTGTTATTTCTCTGTGCTATTCTCTAAGACAAGGGTTTGAGCATTTCTGCCATTGGAGAATGAGATCCTCTTCAGTGTTGAGCATTTTTGAGACTGTGAGAGACCAGCCAAATTAGTGCATTTGTGAGGGCTTCATTCAGAAGTTCTATTGATCTTTATCAGAATTTATTGTTGAATTTTATTAGTTTACAATAAGTAAGAGGGGTTCTACACTAGAGGCGTCTTCAGCAATTCTGCAGCTTCTAGTAGATGCTCTTCAGTTCTTACTTGGGTCGTACCATTTACATTGGGAAATGTGCCATCTGGAGGCTAGGCATGTGAAGTAGCTTGCTGAAACGCCTTTCTTTTGGCTTCTCACAGTGTTCCATTCTTGGCGTCTACCTTTCTCAGTGGTTAGTATCCTGTTTCGGAGTGGGAGAAGTTAGATCTGGAGCCTAGGCGTGCATATTTGTTAGTTTTCATCAATTCCGACTGGCAAGCTTGGATGCTTCTTTATTTAATTATTTTGGAGCATTTCGGGTATGTAATTCATTTGCAATCCCATTGTATGTACTGCAAAATAACATCTATTACATCTGTTGCCCAAAATATTATTGTATTGCAATTTTATGAGCTTTTATATGATGCACCCCTTCTCTTCTGTCTACAAACTTTCTTCAAAAAACTAAAAAACACAAATAAGATAAGAAAATATAGGGGTTTGAGTTGTAAGCCAGCAGGGCGAGTTGTAAGCCAGCAGGGCTCATCACAGTGGTATTAGAGCTTTGATTCTGCCAGCCTGGAGGGTTAGCAGTTTCTATGCAGTCACATCAAAACGGGTTTGACAGGTACTACTCACGTAGGGACTTGGTTATCAGAGAAGTACTTTTGAACCATTTCTAGCATTTTCGTTTGACGAATAGGAGGAAGATTTAGACCTTGATAACATGGCTGACAAGGAAGGTGAAGGTTATCACAAAAATCGTCTCAATGAAGAGGACAGAGAGGCTAGAGATGTACTCAGAGGCATGGTGGTAGGCCAAGAACAGGTGGCAAATATCCTCCAGCAGCTCAGTACCAATGTTCAAAATTTGACACTTCATAGAGGTCAGAATCAGGATCGAGATCAGGAAGGTAGTATTCATGGAGAACCCCACAGAATCATTGCTCCAGCACGCACCTTTGAGAGACCCACATGTCCTACTTTTATCAGCAATGATGCTAATGAAGAGGATGAGGTTGAATAGGGTGGTGAAGTGAACTTTGCAGATAGCATCATGACTATGCATGATGAATGGGATGCATTGCCTCTAAGAGTTAAGGATCACCTTAACTTCGATCGATTCATGAGCCAAAAGAGAGAGCATAACCGTAACAGCAATGACAGGAGGCCTAGATACAAACATAATGATCTCAGACAGGCTACCAACAAACTGACCTTAGTTAAGTATGATGGCAGTGGTAGAGTTACAGCATGTGCCTAGGTGAGTAAATTGGATACATTCCTGACACTATGTCCTATGCCAGAGGGAGATGCCATACGATTTGCAGCACTCCACCTTGATGGCGTAGCACATGACTGGTGGATTCATGGCATGGCAACACTTCACCATGATAGAATTACCTCATACCAGGAGTTTACTGATAGACTGGTAGAGAGGTTTGATAAACGTGATTCCGACCTATTCAGGGATCTTGCATAGTTAAAACATTTGGGTAGCTTGGAATCTTATATTGGAGAGTTCCAAAAACTATCCGTGATGGTGATAGGCATCTCAGAGAGAAGACTGATCATATTGTTTATTGAGGGTCTTTTCGAGCCCATGAAGGGTTGGATCAAGGTATTTGATCCACCTACTTTACAGGAGGCCATGAGGAAAGCTCGCAGTATGGAGCTCACTACACCTCGTAAACAATTTGGCTCGAAACCATCTACTTCCTACACTGATAACAAATCTGATCCAAAGAAGGCTAATAATGCTGATCAAAAGAAAAAATTTGCAGCACCTTTAGATCGTGAAACAATGAATGATCTGCGTAGGAGGAAGCTCTGCTTTTACTGCAAGGGCACATATGACTTCAACCATGACTGTCCCCTCAAGCCTAAAGGGAAAAACAAGCACATGGAGTGGTTCTTTGAGGGAGAAGAGTTGACTGATTTTTCAGACCAACAAGCTGCAATATATGACACAGATGAGGAAAAATCATAAAATGAGGCATAAATTGTGGTTGAAACTGAGCTACTAGAAGCTCACATGTCTAGCATGCAGAGAGAGAACCCTTTCAGACTTCGAGGGATCTTAGCTGGTCAAAGAGTCATTTCTCTTTTGGATACAGGTGCAACCCACAACTTCATTGATTCACGGTTAGTGGAGAAAAGGGGTATTCAAACTCAGCAGTTTGAAGGCATTCGAGTGAAGGTTGTGGATGGGTACACTCTCAACTGCGAGAGGATGATTCCGGATTTGCCAATGAAACTCAACAATTTTGAGTTTAAGGCAGATTTTTATGTTGTGAACATGGGAGGTACAGATATAGTTCTCGGCATGAAGTGGCTTCATGCTACTTAATTTACGTGATATGGAGGTGAAATTTAAAGTTGATGGTACAAATCATGTTCTCAAAGCCATCAAGGACAGCAATGTAAAAGAAATTTCACTCAGGAGAATGGAACGTTTGATTCGGCATGACATGGTGGATTGGGCAGCAGAGTGCAAGGTAATGCCTTCACAGAAGGAGCAGCAAGATTCTTCTTATCATCCAGATGTTCAGGCACTCCGAATCAAACATGCAAAGGTTTTCAGTGCTATTCCACTAGGTAGACCTCCTGATAGAGGTATTGAGCATATTGTAGAATTGGAGGAGGGCACAAAACCTATCATGATCACTCCTTCCCGGCACCCCAAACGTTTAAAAGATGAAATTGAAAAAACTATGAAGGAACTTTTAGCTATGGGGCACATTAGGCCGAGTAAGTCACCCTTTGCTTCATCAGTTGTTTTGGTGAAGAAAAAGGATGGTACACTTAGGATGTGTATTGACTACAGGATGCTCAACAGGAAGACTATTAAGAACCGGTATCCCATACCACAGATTGACGAGTTAATAGATGAGCTACATGGAGCTTGCTATTTCTCAAAGATTGATTTGAGGACTGGGTACCATCAGATCAGAGTCCGAGAGGAGGATATTGAGAAAACAGCATTCCGATGCCACTGTGGACATTATAACTTCTTGGTTATGCCATTCGGTTTAACCAACGCTCTAGCCACATTTCAGTCCACAATGAACAGGGTTTTCCATCCTCACTTGAGGAAATTTGTTTTGGTGTTCTTCGACGACATACTGGTTTACAGCAGGTCTTGGGAGGAACACATAGTTCACTTGGATGCAGTATTGAGCATATTGGATAGGGAGTCCTTGTATGCCAAGGAATCCAAGTGTGCACTGGGATTGGGAGAACTTTTATATCTGAGTCACATCATTAGCAGTGAGGGAGTTAGTATGGATCCAGAGAAAGTTTGAGCTATCATTGATTGGCCTACACCTGAGACATTGACACAGCTTAGGGGGTTTGTAGGTCTATGTGCCTTCTACCGTCGGTTCGTTAGTGGATTCTTGCATCATGCAGCGCCACTGACAGATTTGACTAAGAAAGGAGCCTTTGTGTGGACACCTTTAGCACAGGCATGCTTTGAGAAGTTTAAACTTCTCATGACTACATGTCCAGTTTTGGCATTACCATATTTCACCAAGCCATTTGAGCTACATTGTGATGCCAGTAGTGAGGGTATTTGGGCAGTCATCATGTAGGACTGACACCCTATAGCTTTCGAGAGCAGGAAGTTGACAGGTCCTGAGAGGAGCTTTAGCATTTATGATAAGGAAATGTTGGCCATCATGCATGCCATGGCCAAGTTCAGGCAGTATTTGGTTGGTAGTAAATTCTGTGTTAAAATCGATCACAATAGTCTGAAACATTTCCTAGGATAGTGAGATTTGAATGAAAGACAACATAAATGGGTCAGCAAACTTGTAATGTCCCCAAAATTTGGATGTAGTGATTTAGTTATTTAATATTGCCTAGGCTTTTAATTATATCTAAAAGGGGGGATATTAAATAATTAATTAAATCAACTTTATAAAGTGATTATGTGGAAATGTTCTTTAAGTGACTTATGAGTTATGAAATATTTAAAATATCACTTTATAAAAAAAGGGTCACCTTTGTCATGAGGGAGAAAATACAAAAAGGAAGAAACTCACATTTAATCGGAACTTTTGAATATGCCTTTGTTTTTCACGGGAAGAGCTCCAGAACTTGGCGTAGGGTTGAAGCCCTTGCAGATCAGTTTCGGGTGTGAAACCATCACCCCTAGCTGGTAGATTCGAGTGTTTTGAAGGAAGGTGAAATCACGTGGTATTCAGATTTTTCGCATTCATGTTTTGCTGAGATTTTGCAGCTTCATGGAGGACAATTTTGAGTAGTTTTTGCAGCTTGAAGGTGCAGGTCTTTGTGGTAGCCCTAGACCCCTCAAATGCAAGCACATTGAGTCATAACCAGGGCTTGTCTTAGTGAATCTGGGCGAGTTGAGTAAAAACGCGATTTGCTGGGTGAAGACGTCTTCTGTAGCAAGTTTCTTTCGGTTGTGGCCATTATTGGTAGTCTACCTCTCTAAGCATTAGTTGGTAACTAAGAAGCACAAGTGGGAAAGGCATTTGAGCAGAATAAAGGAATATATGAATAGCTGAGAGCAAAATGTGGCATTCTCTGTGCATTTAGAAGTCAATATGAAGGACATTTTTGATGGTGAAGCGGAGCATCTAAATCAGGCGCACCTCCCTTGAAGTTTTGACTGTCCATGAAATACTCCTAAGACAGAAACGACCACCATTTTCCAGAGGTTACTCTACTTCAGATCAGAAGTCACGAGTTTCAGGTTTGGTCACTGTTTTCATTGTTGGGATTGGCATTCATGGTGTAGCTGGATTCATATTTTATCTAGGTTGTATTCAAACATAATGTGCTCATGTTAGGAGACAAGGAATTACTTGTGACAAACTGAGGGTATTAGAAATGGAAAACATATACTGTTGCACATGTAGAATTCCCTGAATCATACTCAGAAGTTAATATTATATTTGTTGTAGCTCTTATAGCTGCTGTTATGAAACTCAGTCAATGTAATGCATAGAGAAATATGTCTTAAATTGCAATCATACTGTTCACTGTCAAGAGCATTCATGTATTGCATGGTTGTTAAAGTTAGGTGAGCTGATAGGGCCTTGGTAATGCGTACTACTGCCTTCTAACAGTCCTTCTGAGTGCATAAAATCTGAATGCAGTTCCTGGTCTGTATTCTCTTCAAGCAGCTCTCACACTTACCCAGAATGATCCACCTATAAATCTGAAACATTAGTATTGAGAATGCACTTTAATTTCAGTCAATGGCTTTCATGAGTTAGTGAGTTATGTGGATAAATCTGATTTGAAATGTTGGCCCTTATAAAAACTAAAAGATCAAAGTGTGCCACTTACCTAATACAAGACTACCAGTGGTGATATCAGTGTGACCTTGTCTATGAACTCATCGTTGCAGCTATGAGTAGTGTTAGCTTGATGCATAAAACGCTGCCCAGGGATTATGATAGAAATGCATGAACATAAACTATTTCCTGATTACTGTAACATCCTTTATTTACTGCTGTGCATGAACTATGTTGTTAGTGAAGTCATTTGGTGATCTTCCTGAGAGTACTATTGCCAGGAATGGGTATGTAATGTGGTTTCTCTGAATTGACATACAACGAGCTCCCTTCAAATCAAACAAACACCAAAATTTCCACACCTTCCTGGAAGGCACTTTACAAAACTTCAGTCCTATGATTTTGACATCTCCTATGTCAAGGGTACACAGAATGTGGTTGCTGACGCATTATCTCGCCTCCCACACTTGAGCTCCATTACAGAGATTGCAGAGGACTGGAGACACATGATAGTTGCGGAGTATGCTAAGAACCCGTGGGCTTCTAGCATAGTGGATGGGACAGTACAGGATGGTAGATACTCACTTGTAGATGATCTTATCATTTACAAAGGGAGGATATTTCTAGTCCCAGGTTCTAAGATGAGGGACAGAGTATTGAGATCATTTCACGATTCACCTATGGCAGGACATCCCGATTACTTTAAGACCTACAGGCAGGTACGGGAGAGATTCTCTTGGAAAGGTCTCAAGTCATTTGTTCTTCAGTATCTCAGGGAATGCCTTGTTTGTCAGCAGAACAAGGAAGAACATACATAGCCTGCAGGATTACTTCAGCCACTTCCTATTCTTGAGAGGAAGTGGGAATGCTTGTCGATGGACTTCATTACGGGCTTGCCGAAAGCTCAAAGGAAGGACAACATTTTTGTGGTAGTGTTGGTGTACGTTTTATCATCCACCCAACACACAGAATAAAATGTCCAAAGACACTCTATCTTCTCTTGAAAAACCACCGCGTATGCTAAGATTGCGAGAAGATCATATGGCGATTCCAAGGTTTCTTTTGTCAGGTCTTGACGAGTGGATAAGCTCAATGGGCGTTGTGATATGCTGGTAATAAACAAGGGGACTTACGTTAAGGAAATCTTCACAAGTTTAGGACTTAGGGAATTTATCATTAAAGGCTTTCTTCACTTTGGACTTTCAATGTGGATCTCAAAAAATAGCAAAAGGAATAAGGGTTCAGGAGGTCTATTCTATGCCTAAGAATTCAAGAGACAGTAAGGACTCGGTGAAGGGAATAAACCACACTTTGTTTCGCCTCCTGGTGGACAACATACGCAAAATGGGTGCAATCTTCAAGGGGTGTGATAGTAATTTTCAAACCTTGAACGAGGCTGAAGTTAAGCTTCCACAATTATGAGCTCAGGCTAACTTTACGCATCGAATGCAAATCATCCATTCGAAGAAAGTATGAGCAACACTTCACCATTGAATCAATACGATCAATCTCTCATTCACTTAACCAACTTTCAAAGCAAATTCTATTTAATCTAATTCTAACTTTAATCTATGGCGGAAGAAGATATGCAACCTCGCTTACTATTTGACAATAAAAGTTATTCAAAGCAAATGATGCATAAGAGCTTTTATTATTCAAAATAGTCTCAATGCAACAATCTCATATTCTGTCTCCACACAAATGAAAGTGAGAGAGCACCAGTTTATATAGAGTTTCAAAAATCAAATGAAGGGCTGAGATTAAAACAATATCAACGGCCAAGATTATTACAACCAAACCCTAATTAGGGTTTCCCAAAATAACATGAGCTATCAATGAGAAATCAATCAGTAAAGTGGCAGTTGCAGCTATTATCTAGGAGAGGCGTCCTTATCCTTCTGAGCAGCATTGCATTCGATGAATCTGGACACTACTGCGGTGACCTCCTCCATCGTGACAGGTGGCAGCATGCTAATCCGAAATTCAAGTCCGTCCAACTTTTCAGCACATTTGGCAAAAGTATTTTCCCAATCTTCCTGCTGCTTCTCAAAATCATTTCGGATGGCTGAGAGTCTTGCCACTCTCGCAAAATCCTGTCTCAGAAATGGTCCAGTGGCTGAGAAGAAAGTCTCTTGAACTTTACGTTTCAATCTCTCCAGCTGCATGTCGTTCTCTCGGACAATCTCGCGATCGAACACTTCTACAGCTGTCATGTAAATCCTCTCCTAGATTTCTTTGACCTGCTCTTCGATTCCAAACCCATCCACTTTTGCCTTCTCCAAAACTTCTTCTCGTATAGTCACTGCCCAAAACCAGTGATGGAAATCATATGCTACTCCTACAGCAATCACCCTTCTATTAACCAACTCCTCCCTTGGAGTGCCTTTCAAGATCCTAAGGCTTGGAATAAGCCTCTCCTGCATATCTGGAATACATTCCCATGTCTCTGCCATATCCATAAGTCTAGAAAGAAAAGAATTCCGCCCATAGGCAAGCGCCAGTTTTTCCATGAACAAGGCTGCTTTTGTGCCTTCACTCACCATCCAGTCCTGAGCCTCCCTGGCCGTAACCATTTCGTGCTCTACATCCTTGGACACTTCCTGCGATGAATTGAGGAGGAGAGGAGCTGATGCATTACCCTAATCAAGTGGTTGTGTCAAATGCTGTATGTACTCCCTAAGGCGTTCAACCTCCTTTTTATACTCTTTCTTCTTAGCCACTTCTTTTTCCAATCTCGCTTTGATGATCGAGATGGAATTATTTAATTCCTCCACTTCTTGGCCTTTTGAGGTTGGGCCAAGATCTATAGTGGTTATGGCATATTCTTGAGGAGTAATCTCGTCTTGTGGCTTGTCCACTGTGGGTACTGCGATGTGTACAGAACGGCTGCCTGTCTCGTCCCTTTGAATAGTAGAGAATTTCTTGGCGGGCTTTTTGACTGCAACTTGCTCTAACCTAGCCAAGAAATTTGTAGTATCATCCTCCTCTTGGGCTTCTGCAAGTGGTTGAATCTTCATTTTTTCTATCAGCCAATCTGGAATGGTCGGCTGCTCGATTCCATCTTCTACCTGTACCTCTTCCTCATTCGGAACATCAACAACCTCCCTGAGAGCGGAAATCATTCCCTCCTCAAAGTCATCGTTCCGGACTTCCATCTCATTGCCCGATCATAATATTTCCGTGCCCGTAGGTGACAACGGCTCCTCATCATCCTGCTGAATAGGTTCAATATTTTCTTCCTGAACTGTAGGAGGTACAATTATTTCCCCCAAGGATTCATCTATAGTAGCCATCAACTCGTCAATATTCCGGGATGCTGCTGAACGAGATGGTTCTCCCTTATGTCTCTTCTGAATAGGTTCTGTACTTGGCGCTATTTCTTTCCTTTTCTCTCCAATCTCGGTCGGACCCTGATGAGATGCATCAGCATTGGAAGAATATGATTCTGATTCGCTCAGTAAATCATACGTGAGTGTTATTCTTCTCTGCCTCATTTCTTGGACCTGACGGTCAACCCACCAGTGAGAGTACTTGACTACTGGCCTCATTAGCGTTGCTAAGTCCGCATGCTCAGGTTCTGACCATCTCACGAGAGGAAGAGGTCGACTCTCCTTGAAACGTGGCTGGATATAGTTCCCATCATCTTGTAACTGATCAGGTACTTGACAGAACTCAATTGTCCTCATGAAGTCTAGTGACATTTTGGACCACAGTCTCTGCCTGACTTCATATTCATCGGCGGCATCAGCCCAAAAGTCTTCCAGTTCCACCCTGTGCTTGTACCTTCTCCCTTCTACTGCCCGAATGTTATGATGTGGGTCAAAGTTGACCCTGGACTTGTAGGTCATAAATGGATACCACTGGATTTCCAATCTAGCACTCTCAGCTGCCTGTGAGGATGGACAAGATTCCAACATATTCTCGATGAAAAATGGGAATGTAATAAACGCCTTCTTGGTTGGCCTCTGAATGTTCTGATATTCTTCTAACTGTCTCAGGACTTCGAGCAAAACCATCCAATTTGTCGGATAAATGGGCAACTTATAGGGGTTTCCAGTAAACCCTTGGATCCTGATATATGTAAATTCTGGGAATTGGATGAACCAGGACCCATATCTATTGACTAGGCTCTTCGCCTCATGACTCAACCTCTGATGTATTTCCCCTTGAAGTGTTCTGGTGATATGCATTAAGAATGCATCATGTGCCCTTCTGAAATGAGACTTCTCCTTCAACTAGAGTTGCGGGTAACAATCGTAAGGTTTGAGTTCGTTTTCTCCGCTGCCAACTTTTCCCTTGCAAGTCAGTCCTAGATACTTATATGATCTGGCTAATAAGTAGACAACATATGAGCTCTTATGAAAAGACTTAGTCTCTTCCAGATTGATTAATTGCTCATGGAGATTGTCACTTATCATCCATGACCAATTGAACATTTTCATGCCAGAAGTGATCTCATCTATAAAATAGTACATCCAGCTCTCAAAGAACGCACCCTGCGGGTTGCCAGCTATTCTGTTTAGCATCAAGATGATGTCTCCAAAATATTCTTTGAAATATGTCCGGCGAGGTCTTTTGGGCATCTTCTTTATTGATGGCTTAGGTTTGTCCAACCATGCCTTGTTAACAGTTGTAGTGCATAAGTCCGGTTGGCTGTCATATAACCTCTTGGCCTCCTCCTTGGTCTTATAGACCGTCCATGAATGCTCTAGGATGCCGAAGGTTTCTTGGATTGCCACCTCGCCTAAGTGTGCCAGAATTATGCCATCTGGTGCAATGATCTGCCTCTTTTGTGCATCATAGTGGATAGCACATTCCACCATCAATTTTGCATAGTCTATCGCCGGCGGGAATCCTGCTGCCTGGAAAATCCCGTTTCTGATCATCCGCCTAGCTATAGGTGTTGGCAGTCCATTCTGTCCATATACCTTCTTGTGAACTCGTCGAAGTCAACATGTCCAAGATCGGTGTCTACAACATTCTTCCATTTTGAATTGATTTTAGTCTCCTGCTGGGCACCTTTGCTAGCGAACTTCATTTTTGCTGGTCTCTTTGATGGTTCGCCCACAATAGTCATCAACCTGCAGTCAGAAAATTAACATTAATACAATGACCTTTTAAATTAATTTATTCTCATGCCTTGGATTCGAAAATTTACTTTCAGCTGGTTAAATAATTAAATTGCTGCGAAAAAGCAAACTGAAAGTAAATGGATGAAGTTAAAATTTTAGCCAAAACTTTTGCTAAGATGAAAGGACAGAAGAAGAATGGCGAATCAACTTGACTGAACATCAAACCTCAAAAAAAGACTGCTGGCTGCAAATCAGATTTAAAATCTGATAATTCACAAGAAAAAGTGCGCCCCTTTTGCACAGAAGAATTTCAACTTTCAGCCAATAAATCTTCTCTTTTCTCCTACAAAAATTCTTCTCAGCATAACATTACTTCTCTCTCTGGAAAATTCAATCTTGCCTACTGAACAATCAACTGCCTGATAATTTCGAGAGAGACCAAATTTCTTTTCAGCTGTGTGAAAAAATGAGTTGTTGAAACTCATTATAATGCTGAAGGATTTAATTTATTTGGCAACTGCCTATTCTTCTCTTGATCTCGATTTGTTTTCATTTATCCAAACAGGAAAGTTTCCTTTATTTTTCGAAAAGAATCAGTCTCGAGCTTATCCAGGCAAATCTCATTGATCTTCAAAAATTCGATAATTATCTTTGATTTTTCGAATTTTGAAAGAAAACATTAAATATTTAATTAAATTCGACCCTTCCAAGTTTTAAATTCATGGTGAATTTAATTTTTTCCTTCGGATTTCATCTCTGGCCGGCACAATTGATTTTCTTCCAAAACATCTCTGGCAAACTTCATTTTGTCCAAGGCATTTTAAATTTCCGAGTAGTTGAAAATAAATTATTAAAATATTAAAATATTTTAATTTATTCCAACCCGTTCGTTTTGGACCCATGGCTATTTTCGATTTTCCTTTCATTTTTCTCGGCTAAAAGTGTATTTTCCAATTTTATTCTCAATTTCGTCTAGCCAAGTCAAAACTTAAGCCATTCCGTCGACAATTTTTATGCCAGATCCCTATTTTTCTTTTCCATGGCGAGCTTTTAATTGCATTGAGCCTATTTTCTTCTGCCAAAGTCAAATTTTCTCTTGCTCAGTCGAATTTTTCTAGGCAAGATCCTTGTTTGGATGTCCTCATCAGGCGAATTTCCTTGACGCTTGACAAATTCTTATTCCTTCTGATCAAGGACGATCCTCCCTTTCTCCCTGCCTTGTGCATTTTTTCTCTGTGTCTTCCTCTAGACATCCAAGACTTTAGGCGAAATTTAAATTTCTCTTTCACTTTTGTGCTAGGCACACTTCATTTTTGTCTTTGCCATAGCCTAATTTCTTTAGCACTTGTCCTTTCAAACTTAGCACTTAACCTTTTGAAAATGTCATGATGCTTAGTCAAAAATCTCAATTTTTAATCCTTTAGCCTCTATACTTAGGCAAATTTTCGAATTTGTCTTGGCTAGGCACCAAACACTTGGCAAAAATCAATTTTTTTCCCCTTCATAGACCATGGCGGACTTTCCAACCCTTTTGGACAAGCATCTTGGATGTCCCTCTTTTCTAGGGCGGACTTCAAAGAAGTCTAGACATGTGAGGGCGGACTTTGGATGGTCTTGGACATTCCTTCTTTGAACATGGCGGACTTCCAAAGATTTTAGCATTTTCCTTAACATTTTATCCTTTGGAAATGATTCTCCACCTTTTTAGGCTCACACTTAGCAAAATTTCGAAATTCTCCTTGGTAGACATCAATACTTAGCAAAAATTTTGATTTTTTCTCTTCCTCATGTGCCTAGGCGGACTTTCCAACCTTTTGGCATGTGCATGGCGGACTTCCTTAGCTCTTGGCACTTCCTTTCAAGTGCATGGTGGACTTTGGAGGGGGCTAGGATATGCTGGGCGGACTTTGTGAGCTCTTGGCACTTCCTTCTTGAGTGGATGGCGGACTTCACAACTTCTTGGCACCTTCTCCTTTGATGCTGGGCGGACTTTCAAACCCTTTGGCATGTGCATGGCGGACTTTGAAGAGTCCTTGACATTTTTCCTTAGTGCTGGGCGGACTTCATGAGCTTCCAGACACTCCTTTATCTTTCCATCCCACATTTCCAGGACCTCTTTCATGGCGAATTTCAGACTTGACCAGATTTCAAATAAATTTCATCTTTTTTGAGTTGATTTTGAACTGATTTTGCTTCAGATCTGATGGATCTTGAACTGGTTTTGACTAATTTTTCCAGAATCTGATACTTTTTGGTCTGATTTTTCATGCTTTTCACCGATTTTTCATGCTTTTTACTTTGTTTTTCCAGATTTTTCAATGATTTTTCGATTTTCTATTTGATTTTCTGAGTGATTTTTCGATTTTTTTGGACTTCTGAGTGCATTTTTGGAATTCGAGACCTTTCCAAATATAGAAACTTTCTAAAAATAGAAAAAGAAAAACCCTAAAAAATAGGGAACCCTGTTTGGTCCAAAAATGCCAAAAATGAAAAAGCGAAAAAGCGAGATTTCCTAAAAAGTAGGAAGTCTCAGAATTGGCCGAATTCACAGGCGATCTTCGTTTCCTAGGCCTTCTGAGTGCTTCCATGACGTCTACGCACTGATTCAAGCATGGATTACTGGGCTCGGGTAACTCTCGGCAAACTGACTTGAAACTCTCAATAAGGTGATCTCACGAAACCGTTGCAAGGAGACAAAACCCTAAAAACAAGCAGACAACTGGGGGTCCCCATTGGCGATGGGGCGATGGGTGAAAAGGTCACAACAGGTAGTAGATAGATTGACGAAGTATGCTCATTTCTTCCCAATCACTACTACTCACACAGCTACATAGGTGGCAGACTTGTTTTTCCGAGAGGTATTCAGGTTGCACGGTTTGCCTTGGAGCATAGTCAGTGACAGGGACAACAGGTTTATGAGTAACTTCTGGCAGGAGTTATTCAAACTTTGTGGGACAGAACTCACTCCGAGCACCAATTACCACCCACAAACAGATGGGCAGACTGAGATAGTCAACAAATGGGTGGAGGGATACTTGAGGAACTACAGTTCAGGACAGCAGAAGGCATGGGTGAAGTGGTTATACCTTTGTGAGTATTGTTACAATACCACTCATCACATGAGTATTCAGATGACACCATACCGAGCATTATATGGATATGATGCTCCGAATTTTCTAGATTCGTTGCTGAGTGACAACAGAGTACCTAGTGCTGGGGATCTATTACAGGAGAACCAGGACATTATGAGAGCACTCAGGGAGAACATTCAAAAAGCTCAAAATTAGCAAAAGCAATATGCTGATCAGAGGCGAGTGGAGCGATCTTTCGAGATCGATGATTTGGTGTATTTGATGCTACAGCCTTATAGGCAGTCCACCCTTCGTAAGAAGGGTGCTGAGAAACTCAAGCCACAATACTATGGACCATTCAGGGTTGTCAGACGTGTCGGTGAAGTGGCTTATGAGTTAGATCTACCTGTGGACAGTAATGTTCACAACGTGTTCCACGTGTCGCGCCTCAAAAAGGCGTTGGGACAACAGGTGACTCCTACAGATTTACCACCCCTGGATGATGAGGGGAAGTTGATTTTGATACTTGAGGCCATTCTAGATTCTAGAGAGCGTCATCTTCGGAGGCGGTTTATTAGGGAATATCTGGTAAAGTGGAAAGATCTACCGGCAGAGGATGCAACTTGGGAGGGTGACAGTATTTTATAGCATCCAACTTTGAGTTTGCTTGCAGACAAGCAAATTCAGGGAGGGCAGAATGTGATGTCCCAACTCCAGTTAGTTCTCAGGTACAGTTGAGTTAGCCTATCTCTTGGACCCTTGTAGGCTAACAGGTTGTGTTTAGAGGGTCAGTGACATTATCTAGAGGAGTTTTGTCATTCTTAGTTCAGAGTTCAGTGATTGGCTTAGAGCAGGCCTTGGCAGTTCAGGGGTTGATAGCTTCTGACAGCACAAAATTATATGGAGTTTCGAGAGAGTTATGATTATTTAAGTGATTGAAGTTAATTATTAACTTAACACTTTATTATAAAGTCAAATTGACTTTATACCATTTTCATCACTTAAATATTTCATAAAAGTGATTTAAAATTAAATCACTTATGCATAAAAGTGGGCACCCAAGTATTTAACTTGAAACTGTTGAAAGATGATTTAAATATGATTTAAAATATTTAAATGATTGCAAGTGGCATCACTTTCTTGAAAGTCGTGCCTTTTTGGAATATAAGGCAATTTTGGCAAATAAAACTCATTCATTGATTATTTGACTTTGCTACTGTTATTTCTCTATGTTATTCTCTAAGACAAGGGTTTGAGCATTTCTGCCATTGGAGAACGAGATCCTCTTCAGTGTTTAGCATTTTTGAGATTGTGAGAGACCAGTCGAATTAGTGCATTTGTGAGGGCTTCATTCAGAAGTTCTATTGATCTTTATTAGAATTTATTGTTGAATTTTATCAGTTTACAATAAGAGGGGTTCTACACTAGAGGCGTCTTCTTCAGCAATTCTGCAGCTTCTAGTAGATGCTCTTTAGTTCTTACTTGGGCCGTACCATTTACATTGGGAAATGTGCCATCTGGAGGCTAGGCGTGTGAAGTAGCTTGCTGAAACGCCTTTCTTTTGGCTTCTCATAGTGTTCCATTCTTGGCGTCTACCTTTCTCAGTGGTTAGTATCCTGTTTCGAAGTGGGAGAAGTTAGATCTGGAGCCTAGGCGTGCATATTTGTTAGTTTTCATCAATTCCGACTGGCAAGCTTGGATACTTCTTTATTTAATTATTCTGGAGCATTTCGGGTATGTAATTCATTTGCGATCCCATTGTATGTACTGCAAAATAACATCTATTACGTCTATTGCCCAAAATATTACTGTATTGCAATTTTATGAGCTTTTATATGATGCGCCTCTTCTCTTCTGTCTACAAACTTTCTTCAAAAAACTAAAAAACACAAATAAGATAAGAAAATATAGGGGTTTGAGTTGTAAGCCAGCAGGGCTCATCACGCAAATGCCAGAATCTCCGAAAACCGATGTATCCCATCGCGATCAGCATCTTTCAAGGAGTCCACTGGTAAAATTTGAAGGTGATCTGAGCACTTACTATTTATAGTAAGTCACTTCTGAAATAGGGCTATAAATAGCAGGTCAGTGCGAAATACCAGCGTGAACAGGTCAAGCAAGTGATGAGGACCGCATGGCGCGAATTTTAGATCAAACGGAGTTGCAGAAGTTCGAAAAACAAGCACTTACTATTTTTAGCAGGTCCATGCAAAGGAATTAGGGTTTCCTAAAAAATAGGGCGAAACACGACAATCACACCGAAGCAGCATCCAGTCACAGTCAACGTCCTTCAAGCTATCTGCACACAAAGTTTGAGCTCATTCTGAGTAGTTACTATTTTTAGTAAGTTGCTAAAAATAGCAGGTACGTGCAGGAATCAGGCGCCACAGCTCAGTCATGTCACGAGGTTCAAGGAAAAGAAAAAATCCAGCCTTTCGGAGCTTGAGATCAGCTTGAATTGCAAAATTTGAGAAACTTCCTAAAAATAGCAGGTTAGGGCAAGCTGGGGGCACCATGAACAATTCGCCCTAAGGAAAGCAAAAATCTGGGGAATTCATCCAAGTTTGATAAACTAAAAGCTGGACACCTTCAAATCCGCTCCAAAAGCTTGAAGAGCCATGAAAATTCACTAAGTCTGAGAAATTTGAAGTCCAGCATGCCAAATGCGCCTTACCTACTTGAGGATGGCTGAAAATTATTCTAAGTACTTGAAATTGGAAGTAGACATGGTGAAATGCGCCCTTGAAGCTGAAGATTGATGGAAATTTTTTTAAGTTATCAAAATTTGAAGCTCCCTACTCCATATGCGCCCTAGCAAGGAAGGAGAGTTGATAAAATTCTCTAAGTGTTGAGAACTTGAAGTAAGGACCTCCATATGCGCCTAGGTTAAAGGGAAGTTGGTGGCATCAAAAATTTGACTAAGGCATTAAAATTTGAAGCTCCAAGGTCAAAATGCGCCTTAAGAAGAAGAGGGGCCCTTGAAATTTTTTCTAATTGTTGTAAACTTAAAGCTGGACCCCCTAAATGCGCCTTCACTTGGAGATGGATGAGAAATTTTGTTAAGTGTTGCAAACTTGAAGCTTGCCACCCTAAATGCGCCCTTGACTTGAAGGAAACCTTGGAAATGTCTAAGTATGGAAAACTTGAAGTAAGACCCCTTGTGTGCGCCCAAGAACTTGAGGAGGGGTAAGAAAAGTTTCTAAGGGATTTAAATTTGAAGCTGCCCATGTGAAATGTGCCCTTGCAGGCTTGGAGGAATTGGAAAATATTCTAAGTGTTTTAAATTGAAAGCTTGACCTCCTATATGCGCCTTGAGAAGAAGAGGAGTTAGAATTTTTTCTAAGTATCCAAGACTTGAAGTATGATACCCTATATGCGCCTTGACTTGTAGGAGGTGAGTTGAAAATATTCTAAGGGTTGCAAACTGAAAGTAACACCCAGCAAATGTGCCTTGACTAGTAGAGGGAATTGGAAAATCTTCTAAGTACCTAAAACTTGAAGCAAGACCCCTTATGTGCGCCTTGACTTGGAGGAGAAGTTAGAAAAATTTCTAAGTGTCACAAATTGAAAGATCAGGGTCCTAAATGCGCCCAACCTTGAGGAGAAGAATGTTGAAAATTTCTAAGGCAAATAAACTCAAAGCTTGAAGGGTCATATGCGCCTAAGAGTTGAGGAGGAAGTTTGATATTTTCTAAGTGTTCAAAACTTGAAGCAGTTACCTCATATGCGCCTGGACCTTGAGAAGGGTAGGAAATGTTACTAAGGTATTGAAACTGGAAGTTGACACCTCCAAATGCACCTAGGTCAAGAATTGAGTGTTGAAAGTTTTCTAAGTCATGGAAACTAGAGGTAGGCCATGGTAAATATGCCCAAGCTTGAGTCAAACTTGAAAATTCTTCTAAGGCAATGAAATTAAAAGTCTAAGGGGTGATATGTGCCTAAGCTAGAAGGGCAGACTAGGAATTTGTCTAAGTGTTTGAAATTGAAATCACACCCATCTAAAGGCGCCCAAGAGGGAAAAATGATGAAGGAATTTCTCTAAGGCAAGGAAATTGGAAGTGTAGAGGACTAAATGCGCCCAACTTGAGCAAGTGATTGGAAAATATTCAAGTATGGCAAAGTGAAAGTGAAGAGGGTCAAATGCGCCTAAGTTGAAGAGGCTGATTGGAGAAAACGCCTAAGGCATGAAAAGTGAGAGTATACAATGCTAGATGCGCCCAGGTTGATGAGTGGATGATGGAATTTTTATAGGCGTTGAAAATGAAAGTTTGACCTAGCAGATGCGCCAAGAATGTGAAGTAAAGGAAAACATTAATAAAATTATTTTTCCAAGGTTTAAAAATTAAATGTACCCCTTTCGCCTTATACACATGAATTTCTCATTTTCTGGGGGGAATTTTCTTTTGGGTACTGGACATTTTCAATAAGGAAATGATTTTGAAATTCTTCACGCCCTGTCGAAGACTTTAAGATGGAGATTTTACTCGGGCGCCTAGTTGATGAAATTTTCTAGAGGAAATAAATTATTTCTAAGGCAGATGGGTTGGAAATTTGGCTAAGGCAAAAAGGAGATAAAATTTCCCAAGGCTCAGGTTGGATAAAAGCTTCTAAGGCACAACTTCAAGGTACACAGGAGACAAAGTACGTCTAAGGAGTATAAGATGGGTGAAATTCTCTAAGGAATGAAAATGGAAGCTCAAGTCTCCAGATGCGCCCTAAGGGGGATGAATGATGATATGAAAATATTCTAAGGCAGGTAATGATACAAAGCCTTCTAAATGCGCCCTCAAGGAGGGGAAATTAGGCTAAGGCATGAAGAATTTGAAAATGAAGTTTGCTAGAGGAAAAGGATGAACCAGATCACTTAGACATTGGAGATCAAAACATGGAGATCAGGTATGTAAGGAGAGTTTATATTATTAAGTGTTCTAATGCTCTTCTCTTTATCTGTTTTGCAGGATGAACGTCGGAACCAGAGTGGGAGGAATTGAAGTGATGGAGCAAATACTCCAAGACTACATTTCAACCTTGAAAGAAGAAAAGTTGCATGTTTGAAAAAATGGCTAAGTGTTGTCCCAGTATGCACCCAGCTCAGGAAGGCGAGTGGCAAAGGAGAACGGGTCGAGTCCAAGATTGGAGAATCCTTCAAGATGAGGATGAAGAAATGATGAAGACTTGGGCGTTAAAGAGTCATCCTCAAGCACTAAAACGCCCTCAAGGCTAGGAATGAGGAGTGAACAAAAGGCTTCGATGTTAAAGAATGACAACGGAATGGGCTAAAGAGGGAGATAGAGAAATTCTCCTTAAGTGTAAAGTCCTTCGATGATTCAAAAGATGTTCTCCAGCGTGCTTTGTACAGCTCAAGATGTAGTGGAAGGAAGGGGGAAAATCACCACCAAACAGGTTAAAAAGTTACAGCCTTGGAGTCAGATCAAGGACGTGCCTGCCATATCCATTCAAAAAACGGAAGCCATGATGATCATACTCATCCAATTTGCAAGAATAATGTGAACGTGTTTCCAGACAAGAGCCTTCTAGAAGATGGTGGACATTAATTGCTCATTTATTACCCCACTCTTCTTGGTGGTGGTTTTTAGGGTTAGCGTTTATGTGGCTCGATCTGAGCCCTTCATTGTAATTGAATCTGAGCCGTCCACTGGACTTGGCCAGCTATATAAAGGGGCATCCCCCCTCATCTGTACCTCATTAGGAATTAGAATAGCAGAGAAAGAATAGAGAGAGATTGATAGAATAGAAAGTAGCATAGTTTGATAGTTTAGCTTAGACTGAAAAGGAAGGAAAGTCTTCTCTTTGAATACTTTGTAAGAAGTTGTGAACACTTTCATAATAAAAGAGTTTTCATTGATGGTGATCTCTTCTTTGTTATGAGTAGCTAGCGAGGCTTCTTTGTCCTTCCAATTCACGTAGAATCTTAAAGTAGCTTAAAGTAAAGTAGATTTCATTTCACGCAAGCACTTAGTAATTGTGGAATGTGGTGCTCGATTTGAACAAAATTTCGCTAATCCATACCACTAGCGGGCTCGCTAACGGTGGGTTCGCCTTGTGTGGTCAATTGGAACATTGTGAACTTAACTTCGATTATGGTTTACATGTTGGCATGTGTCGTTATGATGGTTTCTTCATGCTGAATCGTGATTTGAATACTTTTGATTACTCCTTTGAAGATAGCATCAGTTTTGTGGAAGCTGTCCGAAGCGAGGCAAAGCAAGGCCCAGTTGAAGTCTGTGAGAATTGATCACCATGTCCCACCTTAGAGTAGAATTATAGCATCTCGTATCCCTGCACCCATTTAAATTCAGTTCATTTCTGGTTAGTATTAGGAAAACTTGCACTTACCTTCCGAATTATTCGAACCACGTGAAGCCCTTAATCTGCTGTCTGCTGTTAGCTGCCGAACAATTGCATAAGTCCCCCTTGAAATACCAGCAAAATCACATCGAGCCAACTGAGACTATCCACTACCTAGAAGGAACCTTGGAGTTGAACGCACGAACTCTCTCGCAATCTTAGCGTGTTGAATACTTTGATCAAGAGAGAATAGGGTAGCCGTTGGCAACTTTATTCTGTGTTGGTGCGGTCAGGAAAATCACATCAACAGTTATGAATTGCCTTGGCATAGGATTATTAAATGAATGATCCTTCTTGAAATCAGAGTCAAGCCCAAAGAATTCATGTCCAACAAAACCATTATCTTCCACCTTACTAGGTGAATCTTCAGCCTTACACTTCATACCTTGAATAAGTGATTTCAATTCAATCATATCCTTTTGCATGTTAGTGATCTTATCTAATGATGAAATATCACCCTTGACTTTGTTGATTTCATCATTAGGATTAATACCCTCAATTTCTACCCCATCCTTATTTGAAGATTTCCCTAGTGTGGTACCATTCTTTTTGCCTCTTGTTGCAGGCCTTGTCATGATGGTAGAAACTAATTTTGCAATAAATCACACAAATAAATTCAAATTAATTTGAAAGTTTTGTTGTAACTTACTAGGGCCTAGGTCGTACTCTCTAAAAAAAAATTCCACAAAATTTGGTGTTTTGCAGCCTTAAGAGCAAAATTGTTGGAAACCCTAATTTTGCAATAAATCACTTATTTCTTCTTCAAATTCTCTGAAATTTGGACTGTAGGTTCCTCTATTCTTCAAACACCCACCAAAATTCAAGAACCAATTCTGCAAGATTTGGGAGATATTCAATTTCCAAATAATTTGGGTAGAAACCCTAATTCTTAAATAAATCTCTCAATTCTTCTCCAATTCTTCTGAAATTTGGATTGTAGCTTCTTGAATATGTCCTTCAAAAACCCTTTTAAAATCAAACAAAAATACGCTAAAATATGGGAGATATGGGTTTCACAAAATGACCTCCAAAATTGAAAAAAATGCCTTGTTGTAATGGTGCCAAGATCATGCTTTGATACCACTTGTAATGAAATAAATTGCACAATAGAAGAATATGATATAAAATATGCTGCAAATACTTAATAACTGAGAATAACAAGCCACTTTGAGGGGGAAAACCTCCAAATATCTCCAATGAAAACACAATTCACAATATGATGATGAAATAAGTCTCACAACCTCCTATATATACCTATTTATGCCTAGAATATCACCCAGACCGACTTAAATAACCCTATATAAGCCCTAGGCCGACCTAATTAACTAAATAACATTATAATAATGATAATATGACTTAATTAGGAGTTAAGATAGTCACAAGCCAACTATTCATAGCCTGATGTACTCTAATATTAAGGGTGTAGCACAAGTCTTATCATCACATTTAGGGATGACAATTGAAAGGTTTTGCTGATAGAATAAAATGGCCTAAACTTTGGATGCTCTTTAGGACTGAGGTCAAACTTAGTGAACTGGTATTGACTAATCAAATGCATGTGATGCTGATGCTTGACCAAAACAGTCATGCTGCCACATCGATTTAGTGTTGCTCAGGTGAAGGTAGTCTATAATTATGCTAGATGATGCTGAATTTTAGGGTGTCATTGTAGCAGTTCCTTAAATGTTTGAGATCATTGATAATAGATCAAGGTTCCCTTGAATGGCCAATATTGTCTCTTATCTTGCTGTTCCAAGCTTTCTAATGTATCCATGCTTATTATTGATCATAAGGTCCTACAAGTCATTTGCATGTTTTATAACGAATTTCTAAAAGCAAAATCTTTTTGATTAGTAAATAAAGGTAGAATGAACCCTAGAACACAAATGGGGTCCACTCCCTAGGAATGGAATAGACACACTTCCATTTACTGCATTAATGCCTGGCCCAGACCTCAAGTTTTATGGATTTGAGAGATGGGGTATGACGATATCTTGGGTACATGGGGAAGACATCCACCCCTAATGGTTCTAAGGGACACTGGTGGATGTATTTCAAGTTTGTTTTATTATTTTTAGTTAATGATCCAGTTACATGTAAACACAAAATTAAGAACCAGCAAAGTGAAATTGGTTAATCATTGTATCTGGTTACTGAATCAAAATAAAATGCAATGAAGTAGATAGTTCATACAGTAAGATTCAGTAAAATTACTTCGTCTATGCTGCTGTGAATGCTTCTCTTCCAGCTCTTGTTTGTTTGTGTTCTATAAAACACTGTTTTGCTTGTTTTCATCGCATTTTCTGCCTTAGGGTGAGAGAAGAGTACTTTGTCCTAATTTTTGATGTTTTGGGCCGTTGAAAGTATAAAACCCCTCAAGAAAAAAACTGTTTTAGTTGTCCAAAAATCACTAAAAAGACATGTCTAAGATTATATGTTCAAGGATCTAGTGCATGCATCTATTTTCCAAAAGTTTAGAGCTTGTTTAATATCTTTTGGGATATTATTTTTAATTATATTTTAGAATCTTTATTGACCCAAAAGTGAGAGTTGATATTATGTTGATACCTATACGGGAGTCCCCTTTTTGACAAGTAAAAGCAAGAGATATCCATGGGATACCCCTCATGTCCCCGGGATGGGATGCTGGGATATAATGTGTTCCTGTCTACTACCAATCTGACTACTCTTGGATATGCAACTGCAGCAGCCTGTATAATCTTTCTTAACTTGGATATTAACTTTTTAATAGGATATATCAAGGTTGTCACTCAGTTTACAGGTTTCCATTTCTGTTATACAGTACACTGTGGATTCATTTCATATTAGAGGTTTTGTCTAACTTAACACTAATTTTAGCAGCAGCTTTGATGTAGATTCTATGTGATTCATGTAATATGCTTGCAGGAAGCTCATCTTTCTTTTTATTTAATTACATTGATGATATCATGTTATTTTTTTGTAACCATTGTCACATGTTTGTTATGTTAAAAACATTTAATGGATTAACATTTAACAGTTATTTAGTTTGTATGAATATACCACTGAAACTGTGATTACATATGGTATATTCATATGTAGCCACCAGTTTATATCTGTCTGATGAAAAACATTGTGTGGTTCTTTCACACTTTAATTATGTCTATTTCTACATTTTGCAATCCCGGATGCTCAAACATTTATCTAAATTTGTGAATTAATATTTTCCATGCTTGACTAATTTGAAGATTACTTGTCAATGGTTGTCTTTCTTCAATCACACGCATGTTTACCATGTCAATATTTATATTGAGCATATGAAACACGTTGGATTTATTTGTTTTCCTGCTTGATGGGGAAAATATAATGGTGAGTGCTTGTTCTTGAAGGTGGTTCTCATGGAATGGTAGAGATGAAGATAGGGCGTCAGGATGCTATCTGCCAATGTGAAAATGAAAGTTCACACACCCTTTCCTTGCAACAACACAAGCTATCAGAAATTCCAATGCCTTCCAACAGTAGAGAAAATATTCCTTTATGGGAGCCTATACAGCAACCTGATTTGTCTAATGAGTGTTTACAGCAGTTCAACAGCTCAGAATCAGTTTGCACGTCAGACACAAGTCCTGATTTGCTTGCTAAGCGTGATGTGACATGTAGATTGAAGCAGCAGGTAAAAAGAAGAGATGAGTTGATATTAGAGATGCTGGCTCAAATCACCTATCGGCAGCAAACAATAAGTAGTCAATTCTCGCAAGTGGAAAATTTACAGTCACAACTTGATACTGCAAATAGGGATTTATTTGGAGCAGAAAGGGAAGTTCAGCAATTGCGCAAAGCAATTGCTTATCACTGTGCAGGTAATGTAGTAGATATGTCTTGTTCTCCTGGACCAATGACCAATAACCATAGACTGCTAGATCATGCAATAAACAGATCAACAGAGGATGCATATGGTTCTACAGTTGGTGATGCCAAGTTCTGCAGTGGAGAAAGTCGAGGATTTTAAGAACAGGAGCAGGGACAGAGGTATGATTTGAGAACTTAAAATGTTAAAATATGGAAGATTGTAGAGGACCTTTAATGTATTTCATCAGACAGAAAGGAAGTGACGGCTACATATGAATATATCATAGAAAGTGTGAAAGACTTGGAGAGAGAAATGGCTGAACTTAAGCAATTAATTAATGGAAAAAACTATCTTCTAGAAGCATATGAGAGGAAACACATTGAACTATGCTCTCAGGTCAAAGAACTTCAACTGAAATTGGGTTCCCAAGTTACAAGTGTATTATAGCTATGAATCTTTGATGTAATCTCTATCTTAAGCTTTTATTTGCATTATCATTCTTGTTTTCCTTTTCTTGAAAGAGCCTGCATATGTGAAGAATCATTTGTGGGGTCTACTCTTGATTTGGTGTTCGTATTGTTTTGTTTTGCCGTTGCCCAAATGGTCATATTTTCACTACCAACTTTCCCATTTGTCATGAATGCCAGTGGAAAGTAGGCAGGATCTGTGCTTTAAACTTTGGGGAAGATGCAAAATGTTGAGATATCTATCATTGTATGTTTTATCCAATACCACGCCAAAAGTTTTGTTTATGTTCTTCATTCTGATTGTTAGCAGATGCATGCGATTATGAGTACTTATTTTTGGAGATCCATACCAGATCTGTGGGGCAGGAGTACAGTGTCATGATTTTTGTAAAAATCACACTCCTATTTTATGTGTAATTCCATCTTTCATTGAGAACGAAAATACTATGTCAAAGTATCATTTTCCTATTTTTTTACTGAGTTTTGTGTGCCAGTTTTATGAAGGTTTGAAGCAAAAGAAGTGAATCTTGCTCTGAATCTTGGGAAACCTTTTTGTTTTCTACTTGAATGCTGTTGTATAATCAAAATAACAATTATAATGTGTTTTTACAGTTTTCTTGAATTTTGTTGTCATGTTCCAGTCACCTCATTCTTTGAAATCATTAGATACTCAATTGAATTCACAAATTTGTTCTACATGTTTTACAGTGCTTGAAGTTGTTCCTTTTACTTATCTATGTGCTGTGGATCCTATTGGTTCTCTCAGTCTGGTCCCTAGTTAGTTTCTCTTATTGATATTAAAAATTCCTCTGGAGTTGTGTTTGCCAATCCTTCCCTTATCAACCTTTGTAATAGCATTGTTTAGAAAATAAAGTGTTACATTCTAAGTTTGAACAAACCTACTATCTATTAAAGAGCTTACTCTTGAGGCTATGCAACAAGAAGTAATTATTGAACGATGAAATGAAACTAGTCTAAGAGTGACCCCAAATTCACGTACTTGACAGGAAACTTATTCATTTATAGTTTCCTTTTCATGGATACATGTGAGCAAAATAATGACATGGAGTTGAATATAACAATCAACATATGGTTATGAAAATAGCATTATGTAGTGAGCAAATAGGCTATTGAGAAGATCTTTACGAATCTTTTTTCATGACTTCAAAGTACTCCCTCGAGGTTAACTTCACCAATACCTGCACATTAAATTTTGGGTTCACCTCTTCATCTAGACAAAATAGGACTGATAATCACTCAAATGAATTAAAAGTTAGTTCTTATAAAGGTTTGAATGCTCAATTCACATGGTTTACTATCTATGTCCATTTCCTTGGCCTGCATTTTATGTGTTCTACTTATAGCTGGCTAAACAATTTTTGCAAAATGTATGTGTAATGTCCCTATTTACGACATCCTCTTTCAGTTTGGGTTGATTCTGATACACTTACTATTTTTAGTAAGTGCTAATTTAAGCAAGGGGTTTGGTACTGTGCTTTAGTTCTCGGTGAGCCCTTTCAAGCACCTCAGTTACTCTCTGGCTCAAGTTTTAGGGTGCTACTTACTTTTTTTAGGGCTTGCTAAAAATAGTAAGTCATCTAGGGTAGGTGCGACTCTATTAGGGTTGTCTCTCAACAACATTTTTCAGTGGAGGCATCAGTTTCTATGGTTGAGACATTTTAATATTTAATCTCTTCCTCAAAATTGGATTTTAATAAAATATCTTTATATTTATTCGTTGAGGGTCATGAAGGGGACAAATTTGTACCATGATGCCTAGTACAATGACTTTAAGTCGTTTTAAAGGTCAACAAAAGTAATTTAGAATGCTCAATAAGGGGTGGACGCCTATGGAGAGAAAGGGAGTTAATTTTTTGTTAAAAAGTTAATGTTTGAGGGTGAATTAAATTTAAATCAAAATGCAAAAAGAAGTGGCGTGGATTTTAAAAAGGAGTTTAGGGTTTTCTCCCCTTGGTCGCCCTAATTTGCAAGAATACTTTTAAAAGCTTATTTGTAAGCTCATTCAGGCTATGGATGTTTGACGACTTAGTGAGGTGTTGTTGGTTTGATACTAGAGGGCTGAGAAACAGATTTGAGGATGAAAACCCTCATTGTCTAAGACTAGTTTCGGTAGTGAGAGACCTGCTCAAGCTGGTGGTTGGTGATTTCATGGAAGAATCACATCTGGGTGTAAAGAGATGAAGAAATTCTAGATTCTTTGAGGTTTATAGTTGGTTTGGGTGTGTGCTTCCTCCAGTTTGGGGCGGATTTACTTGGAGAGTTTGGTGTGTTACTCTTCCATTTATGGGCACTCTCAACTTTGAACCTGAACTTGATGATTTCCTCATTCATCCAAAATAGAGTAGAGTTTTAATATGGGCATTGTTTCTAAAGGAAGCTCTCATGAAGGCGTTCACAACAAGTATTTGTTGGCTGTCTTTAATTTGGTTTTGGAATTATTTGGCTAGGACGACCTTATGTTGCCAAGCGCCATATGCATAAGGGTTTGTGCACACAACTTTTGAAGGGGTCGTGTTTAGCAAATGGGTATTGCTTCAAAGGTCTCCTCTCCTCTTGGTGTCTCCTTCAAGCCCTATATTGCAATTTTTAATGAGGGGTTGAATTTTGAAAGGCCTGAATCGCTCTTTGCTACAAGGTGTCTATGACTGGATGCAACCTTCAATCTGGCTGGCATTCTTGTGAAGGGAAGTATGTTCTTTAAGAGCTCTATGGAGGACGTCTTTGGCTAGGAAGCATCAAGCTTGGAAAGTTTCTTTGGTTGTTTGTGGCTATGGAGAGGTTTTTATTGCTGCTAAGGAGTTTTACCCAGGTTTGATTTACTAGTTTTTGAGGTTGAAAACTGAGTGTAATGATGAATGATTTTTTTGTCATAAAAAAGCCAATTAATGAAAGCTTGAATGATTCCTTTTCTCTGTGCTTTGTTCCTATTTATTGTTCATTACTTCTTGTATATTGTGCTAGTTCTATGCATGATTATTATATGAAACTGAATGCAAACATCTCACAAACTCAAATAGCAATGGTGAAGAAGCCTATCCAATCGCATGATGAAATTATGACAAACACATGAGAAAAAAACAAGGGGGAATCATATTTAGAAAATTATATCAGTAGTAGAGAAGTTTCAAACAAAAAAAATTGGGGTTGATTATTATAGTGGTATCAGAGCTCTAACCATCTTGTCAGCCAGCGGGTGATAAATTTTTTTTGAGCATGAGTAACCGTGGAATGAGGTACCAAGAAAACATGAGTGAAAGAAGTGAAGAGGGCAAGAACGTATGATGCAACACTTGGATGCATTGGTCAGGGAACAAGACAAAGCCACTCAACTAGCACAGGAAACCAATCAGCGAATGGCACAACTATTACAAAGAATGGACAAAATGGGCCAAGGTAACAGAGTTGGTCAACACATAGTTGGTAATTAACAGAATGGGGGAGCCATGGCTAGGCCTCTTATGCCAAGTTCTTCACCGATAATAGAAGCTCCAGTTGAACTCACTTTAGTTGAGCAACAAGAACAGTTTAAAAAGGATTCATTAGCTGTAGGGCCTGATTTCTAGCATGACATATCACTACAGGATTATATAAAGTTCAGGATGAGTCATACGCCCAACATGAGCAATAGAGGACGCCCTAGTGACTTATGAAGGGAAGATGGAAAACTTAGCATACCTTATTTTGACGGGTCCAATGAGATTTTAGCAAGAGCATGGGTTAAGAGGGTGGACACATACTTTAATCAAAACCCCATGCTTGAAGAGGAATCTATAAAATATGCAACTATGCACCTTGATGGAGTTGCACATAAGTAGTGGCATCATGATATGATCAAAATGGAGTGTACTTAGATTACATCATATATTGAGTTTAGTGAGAGACTCATAGATAGGTTTGACAAGAAGGAACCATAACTTCATTCCAGGGAGGTGGCAAAGTTGAGACCTCATGCGTTCTATGAAGAGCAGGAGGTTGAAGAGAAGTTTACAGCAGAAAAATTAGAAGTGTTTCCTTGAAGCTTGATGAATGTGAGACAAAGCCTCAAGATGACTCTTTGGCCATGCATGCAATTGATGTTGATGAGGTTGTGCACGAAGGATTTGGCGTAACAGCTGCCTTGTATACCCCTTTAGAGCTAACTAATGAAGTTGAGATACCCTTATATGATGGGCATGAGGAAAACAAGAATGATGATGTTTCTGGATCAACAAACTTGTGATGATTCTTTATCCCATGTGGGTAACAGTGACATAGGTGGCTTTGGGTTGGACTTCCAAAATAGGCCTATGGAGAAAGATGATTATGATGAATTCAGTGATTATGAGTTGGAGAGTGACTTATTTAGAAAGACAACTACTCAAGAGGAGCATAATGAACATTTACTCTCTAAACAAAGTGATTAGCTTTTTTACCCTTGGGATTTGGGTGTGTTGGCACCTAAGTATGACAAGGATCCACATTGGGATGAATTCCTTTTTTATTACAATGTTGTCCTTCATTCTGAGGGCCATGTATAGAGGACAACGATTGTGATTTTTTCAATCTTGGAAAGGAATCAGATTTCACATTGCAGGTTGCTGATTTTGAGTAGGCACCATGGGATCCAGGTGATTGGGGACCAAAGTATGATGAAGAATCAGTTTGGGAAGAATCTACTTCTAACCAAGTTGTTGTCCCAACATTAGAGCATAAAGAATGTATAAAGGGGCTAATTTTGATCAAGGGCCTAGTGACGAAGATGGGGTAAGCGTTGAAGAAGAGGCACATGCGATTTGGGACAATGATGTAGACTTTGATAACAGGTATAATATTTCTAATTTTTGCATGCCACAAAATAGCAGTTCATCATTTTGGCTTGATCACAATTGGAAAAGACAACTCTTGGTAACCGCTAAGAATGAGGTGCACCTTTTATCTAGTTTGGACAAAAAATCTATGCATATAGAAAATCTGATTCAAAAAGTGTCTATGGGACAAAATGAGCTTAAGATTTCAATTTCTGATTTACACATATTTAAGCACTTTTTGGAAGAAGTTAAAACAACTTACTTACACATGATGCATGATAGAGATTTAGCTACCAAATTCGGAGATGAAACCTTATCTTTGACTAAGCAGTTAAGGGGATAGGTTAGTAAACTCACCTTTGAGCTTAACTTCATGAAGCTTTCTTTGGAATGTGTCCAAGAGGCACTTCTTGAAGCAAACAAACAACTCCATGATACTTAATAGTTTAATGAGAAGGAAGGTAGAAAAAGGGAAAAGGAGATCGAATAGGTAATTATGGAGTTTGATCTTATCCAAGAGGAGTATGACCTTGCACATTGTCTGAGAAAGTCAGAAAATATGAGTTTGGATCAACAAGAGGTTTGGTTTGGATTGGGAGTTGTGGATAATCTTCGGTTCATTGATAATCCTTTATTTGAATGGGATGCTAATTTGGCTCATAACAATCCACTTTTTGAGTTGGATGATGGAGATTCAAACAATCTCAGTGCTGCGAGTGGATTTGATTACAAGACTTGAGACCTAGGTGCAGTTGTTGAAAGGCGCAAGACAATTGAGAGGGGGGCGGGTGAATCAGTTGTCACCATATTCAAACACAAAACTTCAAACACTTATCAACTTCACAACCACTTTAATTTGTTATTAAGTATGAACATGAAATGCAGATAATAGAAAGAAAAATCAACACAAAAATCACTAGATTTACATGGAAAGCCCAATAAGGGAAAAACCACAGTGAGGGTTAACTCACAATATAAAGAAATAACACAACCGAATACAAAGAGGTTCATTGCCGAAAAGGACTCACTGTCCGGCTATAAAGGCTCACTGCCAATAGAAAGGACTCACTATCCAATAGGGACGCTCATTGCCTACAAAAAAAAATATTACAGAAAAGTCCACCATTACAAGTTACACAAATTCGCATCCTGATCAGAAGGATTGTAGACACCATTAGCTCACTGCTTTAAGGAATCTAACTCATTAAAGTACTACTGCCTCAATTCACTTTTGCACAACTCTGCTTCTCAAACTTGTGGCTTGACTGATTAATTCACATCTCGACTTGTACTTATACCGTCTTCAACCTTAGAAACTTTCTCCAAGGTCGGTTACACACTTCATTTCATAAATTCAAATTAGGTCGGAAACACAACATTCCCGCGGTGGAAAAGAATGAGATTAGACCGAATGAATACTTAACCAAGACCCAAAACATCGTCTCAGATCAATCGCATGCTTCCTTAAATAATTCTTAATCCTTTGTATGAAGTGTAAACACCAGGTCGACCAAACTTAAGGAAAATACAAATGAACTTTGAAGTACACGCTTCCACATCAAGAAGATAACACACGAACCACGCAACATACTTCATCAATCACTGTAACACATCTCAAATTCCTCTAGACTCATCCGCATTAGCTGCAACAACCTTCAAACTTACAACACTTCTCACTAGTCCATCCGGACTGTACAAACATACACAACAATACTGAAACTCAACTTTTGGAGCATCAGACCATGAACATCTTTTCCAAAACACAGAGAACACCATTACAAGACATATTCCTGAAACAGACCAGCGGAGGAATACGAAGCATAAACATTTCTCCCAATCCATAGAAAAATAGCTTCGTCAACTCAATTCACACACCGGTGAACACATCTTTCGCTCTCCATCAAATCAAAAGCTACAAATCAGGAGATGCTACCAACAAAAGCCCAAAAACACCTCAGATCCGTACAAGCATAGGATCAACACAAAAGAAATGCGGAGCACATACCGACACATTTTGAACACACTCAACCTTGACTTCTCTATTTATTAATTTTATCAAAAGCATTTGGTAACCCATCGTATCAGTTCATCTGCAACATCATAAAGATAGCTCCATGTACTTACAACATCTCATCAACATTTCAACTATACATGCACAAACTGCAACACCATGTACTTTGTTGACATCAATGACAACATCAATGACAACACAACCAATCTTGCTCATACTTGCAACAATCTCCCCATTTTTAATTGATGGCAACACAGTGTGAAAAACCATCAAAGACACATTCTCAATATTCTCTCTTCCTTTCAGCTTCCCCTTTTACTATTTCTCACATGACACTCCCCCTTTGACATCAATGACAAATACAACTTTTGATCACTCCCCCTTAGGAGTGCACCCATACAACTCATTCTATAACAATGAAACTTTCTACTCCCCCTACGGAGTAGACCCATCCATTAGTCCAGATAAATGAAGAATTTGTAGATCCGTTGGATTGATGCACCTGTTGGATGTTGTTGATATGTGGTTGTCATTGATGTCAACACTATTAGCATTAATGTCTTTAAGGCTGTATATGTCAAGGATATTGATAAAATTGTAATAAAATAAGTTGCAGGTTGTCGGTGATGCAGTAAAGTTTAGTATGATGGCTAGCTTAGTACATTGATGATAAGAGGTTATGGATTAAAGGGTTTGTTGATGAGTATATCTAGTTTATCCACGTAAAGTTTCAGAGATCCGCATGAAGATTTGATCGAGTTATGAGTATCCGCGTTCTGACAGTTGTTTTGTTGCTTTAGTCAGTGTTCTTGAAAGAAGATGATGCAATTCTAGTAATTTGAGTTGTTGTGGATGCTTCAGTGGTGATTCATGATGCTTGTGGATGTTTCTAGTTTGTGCTCTATCTGTGTTGTTGGTCCGCATTGATGGTCATGCTCGCGATTGGTGATTTTCTTCTGTGAGTTCATGTTTTTCATGTTCATGGTTGATAGGGTGATTGTAGCATGTTGTGGATCTTCGAGGCATAATTGTTTAAGGTGTTTCGTGTTCGAGGATGTTGTTTTGGGTCCTTATTATTTTTGGCCGACATTAGTTGGTACACATTGAAAATTGTTTATGGATTGGGCTGACAGTTTGTACATGTTTTATATTTTGTTAAAGCTGACATGTAGTTGATGTTATCCTTAGTTGTGGATATATATGATCGAGTGTTTATACCATTTGATGGCATGGTGTGTGAGTGGTGTGCAAAGTGTGTGTGTTGTGTGCGAATAATGTTCTAATCTTTCAAAGGCAGAAGTAAAGTGTGAAGAAGAATGGGTAGATGTTTATGTGCTTAACCAGAACTATAATCAGGCATTAGTAGATGTTATTTTCTCAGTTCAAAATCTTCTGGATGTAATTTGAATGTTTTTGTAAGACAGCGTGTCTTCCTTTGGGTAGTAAGCCTTTTTGTATTTGAGTAGTGAGCTCTAGGTAGTGTGCTTGAATGCATGTGCATTCCCCATTTATAATTTTTTTAGTAGAGTATAATCTTGTGGACTAACCTCCACCATGGTTTTTCCCCTAATAGAGTTTCCACTTAAAAATCTTGGTGTTATGTGTGATTTTGATGTGGTGATGGTTTATGCTTTCATGTTTATTTATCAGATATGAGAATAAGTTTAATAAGTATAATTTCTGAGACAACTGATTCACCCCCCCTCTTAGTTGTCTGCCCTTGTGTTGCCAACAATTGGTATTACAGCAGGTTCCTCAGAAGAAGTTTAATAGCTTGAGGTGATCTGGGATGGCGACATATAAGAAGGATAGTTTGAGATTTGATGGAACTAACTATTCTCTATGGAAGACTCGAATGGAGTGTCATCTGAGATGCATTGGTGAACCCTATTGGACAATTACAAAGAATAGATATATCATCCCACATAATGGTCCTTCTACTGCATGATAGATTAAGGAAGCTGAGTAAAATATTAGGGCTAAGGAAGCATTGTTGAGTGCTCTGATTGATTCTGAGATGACAAATGTAATGGAGTTGAAGACTGCTTATGAGATTTGGAAAAAGTTGGAAACTTTGTATGAAGGTGATGCCCATGTGAAGATTGCTAAGATACAAAGTCTAAAAGGGAAATATTAAATGTTGAGAATGGGTGAAGATGAGAACATCACTTCTTTTATGCAGAGAGTGAATGAACTTGTGTGTAGTATCAAATGTGCTCGTGGAACATTGGAAGAATCAGATATTGTTGCTAAAGTGCTCAGATCCTTTCCTGTTGCATACAAAGCCAAAGCAACTGCTATTGAGGAGATTTGGACTGTGACAAATGTAACCAGAGACATGTTGATAGGTAAGCTTACTACTTTTGAGTTAAGTGAGTTTGGTGATTCTCTTCATAAGACATAATCTGCATTCAAAGCTACTATCTTCAGAAAAGATAAGCAGAGATATGATGTGGGAGAAAGTTCTTCTAGACAAATGTTCAAGTATGAGGAGGGAATGAGAGAGATTGAAGAAGAGATAAAACTAGATGAGCTTGAAGCACTTATTGTCAAGAGGGAAGCCAAAGGAGAAGGTAAATATAAAGGGAAATTGCCTATTAAATGTTTTTCTTGCAATAATATAGGTCATTTTGCCTCAAGGTGTCTGGAAAGAGTTCCTAAGCCAAGATATAACAAGTCTAGATTCCAAAGAAAGTGCTATTATGATGTTGATGAAGGTGTGACAGATGATGAATCTAATAAAGGGAATTCAAGTGAGGATGAATGGGTATTTATTGCTATCAAGGAAAATGATCCAGTACCTACTGAATCTGCTAATTGCACAAATGTGGAGAAAGCTCTAGCCACCAGAGTTGAAGAAAAAGATGAATGGGTGATTGACAGTGGATACTCTCATCACATGACAGGTGATAAAATTAAATTTGTGAGCCTAGAAAAGTATGATGGTGGTGTTGTAAGATTTGGTGATGAAAAAGCTGGTGTAATCCATGGCAGAGGATCCATTTCTCTTGATGGTAAGCATAATACTGATGACGTTCTATATGTGGAAGGTTTGAAGAATAATCTCTTAAGTGTTGGACAAATGGTTGACAAAGGATACAATCTTCAATTCAAGGATGGAAAGTGTAGAGTATTGGGGAATTCTGGAAATGTGATTGCATTTGGTACAAAAACAAAAGGTAATATCTTTCACCTAAATGCTACTGGTAAAAGTTTCCTGATTGCTCAAGTTGATGAAAGTTGGTTGTGGCATAAGAGAATGTGTCATGTAAACTTTGACAATATTATCAAGATAAGTTCTACTCAAGCAGTGAGAGATCTTCCTAAGTTGATAAAACCTACTAATACCATATGCAAGGAATGTCAGTTAGGGAAACAAACTAGAGTTTCATTTCAGAGAAAACAACATTGTTCAAATGAGGTGTTGGAACTTGTGCATACTGACTTGTGTGGTCCTTCTAGAGTGAGAAGTTTACAAGGATACAGGTATTTCATGCTACTTATTGATGATTATTCTAGAATGATGTGGGTTACTTTCTTAAAGGAAAAATCTAAGCTCTAGAGAAATTCAAGATTTTTAAGGCTATGGTTGAGATAGAGACAGGTTTGAAGATTAAATGTCTGAGATCAGATTGAGGTGGTGAATTCACTTCCGGTGAGTTTAATTCTTTTTGTGAAGAGCATGGGATAAAGAGACAATTATTTTCCCTGTAGACCCCTCAACAAAATGGAGTTGTGGAAAGAAAGAACATGACAATTCAAGATGCTACTAGGACTATGATACTGGAAGGAAATGTTCCTCATATCTACTGGAGAGAAGTTGTGAGTACTGTTGTTTACATTCTCAATCGGTACATGTCAAAGGTCATAATGGTAAGATTCCTTACGAGCTATGGTATGGTCATAAGCCTACTATTAGATACTTCAAAATCTTTGGGAGTAAATGCTATATCAAAAGAGATGAAGATATAGGAAATTTTGATGCTAGAAGTGATGAAGGAATCTTTCTTGGTTATTCTACTAAAAGAAAAGCCTACTGGTGCTACAATAAGAGATTGTGGAAAGTAATTGAAAGTGCTAATGTCAAGGTTGATGAAGACACAGTTAGACCATCTGGAACCTCGGATATGATTCAGACGATCAGAATGACAGTTCAAATAAAGGAAAGAAAGTTCAAACTTCAAATCAAGTTCAGATCATTTTGGTGAATCAAGAAAATCAAGAGGAAGAAACTAGTGAAAGTGCAGAAGTGAGATCACAAGAGCCTGAAGTTCAAGAACACCCTAAGACTCCAAGGTATGTAAGACTAAATCATTCAAAGATTAGATTATAGGTGATAAGAACAAAGGTGTTCAAACTAGGAGAAGAATTGTAGAAGAATATTGTTTGATCTCAAAGACTAAGCCTAATAGTGTAATGAGCATGCAAAGATGAACATTGGGTGGAAGCAATGAAAGAAGAACTACTGCAAATTGAGAAGAATGATACATGGATTCTTGTTCCTAGACCTAAGGATAAAAATGTAATTGGAACTAAATGGGTCTTTCAAAAAAACTAAATGAGCAAGGTGAAGTTGTTAGAAACAAAGCCAGATTGGTGTGTAAAGGATATTCTCAAATGGAAGGAATTGACTTTGAAGAAACTTTTGCTCCTATTGCCAAGATTGAAGCTGTGAGATCATTTCTTTCTTATGTTGCTTACAAAAACTTCAAGGTTTGTCGATGGATGTCAAGTCAACATTTCTAAATGGTGAATTGGAAGAAGAAATGTATATTGAGCAACTTGATGATTTCAATTGACTGATCAGGGAGATATGGTTTGTCAGTTGAAGAAAGCATTGTATGGACTTAAGCATGCCCCAAGAGCATGGTATGCCAGATTGGACAAGTATTTGTTGAAGCTTGGATTTAATAAAGGTATTGTTGATAGTAATTTGTATTTCAAGATTGATCATGATAAAGATTTTATTGTTGAAGTCTTTGTTGATGATATCATTTTGGAGGAGATGATAGTTTGTGCATGAAGTGTGCTAATGAGATGCCGAGTGAGTTTGAGATGTCTATGATTGGAGAAATGAAATTATTTTTGGGATTGCAAATTACTCAGCTAGATAAGGGGATCTTTATATCTCAGTCCAAGTATGTGAAAGAATTGCTAAAGAAGTTTGGTATGGAAGATTCAAAGCCGGTTGGTACACCTATGGTGACCGGATGTAAGTTGACACAAGATGATGATTCTCCTAAAAAAAATCAGACTAGATATAGATCCATGATTGGTGGATTGCTCTATTTGACTCAAACTAGACCTGATATCATGAATGTTGTATGCATTGTTGCAATATTTCAAGCTGATCCTAAGGAATCTCATGTGACAGCTGTGAAGAGAATTTTCAGGTACTTGAAGGGGACAATTGATTTTGGCCTATAGTATCCTAAAGAAGATGACCTTACTTTGAGTGCCTTTATTGATGTTGATTGGGCAAGAGATGTGAATGACATAAAGAGTGCTAGTAGAGGTGCATTTTTCATGGGAAAGAAGCTGATTTCATGGTTAAGTAAGAAGCAGAATGCCATTTCTTTATCTACGGCAGAGGCATAATACATTGTTGCTGCTAACAATTGTACTCAAGTATTGTGGATGAAGCAGATGTTGAAAGATATCAGAGTTGTGTATGATGAACCTATTGCTATATTCTGTGATAATTCAAATGCAATTAACATTTCTAAGAATCTGGTATTGCATTCAAAAACCAAGCATATATCTATCAAGTTTCACGTTTTGAGAGAGAAGGTGAGTGAAAAGGAAGTCAATTGGAGTATGTGCCCACTAAGGAACAATATTGCAGATATCTTTACCAAGCCCTTGCCTAAGCATACTTTGTTGGCATATGGCTTTGAGAAATCATTTTTGGCTACTTGTGTTGTCATTGATGGCAACTAGAGTCATCACTATGATCCACAGTATCATCATTACTCATAATGGCAAAGAACTTGAGTTTCTGTACTCTACCGGCAGTAAGTATGAAGAGCAGGACATCTGGTTGCACAAGTGAAATTGTGCATGATATTGCTCACTGTACTGGATCGTTATTTCATTGTGTGGACCTCCAAGAAATATTTCCTGGCAATTACACTATCCTCTAATAAGTTTTGTGGTACTATATTGAGTTGGAGTTGGAGTTAAGAGATTTGGTAGCATCATTCATGGTTTATTTTCCATTGTGGCCGACATGTTTTGTATGGTGTATCATGGATCTATGTGGAATATGTATTTCGTCATCTCTTATGTTTTTAATCCTTTTTTGGTCCCCACTAAAGTCTAGTCGACTTGTGTGGATTTGCTTAACTTCTAAATTAGAGATGTGAGCCAACATGAAGACAAATATTATATTCCATTGTGTGGCCGACATACTTTGAATTTCTGGTTTGCGGGCATAAAAAGGAGATCAGTAATTCATTTTGAGGATATATGAAGGTGTGTGTGCTTCTATGTGAAAAAATAGTATGTAAGCATCAGGGAAAGAGTGAAAAAGAGTAGAACAATTTTTGTATGTTGAGCAGTGCAGTGCATAGCAGAACAAAGCAGAAGTGCAGTCTGGTCAAGTGATCTAGAATTTGATATTGTTCTTCATTGGAACTAAATTCAAGCATTTTTTGATGCTATATTCTCAGTTCAAGTTTTGTTGTAAACTTTATTTTATTTGTAGGCAGTAAGCCTCTTTCTTTTGAGCAGTGCGCTCTAGGCAGTGTGCCTGAATGCACGTGCATTCCCTCTTTTATTTACTTTTAATAGAGTAAACATTGTGGATTAATCTCCACTGTGGTTTTTCCCCTAACAGGATTTCCATGCAAAAATATCTGGTGTTATGGTGTTCATTAATGTGCCTGAATGCTTTAATATGTTATATGCTAAATGAAGTCATATTGTTACTGTTAATGGTTTTTAGATTTGTTTTGAGTATTGAAATTATTGAACACTAATTCACCCCCCTCCTCTCAGTGTTCCCAGTGTCCAATTATTGGTATCAGAGCTTTGGTTCCTCTTCAGAAGCTTAATAGCTTGAGGTAATTCTTGAATCTCAATGGACGTTGGTGGTATTCAAAAACAACTTATGGTGGCACTTAATGATCTTTATCAATCTAAAGCAGAAGTCATGGAACTGAAAGCAAATCTTGTAGATGCTGAAAAATTTATCTAATCTCTGAAGGATAAGATAAATGGGTCAAGGGAAAAGAGGAAAGAGTTGTGTGATCAGTTGAAGCAAACAGAAAGCAAAGGTCTGAATGATATCCATCTGAATCAAACCCTAAAAGAAATAACAGAAGAATGTGAAAAGCTAGCCAAAGAGAATGTAGCTCTAAAAATTGAGATGGAATCTGTGACAATGAAGTTTATCAAAGAAATCGAACAAAGAAAGAAGAATGAGGAGAATCTTTCCCAATCTCTAAAAGAAAAATCTGAAGAATGCAACATAATTAACAGTAGAACCATTTAGTTGGAGGTAGAACTGCAACAGGCCAGAAACTATGAACATGAGATTGAAAGATAGATAGTTACTCTTGGAAATGAGCTTGCTACTGCAAATGAATTCAAGGAGAAATTCAAGATAAGTTCTGCTAAGCTTGATGAGATAACCAAAATTCAGAATAATACGAATGACAAGCGAGGTCTTGGCTATGATAAGGGTGAAAACTCTAGATCTTAACAGAAAAACTCTAAAAAGAACAAAGGTAAGGCAACCCAATGCTCAAAGATTTAATGGATATTGCTTTGCTTGCAATAAATTTGGCCATATGGTTTCTCAGTGAAAAAGTAGGATAAATCCTAGTACTCCATTATCTGGTCAATGCTTTAAATGCAAGAAGTTTGGGCATAAGGCATTAAAATGTAGAAGCATGCCTGTCAATACAAGTAACATTAAATGCTACACTTGTGGAAGATTTGGACATGTTGCTAATCAATGCAGGTCAGGAGGAAATCAATGGAATGGCTGGTATAGGCAAAATGGTCTAGTATGTTTCAATTGTAACAATCTTGGACACCTTGCAAATTTTGTAGGAACAAAAATATGAATAAAAGAGGTCTGGATTATCAAGGAAGAAATTCATAGAAATACAATAAAGGAAAAGAAAAGACTCATGTGGAAGAGATAATAGATCAGATGAAGAAAACATGGGTGAAGAAAAGTGAATCTGATGAAGGAAACAAGGCTGTACTGGAAGTTCCCTCTGGTAGCTCGTTCGACAATTAATATCAGGCCAGTGGCCTAGGGGGAGTTTTTCATGAAGATCCCCTATCCTTGGTATATAATCAGCTCCGAATTGCTGAATTCCGTCAGTTGTTGTGTAATTCATTAATGGAAGTTTTACCAATCACTTGTGGAGTTGAATGAAATGTTAAAGGTCCGAAGTTGAATTCTTGGCTTGTTGTCTGAGTTCACAGAGTGACCAAAACTTCTAGGGAAATGCATTTAATGCGGCATAAAGTAAAGTAAGTGAAGTTATAAAAGGGACATTTGGAACCCTAATTCGTCACTGTGCATTGAAGGAAAATAGTTTGAGAGCATTTTTTGCAAAATTTTGAAGGTGCAAAAGGTGATCCTTGTAGCAATTTCTAGGTATTTTTGTTGATCATTAATTTCACATCTATTTTTGTGATCGGTAGAACTTTGTTTGGGGAAAATCATGAAGCAAATCAAAGGAACCTTAACCCTAGATGAGTATAGCAGTCAAAAGATTAGGGATGAAAGGAATTTATTGTTGCTCATCGATCTCAGGAGGCTTGAAGGATCTAAGAATAAAATTTTGGATATATGGAACGAATATCCTCATCTCGTCAATCCTGAAGTAATTCGATTTGTTCTGAACAAATTGGACAGTGATATCCTCACTCTTGACAAGCCTTATCAAATTACTAAGGATGTGATTAGAAATCTAACAGGCTTATGCAATGTTGGTGATTTACTGAAGAAGAAGTCAATTCACAATGTTGAGGTTGAAGCCCTAACCAAAATTAGGGGAGATCAAAAGGCTTTGATAATTGAATCGATTAAAGATCCTTTGATAAGGTATGTGGCACATGGAATATCATATAAAATCTTCTTCAGAAACTGAGAAGGATCAACTTCGGTGGGTGCTGCATACATCATTCATTAAATGATAATTGAAAATGAAGATTTGGACCTATGTAGTCTGGTAAAGGAACAACTAATGGAAAATGTTCAATTAACGGAGGATATTGACTACTCTTTCAGGTTTGGCACTCTGGTAATATGAATTATGATGTATTTTCTAAACTATTTGCTTGTGAAAGGAAATGCAGTATGGAGAGAAAATGCGTTGGTTTGTAAGCAAATTTTCAATCATTATAATTCTTTTGAGAATTGTGAACAAGTGTATGAAAGATTTTTTAGAAAGGTGTTAGAAAGGTTTGGGGAAGGTGTTGTCCCAGTCCCAGTAAAGATAACAGAAGGAAGGTCATTCTTTGGAAAGGCTAAGAAAAAGTAGAAGAGAGGAAGTGATATGGGTGATGTCACTCCACCGATACCCGAGTCGGAAAAGATTGAAGAAAAGGGGAAAGGTCAGTTAGTTGTGGATGTAGAAGATGAAGTTTCTGAAGAATATACTCCAAGAGACCAACCAAAACTAGTTGAAATGGTTGTGGAAATCGCAAAAGAAAGTGATGATGAAGGTGCTCTATTTAAAGCAAAGATATTGCAAATTATTCAGGATGAAGGTGGTATGCAAAAGATATCTGATATATGGTTAAATGGGCCATCTTATGAGTAGGATTTCATTGAAAATACTCTGGCAAGGTACTTTGTTGATAATAATATTGAATTGGAGAGTCTATAGAATGAACTTCCAGATGAGTTGATCCAATGTATCCAGGAGGATATGGCTTTTGTGCCTCTGCACAAAAAAGAGGAGATAATTTCTCATTTAAAGATGCAGTTTAGGCTATTTCTCTCCAAGTTGAAGAAGAAAATGAATGAGTTGAGACAATGTATTGATTTGGGCAATAAGGTACTCAATTACTATCTAAGGTGGCCTCATGTGATAAAAAAGTACAAGGACAAGTTGTAGGAAATTGAGGATGAGCTTCTCAAAATCGGTCAGGATTACAGTATGTTTTTGGATATGGATGGAGAGGTCAAGAAGAAGGTTCATGCTCTGCAGGATGATCATACAAAGGTCCATTGTGTTGGGAATACTCTTATTGATGCCTTCTGGAAAGTAAAAGACCTAACAGAAGGGAGATTAGAGCAATTAATTGAAGTTCTCAAGTCAAGACAAAAGCTAGAAGCTACAATCACCATTCCTGAGTCACTTATCCAGATCATCAACAAAACCTCAAAAAATAACAACCTAATCATTTCCATTGGAATTGTAGTGGATTCCTGGAAGAAATTCCTTTCGAAAACTAAAGCTAGGTATAACATAATTTTCTGAACTCTTGCTGCAGTTGTCAAATTTTGTTGAAATTTTTGGGAGAGAATGGAGTAAAAGCAAGTGTAAAGTAGAGTAGACATAAATAGAGCTTTGTCATTGATGTCAAAGGGGGAGAGAATGAGTGAAAAAATTCCTGGATATCCATAGGGGGAGCAGTAATCTTTTTTGGTTTTGACACTTAGTCAATTTTAAAGGGGGAGATTGTTGGCATATGGCCCCGAGAAATCATTTTTGGTTACTTGTGTTGTTATTGATGGAAAATAGAGTCATTAGTATGATTCGCAGTATTATCATTACTCATATTGGCAAAGAACTTGAGTTTTTGTACTTTATCGACAATAAGTGTGAAGAATAGGACATCTGATTGTGCAAGTGAAACTGTGCATGATATTGCTCATTGTACCAGATCATTATTTTGTGGTGTGGACCTCCAAGGAATATTTATTGGCAATTACACTATCCTCTAATAAGTTTTGTGGTACTATATTAAGTCGGAGTTGGAGTTAAGATATTCAGTAGCATGATTCATGGTTTATTTTCCATTGTGGCTGACATGTTTCATATAGTGTATCATGGATCTACGTGGAATATGTATTTCTCCATATCTTATGTTTTTAATCCTTTTTTGGTCCCCACTAAAGTCTAGCTGACTTATGTGGATTCTCTTAACTTCTAAATTAGAGATGTGAGCCGACATAAAGAAACATATTATATTCCATTCTCTGGCTGACATACTTTGAATTTCTAGTTTGTGGGTATAAAAAGGAGACCAATAATTCATTTTGAGGATATATGAAGGTGTGTGTGCAACTGTGCGAAAAAAGAGTATGTGAGCATTAGGGAAAGAGTGAAAAAGAGCAGACTAGTTTTTGTATGTTGAGTAGTGCAGTGAAGAGGAGAACATAGCAGAAGTGAAGTCTGGTCAAGTGATCTGGAATATGATATTAGGCTTCATTGGAACTGAATTCAAGCATTTGTTGATGCTATATTCTTAGTTCAAGTTTTGTTGTAAACTTTATTTTATTTGTAGGCAGTGAGCCTCTTTCTTTTGAGCGGTGAGCTCTAGGCAGTGTGCCTGAATGCAAGAGCATTCCCTCTTTTATTTACTTTTAACGGAGTAAACATTGTGGATTAATCTCCACCATGGTTTTTCCCCTAACAAGGTTTCCATGTAAAAATATCTGGTGCTATGGTGTTCATTAATGTGCCTGAATGCTTTAATCTGTTATATGCTAAATGAAGTCATATTGTTACTATTAATGGTTTTTAGATCTGTTTTGATTATTGAAATTATTGAACACTAATTCACCCCCCTGCTCTCAGTGTTCCCAGTGTCCAACATACTTTTGAGTATCTCAGAGGGAAGTTAGGGGTGATTACCCCTCCTAATCAAAATTAAGATGCATTGACTTGCATCAGTTTGTGCATTTCATAGTCATATCTTGATTCAAATTGATGTTGTGGTGGCTGCTACTTAGGGGGAGTAGTTAGATGTTTAGAAATTGGTTCAGAGCTTGTGTGGAGAAAGATAATGTGTATCTTTGTCATTGATGTCAAAGGGGGAGAAGAGTCATGTGAAAAACTGTGAAAGAGGAGGAGAAAGGAGTCAAAATCTAAGGGGGAGAAAGTGCTAAGAGAAAGTGTTGTTGATGGTGTTTTTCACATCATGTGTTGCCATCAATGCCAAAGGGGGAGACTATTGTATGTTGCTGATATGTGGTTGTCATTGATGTCAACACTATTAGCATTAATGTCTTTAAGGCTGTATATGTTGAGGATATTGAGAAAATTGTAATAAAATAAGTTGCAAGTTGTCGGTGATGCAGTGAAGTTCAGTATGATGGCTAGCTCAGTACATTGATGATAAGAGGTTGTGGATTAAAGGGTTTGTTGATGAGTATATCTAGTTTATCCATGCAAAGTTTCAAAGATCCGCATGAAGATTTGATCGAGTTATGAGTATCTGTGTTCTAGCAGTTGTTCTGTTGCTTTAGTTGGTGTTTTGATGATGCGATTATAGTAATTTGAGTTGTTGCGGATGCTTCTGTGGTGATTCATAATTCTTGTGGATGTTTCTAGTTTGTTCTCTATCTATGTTGTTGGTCCGCATTGATCGTCGTGCTCATGATTGGTGATTTTCTTCTTGTGAGTTCATGTTTTTCATGTTCATGGCTGACAAGGTGATTGTAGCATGTTGTGGATCTTCAAGGCATAATTGTTTAAGGTGTTTCATTTTTTAGGATGTTGTTTTGGGTCCTTACTATGTTTTGGCCGACATTAGTTGGTGCACATTGAAATTTTTTTATGGATTGGGCCGACAGCTTGTACATGTTTTATATTTTGTTAAAGTCAACATGTAGTTGATGTTATCCCTAGTTGCGGATATATATGATTGTGTTTATACCATTTGATGCCATGGTGTGCGAGTGGTGTGCAACGTGTGTAAGTGCTATGTGCGAATAATGTTCTAACCTTTCGAAGGAAGAAGTAAAGTGCAAAGAAGAGTGAGCAGATGTTTATATGCTTAACCAAAATTGTAATAAGGTATTAGCAGATGCTATTTTTTTAGTTCAAAATCTTCTGGATGTAATCCGAATGTTTCTGTAAGACAGTGTGTCTTCCTTTGGGCAATAAGTCTTTGTATTTGAGTAGTGAGCTCTAGGTAGTGTGCTTGAATGCATGTGCATTCCCCATTTATAATTCTTTTATACTTTTAACAGAGTATAATCTTGTGGACTAACCTCCATCGTGGTTTTTCCCCTAACATGGTTTCCATGTAAAAATCTTGGTGTTATGTGTGATTTTGATGTGGCGACGATTTATGCTTTCATGTTTATTTATTAGATCTGAGAATATGTTTAATAAGTTTAATTTATGAGACAATTGATTCACCCCCCTCTTAGTTGTCTTCCATTGTGTTACCAACATCACCTCCATGTGCACCTAGTTTGAAGGAGGGCCAATGAGCCCCAACTTCTCCCTAAGATACTCAAAAGTATCCTTTGGAAGAGCCTTGGTAAATATGTCTGCAATCTGTTCCTTTGTAGGCACATACTCCAATCTAAATTTATTCTCAATACTTTTTCTCTCAAGAAATGATATGTGATGGATATATGTTTTTATCCTTTAATACATTATCGGATTCTTTGAAATTTTTATAGCACTTGTATTATCATAGAAGATAGATATAGGCTCATCACATATCACTCCTATGTCCTTCAATGTTTGCTTCATCCACAAAACCTATGTGCAGCAAGATGTTGCTGCAACATACTCAGCTTCTGTAGTGGATAAAGAAACCAAATCATGTTTCTTGCTAAGCCATGAAACCAATTTTCCACCAAGAAAGAAAGCACCACCACTTGTACTCTTTTGATCATCTACACAACCATCCCAATCTACATCAGTGTTGGCATTCAAAGTGAAATCAGTATCCTTAGGATACCACAAGCCATAATCTGATGTTCCCTTAAGATATCTGAATATCCTCTTTACAGTTGTAACATGTGTTTCTTTCAGTTCTGCTTGAAATATAGCAACCAAACATACTGCATGCATGATATCTAGTTTTGTAGCAGTAAGATACAACAGTCCACCAATCATGGATTTGTACTTGCTCTGATAAGTTTTAGCAGATTCATCATCTTTACTCGGCTTGCATATGGTCACCATAGGAATATAAATAGGTTTGGAATCATCCATTCCAAACTTCTTCAATAACTCTTTGACATACTTAGATTGTGAAATGAATATCCCCTTATCAATTTGATTTACTTGCAATCCAAGAAAGAAATTCAGCTCACCAACCATAGACATTTCAAATTCTTTTTGTATCTCTTCTGCAAACCTCTTACACATACTTTCATTTCCTCCAAAGATGATATCATCCACATAAACAACTACTATCAACATTTTATTTCCTTCAATCTTGAAATAAAGATTGTTGTTTACGGATCCCTTGCTGAACTTTTGTTGTGTCAGATATTTGTCCAATGTTGCATACAAAGCTTTGGGAGCTTGTTTCAACCCATACAATGCCTTCTTCAACTTACAGACCATATCCAGTTTATCTGATAGCTGAAATCCCATTGGTTGTTCCATGTACACTTCTTCCAATTCTCCATTCAAAAAAGTAGACTTGACATCCATCTGATATACCTTGAAGTCTTTATAAGCAGAAAATGCCAAGAACATCTGAATTTCCTCTATTCTTTCCATCGAGGCAAATGTCTCTTCAAAGTCTATGCCCTTAACTTGTGAATAACCTTTACATACAAGTCTTGCTTTGTTTCTCACAACTTCTCCATTCTCATTCAATTTGTTTTTGAACACCCACGTAGTGCCAATCACATTCTTGTTTGTTGGTCTAGGAACTAGTTCCCATGTCTAATTCTTTTCTATCTGTAGCAATTCTTCTTTCATTTCTCTAACCCAACTCTCATCTTTACATGCTTCATTCATAGACTTAGGTTCTATCTTTGAAAGTAAACAAATATTTACCTCACCTGCCACCACTTTGCTTTTTGTCTTCACACCTTCACTCTTATCTCTAATTATCTGGTCTTCAGGATGATTCTTCTTTACATACTTAGGAGTCTTAGGAGTGGGTTCCAGAATCTCTTCTTCTTCAATATATTTTTCTTCTTCCTCTTTATTCTCTTCTGGTATATGTTCACATATAGGCTCATCCAGTTCAACTTCACTTAACTCAATAGGTTTGTGCATATCCTCATCAACCTTCACATTTTCACTTTCAACTATCTTCTCCAATCTCTTATTGAAGCATCTATATACTTTGCTACTAGTTGAATACCCAAGGAAAATGCCTTCATCACATCTAGCATCAAACTTCTCAAGGTTCTCATCATCTCTTTTAATGTAACATTTGCTTCCAAACACCTTAAAATACTTCACAGTAGAAATCTTACCAATCCACAACTCATAAGGAGTCTTAGTGTTGTTACCTCTGATTTGAACTCAGTTAAGAATGTAAACAATAGTGTGGATTGCCTCTCTCAAGTATACATTAGGTACATTTTCTTCTTTCATCATAGTTCTAGTAGCCTCCTGCACAGTCCGGTTCTTTCTCTCTACAACTGCATTCTGTTGCGAGGTTTTAGGAGTAGAAAAATGTCTCTTTATGCCATGCTCTTCACAAAATGTATTAAACTCACTGGAAGTGAATTCTCCACCTCTATCAGACCTTAAACATTTAATTCTCAGGTTTACTTCATTCTCTATCCTTTCCTTAAACACTTTAAATTTATCCAAAGCTTGAGTATTCTCTCTAAGAAATATAACCCATGTCATTCTTCAATAATCATCAACAAGGAGCATGAAATGCCTGTCACCATTTAGAATTCTTGTTCTTGTAGGGCCACAAAGGTCAGTATGAACCAATTCCAACATTTCAGTAGCTGACTGATCTTTTCCTTTAAAACTGCTTCTAGTTTGCTTTTCTAGCTGACAACTCCTGCACATAGTACTAGGCTTTGTAATCTTAGGAAGTTCTTAAACAACATCTCTTGAACTGATCCTGATCGAATTATCAAAGTTTACATGTCCCGTCCTCTAGTGCCATATCCAACTTTCATTAACTTGAGATACCAGGCATTGACCATCAACACCCTTAAGCTGATAAATATTTCCATGTGTTCTTCCTACTACAACCACATTTTTGGACCCTTTTCTGATCTCACAGGTGTTATCCTGAAACACAAGCTTGATACCTTTTCTACACATTTTTCCAACACTTAAAAGATTACACCTTAAGCCCTTAACAAAATAGACATCATCAGTGTTGTGCTTACCATCAAAACTAATTGTTCATTTCCCAACAATCTTTGCTCCAGAATCATCTCCAAACATAACTAAACCACCATGATATTTTTCAAACTTAGTGAACTTACTTTTATCTCCAGTCATGTGATTAGAGCAGCCACTATCAATCACCCAATAGTCTTCATCTTGTCTAGCATGAAATTCAGTAACTAGAGTACCTTCCTTCTCATCCTTCTTACTCTTTGAACCACTTTCCCTTGCACATATTCTAGAGTTAGCAGAAATAGATTTACTCTCTAAGACTAGAAACAAGCATTCATCATCATTATCCTCAAAATCTGATTCATCATCAAAAATTCCAGATTCTTCTCTGACATAATACAACTTATACTTATTATCCTTTCTGTCTTTATTATTATCTCTGTTCTTCTTATGTACAACTCTATTTGGACATCTTGAAGCATAATGACCAATATTTCCACAACTAAAACATTTAAAAGGTAACATACCTTTGTACTTAGTAGTACCTTTCTTCAACTTCTTGTAAATTTTTCTTCCAACTCATCTGAACTATCATCCTCCGGATGATCTTCTATATTTGTAGCTTTAAAGGCCGACTCTGTCTTCTCTTCTTTCTTTCCAAACTTCCTCATCTCAAATGCAGTCAAGGTGCCAAATAGTTGTTCTTTAGTAAACTTCTTCGGATCATACACTTCCTCAATAACTCAAACCTTATCATTGTAACTCTCTGGTAAGGTCATTAGAATCTTCTCTATTATATCCTCATCTGTCAGAGCACCCACTTGATTCCTAACTTCATTTGCTGCACGATCAACCCTCTGGAAATAGCTTGCAATATCTTCTCCTTCTTCCATTTTCAGATTTGTTGTGCAGTTTTCACACACACGCCCCGCTGAAAGCAGGGACCCTCTTTTGCTTTCGCTTTTTGTGTTTTGACCCCCTTTGATTTTGAGGATTTGCATTGCCTTGGCATGAGCTTAAAGTGCTTATCTTGCTTTCCCAAGTGATCCCCCTAGGTTGCATGTTGAAAATCTTAAGTTTTGGGTCAAGTTCGGGTTTTTACTCAAGTTCAGGATTTTTCGCCCCGTCCGAATTTTCTTGGATTGCGCTCGAGGTTCATCTTGGTCTGCTTTACACCGTGGTTCAGAGATTTCTGGCCTTCGCAGAATTCTGCCTAGGCCGGATTTTTCCAGAATTTTGTCTTGCCGTCGGTTTTCCAAATATGGTTGATTTTTGAGGTTTATGCCATTATGACTTCTCATTTGCGTTCTTTTGAGTTGGGATATTTGATCCTGGGTACTTGGCATGTTGTGGCATACTAAATTTATGAATTATTGATCTGGTTATGATTCCCTCGGCATTATCATCGTTGTTGCTTGCTTGGGTGTTCAAAATTGTTGTTTATCTTTGTTGGAGTCGATTGGAATTTTATTCATGGTATGTGATATTGCTTTATTTATGGTTTCCCAAGTAATTTATGAGTTTGTTCATTCATTTGTATCTAGAGATAGCTTACTTGTGGGCCGTTATCTATGTCCCGAGCTTGCTCTGTGTGTTAGAGGTCAAAATTTTGGGTTTCATGCCTAGGGCATCCCCATTTCATCTTAATTTTCTTTCGAATGAGCCTAGGATTCAAAGAAGATCTGTAGGAGGTTCAGGTTAAATGATTTCCATATCCAGGGTCCTCAAATTTGTGATCGTTCGATCAATTTGAGTGAAATTGTGAGAGGATGCCGATATTCGGGTTTTCTGTCAACCTTGGGATTTTCCTGCGCTGGCGGATTTCCCCAGTTTTCCTAGCCCTCTTCGTTTTCTCGGAATGTGCTGAAACTCTAGAACTTTTCCTTTTTCATGGAATTCTAGTCCGACCGATTTTTTTTTGGATTTTCTGGGAAGCTTGGTGAAACTTGAAAATCGGGTGAAATGGATGATTTTAATGATAAATTCTTAACATTCCATGCTTTTAATTGATAAATTACACAGGTTATCTACTTCTTTTCTGCATTTTGGTGATCAATGGTTGATTTTGTGCCTTCTTCAGGAAAATCCGTCTGGCCTAGATTTTTCTGAAATTTCCCCTCTGACCTGGATTCCGTGGGGGGCTTGAAATCCCAGACTGTGAAGATTGCAATTTAACAATGTTTTTGGGTTGATTTCGATCTTTGCTCAGATTTGTTTGAATGATGAATATGTTATTTGTGATGGGATGATCTTGATCTTCATGTTATAATAGATATTAATGGTGGTTTTTGCTGAGTGCAGGCTGAATTCAATCTAGGTCATCAAGGAAATTTTGGAGCTGAAATTAATTCGATTAAGAGAGAAATTCAAGTATTGGTTGCTTCCCCTTGGCCGACTTGGTGAGGTGCACTTAGGATAAGAATGGAAGGAGGTAGTTAATATAGGGTTGCATTGAAACTTTTACATTGGTTCAAATTGTATTGAAGATCCCAGGCCGACTTGGATGAGTTCTTGCATTTAATGCATATTTATCCTATTTTGAATTCTCCCTGGGCCGACTTGTTTTGTGGCCATTTATTATTGTAAACATTTGTTGGGCTGACTTGTTTGTGGCTATTTCATGATTGTAAATCCCAGCTGAGTCGACATGCTTTGGAGGTTCCTATAAATTTGGCATTTCGCCTCATTTGTAATATATAGAATAGAGAACATAGAATAAAAGATAGTTCTTAGAGCGAATTAAGCAGTAGAGCAGAGGTAGAAATTAGGTCATTCTGAGCAAGTGTTGTAACAGAACATTGGAATTGTTGTTGTAATTCAGTGATTCAACACAATTGAAGACATTGTGATTTTTTGGGGATCTCTTTTGTGTTGACTTATCTTGCATGTTTCTTATGATTCTATCTTTAAAATTGCTCAAAGTTAATAGATGTATGCTAGATATGATTCAATAGTTTTTATGATTAAGTATTTGAAGTGTTGCAGCAATCCCTGGTCCATACTTTTTGCAGCTAGTTGATTGTTAGTTTCTTTGCAAAGTTAGCCTGGACCTTTATATTCATTGTGCTTAGTTCAATTGTGAAGTTTATCCATTTCAATTGCAATTGGGTTTTCTTGAATGAATGTTCATGATATGGAAATCTTAATACCTTAGAAGATTGCACTGTTTCTGTGAGATTGCTGGTTCATTTGGGTTAAGCAAGAATTAGTTTATGAGGGATTGGTCAATTTCAAGTATTCCATCATTTTCATTGTTAATCTTAGGAATAGTTTTAATCTAGAAATCTCTTTGAAACCTTGTATCTTTTGTTATTTCTTTTATCATTGGGTTAGATTTAAGGCTGAAGTATCATCATATTTCTAGATATAATAAATTAAAGATTCAGTATTTGCTTGTAGTAAGGTCTGTTTGTGATTACCAACATTTTCACATTTATCACTGAGTTGTTTATGCATTGTCAAGACCTGACATTAGAGACCTTGGGGTTATCTCTTGAGGCTTGCTGATAGAGATTTACCTTTGAAGAGAGATAGGATTTTATATTCTGTTTGAGTTGCTGTGCAAAAAATATCATCAACAGATTGGCACTAGAAGGAGGGCCTAAAGAAGTTAAGCTAGATCAATTTTTGTCTGCCATCTCTCCTGAAAGAGTCAAAAGAAAAACCAGATTTACTCCAAGGAAGGAGGAATTTCAAGAACTACTAGTCCCTACTAGGTCAAGAAGGGCCAGCAGAAGGGGAGAATCATCATCCACCCAGCCACCTCCATCATCTCCATCTTCTTATCTTCATCAAGTTCATCTGAGTTTGAGTCTGAGGACATTCCCATCCAACAACCTCAGCCAACCATAAATCAACCATTACCACCCCCACCTCCACCAATGGCTTTCCTATCTAATAACCAATCTCCATTGACTTTTGCCAATTACAATGTCATGCCTAAGAACCTTGAGCACTTTTGTTCAAAGTTCCATGTTATTAATCCCAATAGAATTGTTGAGGAACACATCAGGATCTTTCAGACTAGCCTTAAGGATAGGGGAATCAATCATGAGGATGTAGCATGTAGGCTCTTTCCTTATTCCTTAGGAGAAGATGCATTCTATTGGTATAATCATTTGCCTGCCGGGTCTATCCAGCATTGGACTGAGCTAGAGACTGTATTCTTGCAAAAGTTTAGGATTCCCATTAGTCCAAATGAGCTCTATCTTTAGTTCACTAATGTTAAAAGAGAAGTCCATGAGCCTATAGGGTCCTTTAACAATAGGTTTCATCATGCTTATACCTGACTGCAAGCCCCCTATGTTGTTGATGACACCACTGCTTTAGAAGTCTATTATGGAGGTCTTGATAGTCTGACAGCTACCTTCATGAAATGGAGAAACAATCCTCCTAATACCTTGCTTGATTGATATGCAGAGGTTGTGAAGGTTAGCACTACCTTAAGACAACATTTGTTTGGACCTTTACCATTATTAGGACCCATTGCTCACCCTGGAAAAGTCCCAGCTCTCAATCAGGCTCTCACCAATCATACTCCCATCATGAATCCAGTTCCTTAGTTGCCTATAGTTCCTCACCCAGGGCCTCCAGTGAGTCAAATTCCACCCACAGCCAGTTATCCCCAGCAAAGTGCGAATCAACCTCTTCATCCACAATCTCATGCTAGCTATCCCCCATATCTGCAGAATTCTAAAGTTTTGAACTAGTCATTAAATACCAGCACTATAGTAGGATATCCCCAAAATAATGTGAGCCAACCTCCATATAGAAATCCTGACCAGGAGAGACTGGATGAATTTTCTGAACAAGTGAAGAAGTTGAATATGGAGGTGACTTACTTGAGGAACCATAACACTCAGTTGCAAGCTACTTAGAGAAATATGCAGTCCAATCAGAGCAGAGAAAGTTGAGAAAATCAACAAGAACAACACTTTGATAGAGGGAAACGTCCTAAAAGAGGATATAACCATGACAGAGGATACAACAACGATAGAGGATATAGTAATGACAAGGGATATAACAATGACAAAGGACAAAATTATGATAAAGGATAATCCTCAAGCTAGAACTTTGATAGAGGGCAAGGTGGTGGACAAGGTTTTGATAGGAGACAGCCACCCAGACAAAATGAGACTTGGAATACAGGGCCTAATAATGGAGGAGTCCCTACCCCATTGGACCAGCCAATCAATCAACCAGTCAGCCAAGAGAAGCCTCCAAGTGGTGTATATTTAGCTGAAGCTACTTTATCAAGATGGTGTATGCTCCATAAAACAAGTCATCATTCTGAGTTAGATTGTCAAGATTTCTAGACAACAGCTTCAATTTTTCAGTATGAAGTGGAGAAAAATTCGAGTAGTCAAGAGATGGTTCCATCCACCCCCTCTGATTCACCAGTGTTGGTCCTGAACCATGCTCCTTTTCCACAGAGAAAAGACAATGTGCCTGAAGAAGAATCAAACCAACTCAAGGAAGAGGCAGATCAGGTGTGCAATGGAGATGAGATTTCACAGTTGTTTGATGAGAATCCAGTAAATGACAATGGCCCCTTGGATGAAGAAGAAGCTTATGTTGAAGAGGTACATACTTTCTAGAGGCCTGTTAAGAAGTATGATTTGAGAGACATGCCACATAGGCATCCACACGCTGGAGGCCCCTTCACTACCTCCATTCCACCAAATAACTTCACCACTCCTCTAGATCCTAATGCCAACAATAATCCATTATATCCTCATGTGTCTAAGCAATATCTATCAAAGGAAGGACAAGTACAGATGGACATGTCAAAAGGAAGAAGTATGGAAGCAAGCAAAGATAGGGTGGTGGACTATCCAAAAGAGACTCTTGCTGATCTAAGTAAAGAACAATTAGCTATATATGTTGCAGAAGAACTCAAGAAGCTAAAGGTAAGTCTCTTTGTATTTGAGTTATTGAGAGTTCCAACCATTAGGAATGCAATTCTAGGAGCTTATAATGCAAATTACATATCACAAGATAGATCAGTTAGTGAAAGTATCAAAAAAGTATCTAGCTCTCAAACAGTAGGAAGGAAAAATCAGACTCATAATCAAGTTCATGTGCCTCTTGGAGATAAGGGAAAAGAGGACATAACTCAGGTTTCTCAAGTGGATACTCCCTTAACTTTATTTCAAGGGAAAATAGAGACTCCTCCATTCCTGATCTTGGTCCGTATATTTGGTAACAATTGCTTGTTAGATTCTGGTGCTTCCACCAACATAATGCCCTTTGGTGTCTGTCGAGCTTTGGGTATAACTCCTGCTGATTCCCAAAAGAAAGTTAGACAATTGGATAGAACTGAAGTTAATGTTGTAGAGGAATTAAATATGATTCATATGCAGTTTGCTTCTGACCCTAGGATTCAGCAAGTTATCAATATACAGGTGACTGATATACCTGATGCTTATGGCCTGATTCTAGGAAGAGACTTTACTAAGGCCTTGAATGGATATGTATCAACTGATAACTCTCATATGTGGCTTCCCTGGAAGGGAGTGCCAAACCAGATTAGAATTGAAAGGGAACCCAAAATGAAATACATGATTAAAAAATATCAAAACACCTCCAATAAAATTTTGATATCTGAAGTAAGTATGTGTAACGCTTGGGAGATAAGCAAAAGCATTTTTAAATTGTTCAATCCGTTTCAAAAGTTTACTTAAAAATTATGCCATTAATAAGAGTTTCCAAAGTAAACTCAATGTAAAAGAATTAAAACAAATTACATTTCCTGTATATAAAATATAACATTTGCATTTCATCATGATTATGCACATGGCCAAGTATATCAATGCATTTTCACATAATATATTCATGCATGCTCAAAAGAGATCAACAAACCAATAAATAATTATTCACATTCAAGTGAGATCAATAACTTCAATAAATACATTTGTATCAATGTTACATCAAAATCTTAATAGCACATCTATTTCAATGTTGCAGTAACAAGTGTCAAATACAATTACATTTTACAATGGGCTTTACAAGCCATTCCAGTAGGATGCACAAGTACATCAATAGTAAAATAAAAACTCTGATCCTCCAACCGCCGTGACACCATCGATCTTCTTGCGAGCTGGGGCCAACAGTGTGATTAAGGCGCCTTTTTTGCCCAACCACGAAGTACATGACTTCCTCGGGTTCCTTCCTACTCGAAGAAATCCCTGGCCCTGCATAAGGAGCCTAACAACCTGACACAGTAAAACAGGAGGGAACTCTCGATGCATGCCTGGTGCCTATATGCATTTCTAACATGAGAAAACATATTTCTTGCAACAGGAGGTGGCAGAGACTCAAATACATATATTTCTAGGCTTTTAAAACATATCCATGATCTATTTCAATGGTACGAGTGCTTGGCCAAGCATAAATAAAAAAACAAGTGGTAGTTTCAGAAAAGGTAAAACTACCGTCTTCGTGGATCCACCTTCGACATCCTATCCCGAAAGTTACCAAAGTACAATAAAAAGTGAAAAAATAGAAAATTATGCATTTTCCTTATATGCTTCATGCATTTCATTGATTCTAAAAAGAATTTCCTTCATTTATCCACATTCATAAAATGTTTATCAAACTGATTTCCATTCATACTTAGATATCAAAGAGAGTTTCAAAACATCTTTTGAGTTCCATTTTAACATGTTTGAACAAAAGAATAGGTTGTAAAGTTTCAGTATTAAAATAAAATCTACTCTTTTCTCAGCATATTTTCTTCTGTTAGTAAAGAAATCTGTTCTCACTCCAAGCTACTCTCTTGAGTGTTCTTGTTCAAGTTTGGTTTTCAATTGTAAAAATGTATGTAGATCATGGTATTTTCAGGGTATTACCACTGGCTGAAATAGTATTTCCAAAAAAAAGAAAAAAGTGTTCATTGAATTACATGGTTATATTTTGACATTTTTGAATCTATGTATATATATATATTTAAACATGCAAATTTATCATTCCTACTAAAGAACTCAGTCAGAAATGAAAGAATTAAACACCAAAATTGCTACTATTTACCGACAAAATAGAGGTTTGCATATTGACATCTTCATATTTTGCTGTAAGTTCATATACAGAATATATTTAATCTGAATATCTACAACTGTGAGAAAGTTTATACATATTTTCCAAATGAAGGACTTTAGATTTGCATGACACAAAGACTTTATTAGTGCATTCCCAGCATCACAAATACTTTTGAAGTTTCAATGTTTCACAGGGTTGTATAAACCAATTTCTGAGGCATGCATGACTGAATATAATCTACTTATTTATATATTTATGTATATATATATATATTTACACAGCTGTGTATATATATATATATATATATAAATACAGTTTTACATATACATAATTACTCTCACGTTTTACTACCGCACGTACAGAAAAAAGCAAAAATTACAAGATTTTTGGTGGTGTTTAGCTCCCCAAAGGGAGGATGGAGGACTCGCCTCACCCATAGGGAGGGCGCGGGCTGTGAGGAGGTCGTGCCCTCTCCACAGGCCACGGCCTATAGAGGGCGCGAGCCTCCCCACAGCGCCATCCCTTCCCTTGGGACGGGCTAGGGATACATTCCCCCCCCAATACTTGCCTTAACAAAACAAAAAAATAAAGAAACGCCCAACATAGTAGCGTATAGATTCATTCAAGAAGAATTTTGAAATCAAAATAGGATTGATAAGTATATATGCTAATATCATATGTATAAATACATATGTATAAATATAATTAACCTCTGGTTTTCTGTACAAAGTTGTATCAAATAAATACCAAAGTCACAAAACCCAGATTTTAAAAGAATAAACAGCTTGCAAAAGAATAAACCTCATTTTGAAAGGGAGAAAATGGGAATTTTCTCACAGTGTAAACTAATTAAAAGAGATAGTTTTCCCCAGGTTTAAAAATACAAATTTGCAGACAAAATCACAATTTTTGCATACAAGCTCTCCCAGTGTTGCCAAAATTTGAAACTAGATTAATAGAAGGAAAAGAAAAACCTGATTAAAAACTTCCAGTTGAAGATGCCCAAAATTTCCTTCAGTCCGCTTCTCCTGAGCGGGTTCTTTTTTGAATAAGCTTCCCTTATTTCTTTCTCCTATCTTCTCTCCACCTTAAATCCTTATCCCGTCTACCGAGAGTCATGCAAACCCTTCCAAATTGACAGATGGAAATACTTCTTGGCAGACATTTACATGCAAAAATAAAAGAGATCCCCACTTGCCGAGAATATTGTTTGTTTTTAGAAGAATTTTTAGAACCCATTTTTCTCGGGAATGTCTTTTTCCTGTTTAATATTAATTTCCTCTCTCCTAATCTCGGAATTAGAAATTAAGACATTTGCAATTAAAATATTTCAATTTTATTTCAATTTCATAAATAAATAAAATATACTAAAATATTTTCTATTATTTGCACAAAAAGTTGGATAGGTAATTCAAAAATACTTACTCCATAAACACATATTCCATTTGGCTTGTTAATTAAGATAGATTTAAAAAAATCATAAACCTTTTAAAACCACAATTAATAATTAATTTATATTTATGTTATTATTTTATTATTTATTTATTCAAACCATTTATTACTTATTTTGTAAGTAACTCAAAACAATCAAATTAAAACAGACATTGCCTAAATGCAACTATATGATTTTTAGGTGTTGTGTGTGTGACCGAGAGTTCTTCCTCTTTTACCCTATCGGGAAGCTAGCCTTCTTTCCTCAATCACACTCTTGGTCTTCGACCACCTACAACTCAAGTGCACTTAGGCATGCAACAATGAAATTATATTAGTAACCGATATAGAGATATAAATCAAAGCAATAATTAAATCAATGCTTCTATTTTGTTCTATCTTGCATATTTTCAAAATAAAATGCGTTCACAATTTCAAAAGTAAATATTTTTTTTCACATTTCCACACACAAAAGCATTGTATTATATCATATTACTCTAACACACACCATCATTCATATAATAAATCCACACAAAGCCATGGACAAAACAACATCAAAGTCTGAGACGTGACAGTATGGGTAACTATGTGCTTGCAACCCCTTTTGAGGAGTCAGATGTAGAGGAAGTCCTTATGTTCCACACAACACCTATTAACCTTACAACAAAATCCAGTGGTACTGAAGCCTTGGTGGAACCAATTGAAAATGAAGATGATCTTGAAGATAATCAACTCAGTTTATTAGATAATTTCAAAGAATTCATTAAGAAGTGCACTGAAGATCAGGTTCAGTTGGGTAGGGAAATGAATTTAAGAGATTTTCTTTTGCCAAATTGGTGCAGGGTCCATAATGTCTCCCATTCTGAGTTGGATTGTTGCTTATGCTAGACTGCAGTGGAACAAGTGCAGAAGTGTATCAACCCCACACCAGTAGTCAAAATTAATATACAAAATGTCCAAGAAAACCCTAAGGAGAAGAAAGTGATGCTTTCTGAAGAACCTTCTGGTAGCAACAGTGCAGGAGATACAACAAAGAAATATGTAGTTGCTAGTTGTTGGACTCTAAGATTTGATGGATCCAAATCAAAGCAAGGAGTTGGAGCAGGATTTGAGCTAATCAGTCCAAGAGGTAAGACTTTCTTTGCTGCTCATAGACTTCAATTCCATTGCACTAATAATGTAGCAGAATATGAAGCTTTGGTACATGGATTGTTAGTGTCACTAAAGAAAAAAGTTAAGATCTTGAAAGTTTTCGGGGATTCTGAATTAGTGGTTAAGCAAGTTAGGAGACAATACTCTTGTCATGACAGAAGAATGACCAATTATAGACACAGAGTATGGGACCTTATTGAAGGATTTGACGCCTTCAACATTTAGTTGATCCCATGAAGTAAAAACCAGACAATTGACTCCCTTGCTCAGGCAGCTAGTACATTGCAACCCCTATCTCTTTCTGGATTGAAGAATTTTTTGGTGGAACTGACTCTAGTACCTTTAGTACCTGACAATGTCGCCAACTTCTAGGGATTTGAAGATGATAAGCATATTTTAGATTTTATCACAAGTACATATGTTTTTGCTTCTCAAATTATAGATGAAACTGAACTCCAAGAACTAGAGATGGATCTGGAAGGGGTAATTAATTTGAATACCAATACTATTCCTAGAGGAATGGTGCAGTTAGAAAGGATTTTTGATCTAGACAAGGTCAGAGATCAGGAACAAGATGCCAGGAAGGATTCCATCAGTGGACAATGTGAAAGGTATAATATGGGAACTCATGAGGATGTCAAGAATGTCTTCATTGGCAAAGTATGCACTCCAGAAGAGAGGAAAGGAATAATTGACACATTACATAGATATTCAGATGTGATAGCTTGGAGTTATGAAGACTTGAAGACCTATGACACATCAATTATAACTCACACTATCCCTCTCAATCTAGGAGTAAAACCTTTCAGACAAAGGCAAAGGCCAATTAATGCCTTACTAGAACCTATAGTATAGAAGGAAGTGCAAAAATTGTTGTCCAAAAGAATCATATTTCCAGTCAGACATTCAACTTGGGTGGTGAACCTAGTTCCTGTAAGGAAAAAGAATGGTGAAATAAGGTTGTGTGTAGATTTTAGGAACCTCAACAGAGCGTCAGAAAAGGATAACTACCCAGTACCTTCACTGGATGAAGTACTTCAGATTGTCAATGGATCTCAGATGATGTCTTTCTTGGATGGCTACTCAGGATACAATCAAGTTATGGTGCAGTATGAAGATAGGCATAAGACTGCTTTCACTACCAAGCAGGGAACTTTTGCATACAAAAGAATTCCCTTTGGTTTGATTAATGGTGGAGCTACATTTTAGAGGGTTATGGACATTGTGTTTAAGGACATAATTGGTAAATGCATAATCATTTATATGGATGGTTTGACAGTCTTTTCCAAGAAGAGAGGTGACCATATAGCAGATTTGTGTAAAGTGTTTCAGAAGTGCAGGGAATTTGGTATATCTCTCAATCCAAAGAAACACATCTTTGGAGTTACAGAGGGAAAATTACTGGGGCATGTGTTGGGACTATAAAAATCTGATGATTTACATATGCTTTCACTCATAAATATCCTAATTTGGTCTTACCGTATGCATTTTTCATCTACTTTTTGCCCATATTTCCCTATGGACCCATTAGGTTGTGCATTTCCCATCTTGCTGAATCTATTGGCATAGGTCCTTTACTGTCTCCCCAACCCATGTTGCTTGAGAGTTAACATTCGTTTGTTGTAGATGTTTCAGTAGGACATGTTCTTTGTTACAACGACTGGCATTCATCCATGGTTGGCTATTGGCATAGCATCCATGCTGTTTTGGCGACAACGGAGACATTTATTGGTGTAAGTTGTGGTTATCGGGGTGGTATCGCACCAAATTCAATATGTCTCCCCGACTATGCTTGTGGTGGTTCATCGGCAAAGGCTATGGGTTATCAGCAGAGGGTCTTGGCGAGTATCATTTTTCTCACTTATGGAGCACATAAGATTTTTCCAAATGACTTTTGGTGGGAGATATTGCTATCGTTGTAAGGTTTTGGCGAGTGACCTTTGGTCTCACCGACCTTACACATGGATTTCCTCTCTTAGGCCTTTCGGTATGAGTTGAAGTTTGTGTCAGGAGGTCATAGTGAAGTATTTGTGTCTCGCAGATGGGTTACTAAAGGGTTTCTATCAAATGGCTTTCGACATGAGTTTTATGTTGTCTCGGCGAAACAGGATGGCGGGGTGGATTTTGATGACATATAGTAATCTACAAGAGGTCTTGCCGATGTCAGAATGTTACGATGAAGCAGATGAAACGATGAGAACTGTATCGGTGAGAAAGCCAAAATGTCTTGGCAAAAGTGAATTGAGTAAAACATAACTGCTCAGTGTGACTTATTTGTTTCGGTATGTGGTCTTGGCGAGGTGCCGGGGGTCTCACCGAATGAAATACAGAGATGATTTTGTCGGCATAAAAATTGGGTTGTCACAACGACTTGGATATGATAATTGATCTTTGGCCTGACATTGTGAGTTTGCTGAGTTGTCTCCTCGACATCACAGTGTTACAACGAAGGAGCATGGGAATACTCCGTGACTTCAGTGTAACGAACATAATGATATATCGATCTGCGGGTGGTATGAGGCATATCGATGAAGCATAGTGTTTTCTGTTTGACATGTCCCCGACTCAAGCAGGTCTTGGTGAAGGCGAATAGCACGAAGAATAGGGGAGCATGGGATAAGAAGCAATTAACAATTGAATTACCTTCGGCATAGCTGTCGTCTTGTCTCGTCGACTGCTCACTGATAAATAACAGAATTTCAAACACTAAGGCCGACATATATTTTCTTGGATGACCGTTGCAGGCCGACTTGATTGGAGCCCGATTTCTATGGAGGGCTGACATGTTCTTTCAATTTGATTTGTTTTTCTCATGCTGGTGTATAAATAGGCATTTTGTAGTTGTAATTGGGGATGAGTTATCAGTTATTGGATACAGTAGGAAAATTGTATGGATACAAAACAATAAATTTATCAAATTAGAGGCTATGATGCATGTTCTAAAATGGAGGTATTTATGAATGTCAATTGATGTTGCTGCACATGTCTGGTATCAGTTACCTGTTGAATTTAATAAGAGGATTGCTAAGTTGTCTCCAAGTTGGATTCTTTCTGATTGTTTAAATTGATATGACAAGTTTGTATTCAATTTATCAGTGCACATTTGCTATACTTGTGTGATCGATTGATTGGTTCTTTCAAGTAAAGACTAAATCCTTTTAGTTAATCACAGTAATCAGAAAGATTCAATTGGATTATTCAAGTAGAGCTTAGTAATCATATTCTTGTATGTTTATACAAGTTGTAAACAAAATGTATGCCAGATAATTTGTGTCTTCTCTAGAGAGTGTTGCTCATTTTGATCTCATTTGACTCCCCATACCCAACAACGCACTAGTCTCTGCACTTCACCATTTGAACTTATTCAGTTTTCTTTACATCTGTTAATCAAGCATTCATTTTAGGATTTAGATCAGAATAGTGTTATTGTTTTCAAGTTGGATTTCATTTGTTCACCTCCCATTGCAATTGTGAACAAATTGTTTTAAGAAGTTAATCACAAGTTAAGTCTGTACCATTCAGAAAGGTACACCCGCCCAGGTTTGCAGCACCTAAAGAGTAGAAGGTTGAATTCTCTTGACCTTGTCTGTTACCCTAAAATGTATCAAGAGATTGGCAGCCTCTTGAGGCATTTAGCCTGCATTTTTGAGAGCTAACAACATGTTATCTTTGAGAAAGGAATTTCCATTGATCCAAAATGAGTGGAAGCAATACTCAAGATCCCACCACCTACTAGCAAGAAAGAAATGAAGTCATTCTTTGGCAAGATCAACTTTGTAAGGAATTTCATCACTGGATTCACAGAAATAGTCAAGCCACTGAATGCAATTTTGAAGCAAGAGGCCAAAGTTGAATGGAGTGCAGAAGCTAAGGAAGTATTTGCAGAGATAAAAAGGGCTATTGCTAAAGCTCCAGTTTTGGTGAGTCCAGACTATGCTAAGGCATTCTATATATATTTGTTTGCTTCTGATCACTCTTGTGCTGCTATGTTGACTCAAAAGTATGATCAAGGAAATGAACATCCCATAGCATTCATGAGTGCACCATTGAAAGATGTTGAACTAAGGTACCCAAGTGTTGAAAAGCAAGCCTATGCCTTGGTCAAAGCCATGAAGAAATTTAGACATTATATTCTTAGAAACAAAGTGTTTGCAATAGTTCCTGATCCTGTAGTCAAGCTTTTGTTGATGCAAAATGAGCTGGGAGAGTTCAAAACCAAGTGGGTAACTATGTTACAAGAGTATGATATTGAGATTCAACCCATGAAGCTGGTAAGAGGGCAAGGAATTACAAGGACAATGGCAGAAATCAGCCCTAATCTTGTAGCTCAACATTACAATCTAGAAGATGTTTCCCCTAGAGAATGGTATGATGATATTGTTCATTATCTCCTAACTCAAAGGTGTCCTAACCATCTAAATGCAGTATAGAGAAGGGCCCTACATTTGAAGAGTGACAGTTTCATGCTGAAGGGAGCTATTTTATATAAGAAAAATCATGAAGGTATCTACCTAAGGTGCTTAGGAAAATAAGAAGCTGAAAGGGTCATGGCTGAATTTCACGATAGATATGGTATTGGCTATGGATCTACACATTCTACTGCAAACCAGATTCTAAGGGCTAGTTATTATTGGCCTACATTGTTCAAGGATACACACAGTCATGTCAGAACTTGCCACATATGCCAGACCGTAGCAACTAGAGAGAAGTATGCAACTCTTCCACTTCAGCCGGTCTTTGAGGTAAAACCTTTTGCATAGTGGGGGATGGACTTCATAGGTCCCATCAATCCACCTTCCTCTGTAGGGCACAGGTATATTCTCACCATTACTGATTATTTTACACGATGGACTAAAGCTCTTGCATGCAAACAGTGTACTTCTGAAGTGGTAATAGATTTCATTGAATTAGGTATTATCAATCACTTTGGATGTCCTTTATCTTTAGTTAGTGATAATGGTCCTGCATTTGCATCATTGAAATTTTCTAATTGGGCTTTTGATCATGGGATTATAATCAAGTTTGCATCTAATTACTATCCACAAGGTAATGGGTTGGTTGAGTCTTCCAATAAAGACCTCTTGACAGTCATTCGTAAGTTACTAGAGAAGAATCCCAAGGATTGGCACACTCAACTTAGATTTGCTCTATGGGCAGATCATACAAGACAAAATACTTCCATAGGGACCTCCCCTTATCATCTTTTGTATGGTTTGGAACCTGTATTTCCAATCCAATTGAGGATCCCCACTTTATAGTTCATTAATGAATATTATGATGAAGAGAACAGGCGTGAGGCCAGCCTACATGAGTTGTTACACCTTGAAGAAATAAGAGATGAAGCCTTAGAGAACTTTGCTAAACATCAGGGTGTAGTCAAAAGGTGGTTTGATAAAAGAGCCAAGGTAAAAGCCTTTAGGATTTCTGACTTGGTTCTATACTAGGATAAAGCCCATTACCATAAGGGGGAGCATGGTAAATTTGAAAAACTTTGGCTTGGACCTTATCAGATTTAGAAATCCTGGGAGATAATGCTTTCTGCTTGAAAACTCTCATTGGGGATGATATCCCACTGCCTGTCAATGGGCAATATTTGAAGCATTATTTCTAGTCTTGAGTTGTTTTCAGCTCTTTTCCTGTATATAGTTTGATTAGGTTTCCTTTCTATTTTGTTTGCTTTTCTTTGCTTTGGTTAGAGTAGGTTTCCCTTTTTTCTTTTTTCTGGGACTGTTCTAAGTATTTCCTTGATGAACTTTAATCCTGTGTCTTGAATGGATGGTTGAGGTCTTTGTTATCATCATGTAGTCTAAATGTTTGATTTAAAGAGGATGGGTCATTGGTTTGATTTGAATTTGAAGTACTCTAAAATATTATATCTTTTATACATCTTAAAAATCCTAAGGTTGTTGTAGGATCCTTGTGAGGTCTTGTCAAGCTGAAAATCTTATTTCTGCTTTAGTGCCACTATGGTTCTCAACCCTGAGTGTGAACTTCATTGTTCACAGGTTGAAATAAAAAAAAAAGTGAAAAAAAAAGAATACCAAAAGAGAAAAAGAGAAAATATTTAAAATCAAATGAATTCAACTTATCAGGGGTATCCAAATATCTCTATCGGGGCTATGGACACCTGGCTGACAATAGAGATATGTTCGGGAAAGTCACAATGATAACCTTGTCAGGGCTATAGATGCTTGACTGGCAGCGAGGCTCTATCCAGGTTGCTTTTGAATTTAGAATCCTTACATAGCCTGCCTTGACTGAACTTGGTTTCTGCGGTAGATCAAGGAGGGAAATGAACTCATGTGCACACACTTGGATTCTCAGTCTACAAAAGGGTCATTTTGATTTTGGTTCTAATTCTTTGATCTTACATTTTGATTTGTCTTTTTGATAGTGGGATCGAAACCAGAGATTTTGGATTCATGATTCTTGTTCATCATCAAATGCTTTGGAGCATTTTCCTAGCAGAGTTGTCATTTGTGGTGTAGTTTTTGCACACACGCCCCGCTGAAAGCAGAGACCCTCTTTTGCTTTCGCTTTTGTGTTTTGACCCCCTTTGATTTTGAGGATTTACATTACCTTGGCATGAGCTTAAAGTGTTTATCTTTCTTGCCCAAGTGATCCCCCTAAGTTGCATGTTGAAAATCTTAAGTTTTGGGCCAAGTTCGAGTTTTTACCCAGGTTCAGGATTTTTCGCCCTATCCGGATTTTCCCGAATTGTGCTTGAGGTCTAGCTCAATCTGCTTTACACCATGGTTCAAAGATTTTTGGCCTTCGCAAAATTCCGCCTAGGCCAGATTTTTCCAGAATTCCGTCTTGCTGTCAATTTTCCGAATATGGTTGATTTTTGAGGTTTATGCCATTATGACTTATCATTTGCGTTCTTTTGAGTTGGGATATTTGATCCTGGGTCCTTGGCGTGCTATGGCATATTGAATTTGTGAATTATTGATCTGGTTATGATTCCCTCAGTGTTATCATCATTGTTGGTTGCTTGGGTGTTCGAAATTGTTGTTTGTCTTTGCTGGAGTCGACTGGCATTTTATTCATGGTATGTGATGTTGCTTTATTTATGGTTTCCCAAGTAAGTTATGAGTTTGTTCATTCATTTGTATCTAGAGATAGCTTACTTGTGGGCCGTTATCTATGTCTCGAGCGTGCTCTGCATGTTAGTTGTCAAAATTTTTGGTTTCATGCCTAGGGCGTCCCCATTTCATCTTAATTTGCTTTCGAATAAGCCTAGGATTCAAAGAAGATCTATAAGAGGTTCAGGTTAAATGATTTCCATATCTAGGGTCCTCAAATTTGTGATCATTCGATCAATTTGAGTGAAATTGTGAGAGGATGTCGATATTCGGGTTTTCTGTCAACCTTGGGATTTTCCTATGCTGTCGGATTTCCTTGGTTTTCCTGGCCCTCTCCATTTTCTCGAAATGTGTTGAAACTCCGGAACTTTTCCTTTTTCATGAAATTTTGGTCTAACCCGTTGTTTCTGGATTTTCTAGGAAGCTTGGTGAAACTTGAAAATCAGGTGAAATGGATGATTTTAATGATAAATTCTTAACATTCTATGCTTTTAATTGATAAATTACACAGGTTATCTACTTCTTTTCTACATTTTGGTGATCAATGGTTGATTTTGTGCCTTCTTCAGGAAAATTCACTTGGCCCGGATTTTTCTGAAATTTCCCCTTTGGCCTGGATTCCACGGGGGGCTTGAAATCCCAGACTGTGAAGATTGCGATTTAACAATGTTTATGGGTTGATTTCAATCTTTCTCAGATTTTTTTGAATGATGAATATGTTATTTATGATGGGATGATCTTGATCTTCATGTTATAATAGATATTAATGGTGGTTTTTGTTGAATGCAGGCTGAATTCAATCTAGGTCGTCAAGGAAATTTTGGAGATGAAATTAATTCGATTAAGGGAGAAATTCAAGTATTGGTTGCTTCCCCTTGGCCGACTTGGTGAGGTGCACTCAGGATATGAATGGAAGGAGGCAGTCAATATAGGGCTACATTGAAACTTGTGCATTGGTTTGAATTGTATTGAAGATCCCAGGCTGACCTGGATGAGTTCTTGCATTTAATGCATATTTATCCTATTTTGAATTCTCCTTGGGCTGACTTGTTTTATGGCCATTTATTATTGTAAAAATTTGTTGGGCTGACTTGTTTGTGGCTATTTCATGATTGTAAATCCTAGCTGAGCCGACATGCTTTGGAGGTTCCTATAAATTTGGCATTTCACCTCATTTGTAATATATAGAATAGAGAACATAGAATAAAAATACATATAGTTCTTAGAGCGAATTAAGTAGTAGAGAAGAGGTAGAAATTAGGTCATTCTGAGCAAGTGTTGTAACAAAACATTGGAATTGTTGCTGTAATTCGGTGATTCAACACAATTGAAGACATTGTGATTTTCTGGTGATCTCTTTTGTGTTGACTTATCTTGCATGGTTCTTATGATTCTATCTTTAAAATTGCTTAAAGTTAATAGATGTATGTTAGATCTGATTCAATAGTTTTTATGATTTAGTATTTGAAGTGTTACAACAATCCCTGGTCCATACTTTTTGCTGCTAGCTAATTGTTAGTTGCTTTGCATAGTTATCCTGGACCTTTATATTCATTGTGCTTGGTTCAATTGTGAAGTTTATCCATTTCAATTGCAATTGGGTTGTCTTGGATGAATGTTCATGATTTGAAAATCTTAATACCTTAGAAGATTGCACTGTTTCTATGAGATTGCTAGTTCATTTGGGTTAACCAGGAATTAGTTTATGAGGGATTGGTCCATTTCAATTATTCCATCATTTGCATTGTTAATCTTAGGAATAATTTTAATATAGAAATCTCTTTGAAACCTTATATCTTTTGTTATTTCTTTTATCATTGGGTTAGATTTAGGGTTGAAGTATCATCATATTGCTAGATCTAATGAATTAAAGATTTAGTATTTGCTTGTAGTAAGGTCCATTTGTGATTACCAACATTTTCATATTTATCACTGAGTTGTTTATGCATTGTCAAGACCTGACATTAGAGACCTTGGGGTTATCTCTTGAGGCTTGTTGATAGAGATTTACCTTTCAAGAGAGATAGGATTTCATATTCAGTCTGAGTTGTTGTTGTGCAGAAAACATCATCAACAAGATTTTCATATCTTCACTTTATTGTCAGCTTCTTTTCCAATTTCACTCTATCATTTCCTTCATAAATATATTCCAACTTATGTTACACTTCATAAGCAATTCCCAAAGAAATAACTTTAGTTCGCTCAACCTTAGATTATAAAGCACTATAAATTGCATACCTTGCTTTCTTATTACCCTCATAGATGGAAACCTCATCTGCAATAGTAGGACCACTTGCAGGAGCAGTATACTTTGTATCAACATCCTTCCATGTCTTGTAACCAAGAGAGATTATGTAACTTCTCATCTTCACTTTCTAGTGACTATAGTCAGATCCATCAAACATAGGGATTGCCAATTTGTGTGCCATCAGATCTATCTCGAGCGGTTAAGCTCTTCACCAAAGAACCAAGAATCCTATACCAATTGTTGAGAGGCGCAATACAACTGAGAGGGGGGGTGAATCAATTGTCACTAAATTCAAACACAAAACTTCAAACACTTATCAACTTCACAACCACTTTAATTTGTTATTAATTATGAACATGATATGCGAATAATAGAAAGAAAAATCAACACAAGAGACACCAAATTTACATGGAAATCCCAATAAGGGAAAAACCACGGTGAGGGTTAACACACAATATAAAGTAATAACACAACCAAATACAAATAGGCTCACTATCCAAAAGGACTCACTACCAACATAAAGGACTCACTATCCAACAGGGAGGCACATTTCCTACAAAAGAAAATATTATGAAAAACTCCACCACTACAAGTTACACACATTTGCAACCTGATCAAAAGGATTGTAGACACTGTCAACTGACTACTTTCAGGAATCTAACTCATTAAAGTATTGCTACCTCAATTCACTTTTGCACAACTCTGCTTCTCAAACTTGCGGCTTGATTGATTAATTTGCAACATCTCGACTTGTATTTATACCTTCTTCAACCTTAGAAAATTTCTCCAAGGTTGGTTACACATGCTTCATTTCATAAATTCAAATTAAGTTGGCAACACAACATTCCTATGGTGGAAAGGAATGAGATCATACCAAATGAATACTTAACCAAGACCCAAAACATCATCACAAATCAATCACATGCTTCCTTAATTAATTCGTAATCCTTCTTATGAACTATAAACACCAAGTTAGCCAAACCTAAAGAAAACACAAATGAACTTTTAAGTACATGCTTCCACATCAAGAAGATAACATGCGGACCACACAGCATGCTTCACCAATCACTGTAACACATATCAGATTCCTTTAGACTCATCCACATTAGTTGCAACAACCTTCAAACTCAAATTACTTCTCACCAGTCTATCCAAACTGTACAAACACACAAAACAATACTGAAACTCAAATTCTAAAGCACCAAACCACAAACATCTTTTCCAAAACATAGAGAACACTATTACAAGAAATATTCTTGAAACAAATTAGCAGAGGAATGCAGATCATAAACATTTCTCCCAATCCACAGACAAACAACTCTGTCAACTCAGTTCACACATTGGTGAACACATCTTTCGCTCTCCATAAAATCAAAAGCTACAAATCAAGAGATTCCACCAACAAAAGCCCAAAAACAACACCTCATATCCACACAAGCATATGATCAACACAGAAGAAATGCAGAGTACATACCGACACATTCTGAACACACTCAACTCCGACTTCTCTATTTATTAATTTTCTCAAAAGAACTTGGTAACCCATCGTATTAGTTCATCTATAACATCATAAAGATAGCTCCATGTACTCACAACATCTCATCAGCATCTCAACTATACATGCACAACCTACAACATCTTGTACTTTGTTGACATGAATGACAACATGAATGAAAACACAACCAATCTTGCTCATACTTGCAACAATAGTTTCTAGACACAAGGTGTCTCGAGATGGGTGTAGTGGGAAAACTTCTAGTATTAATACCGCTGCCCATTCTCTGATCAACTTGCATATGATCAATTTTAGACTCACAAATGAGTTGGATGGTGTCTTTAGTTCAATAGTGGAGTAGTTTATGGTTGAGGTTGGATGGCGGAGATGATTTGATTCTAAGAGGTGACTCTGTTGATACTTCCATAGACATCTCTGCTATATCTTCAATAGGATTTCATTTTGATTACCACTACCCTTACCTTTTATCATTAGTTATGGTGACATATCTTGATGAGCACACTGATTTTGAGGTTGGGTAGACCTTGGGGCAGCTGGTTGCGTGAATCTTTCTAGACACAATCTACCCATTTTTTGTTTCCATTTGGGTGAGTGACACCCACATATGATGTCATTTTGATTGTTGTGGTTTGGGCGTGCTAGTGTGTTTGGGACCATTCTTTTGACACTTGGAGGTTGAGTGTTAATGCTATGATGTTGACTTGCATCAACATAGATCTTTCCTGGTTGGTGGATTTCAGAGGTATGGCAGTGGTTGACTTTCTTTGTATTTTTGGCATCATGTTGTGTCACAAAGGGGTTAATTATTTAGGGTTGAGCAGGGTGATTTTCATGGAGCCCAAGACTATGTTTGACATTGAGTTTATTGATGCAACCTTCTCTGAGTTATCATGGCAGGATATATTCCATGACATGACTTCAGTCCTTTAAGATTTTTCAGTATGGGCTTAGATGATTTTTACTCTTGGGTGGTCCAGGATAGGAGAGTGCAATTTGGTAACCTTGGATAGACAGTTATGATCATTGTGGCGCAACTTCAGCATGGTGTCTCCTTTCTAATACTTGGAACTTGGGAATCACACTAAGTTTTAGTGCAATGACCATTTGGGATGAGAGTTCCATTGTTATTTTTCTAGAGCTTACTCCTATGGTACTTTAGTTTGGTTCTCTTGAGGGGCTTCCTTTTGAGGATTTGATCATGTCTATGCAGTATTTGATAACTCTTTTTACAGGTGACTTTCAGGAGGCCTCATGTGTTGGTACCTCATGGGACATGTATTTGAGCAGTTGGAACTACAAACCACCTAGAATTATTTGGAACCCTAGGATCATTTCTAGTTATAGTATGATTCTAATTGTGGATCACAAGGCTTTACTGGTATTGCATGAGGAAAATAAATCTTTAATAAGGGTAGACTATAATGTCCCCATTTACGACACCCTCTTTCAATTTGGGTTGATTCTGATACACTTACTATTTTTAGTAAGTGCTAATTTAAGTAGGGGGTCTGGTACTATGCTTCAGTCCTTGGTGAGCCCTTTTGAGCACCTTAGTTTCTCTCTAGCTCAAGTTTTAGGGTGCTACTTACTATTTTTAGGACTTTCTAACAATAGTAAGTCATCTAGGGTAGGCAAGACTCAGTCAAGGTTGTCTCTCAACAACATTTTTTAGTGGAGGCATCAATTTTTATGGATGAGACATTTTAATATTTAATCTCTCCTTAAAAATTGGATTTTAATAAAGTAACTTTATATTTATTCGTTGAGGGTCATGAGGGGGACAAATTTGTACCATGATACCTAGTACAATGACTTTAAATCATTTTAAAGAGCAACAAAAGTAATTTAGAATGATCAATAAGGGGTGGATGCCTATGGAGAGAAATGGAGTTAAATTTTTGTTAAAAAGCTAATGTTTGAGGGTGAATTAAATTTAAATCAAAATGCAAAGAGAAGTGGTGTGGATTTTAAAAAGGAGTTTAGGGTTTTCTCCCCTTGGTCGCCCTAATTTGAAAGAATACTTTTAAAAGCTTCTTTGTAAGCACATTAAGGCTATGGATGTTTGAAGACTTAGTGAGGTGTTACTGATTTAATACCAGAGGGGTGAGAAATGGATTCGAGGATGAAAACCCTCATTGTCTAAGACTAGTTTCAACAATAAGAGACCTTATCAAGCTAGTGATTGGTGATTTCATGCAGGAATCACATTTGGGCATAAAGAGATGAAGAAATTCCATATTCTTTGAGGTTTATAGTTGGTTTTGGGTGTGTGTTTGCTTCCTACAGTTTGGGGAAGATTTACTTGAGATTTTGGTGTGTTACTCTTCTATTTCTGGGCACTCTCATCCTTGAACTTGAACTTGATGATTTCCTTATTCATCCAAAATGGTGTAGAGTTTTAATATGGGAATTGTTTCTAAAGGAATGTCTCATGAAGGTGTTCACAACAGGTATTTGTTGGATGTCTTTAATTTGGTGTTGGAATTATTTAGCTAGGATGACCTTATGCTACCAGGCACCATATGCATAAGGATTTATGCACACAACTTTTGAAGGGGTCATGTTTAGCAAATGGGTATTGCTTCGAAGGTATCCTATCCTCTTGGTGTCTCCTTCAAGCCTTATACTGCAATTTTTAATGAGATAAATTTTTAAAGGCCTAAATCACCCTTTGCTACAAGGCGTCTTTGACTAGATGCAACCTTCAATCTGGCCGACATTCTTGTGAAGGGAACTATGTTCTTTAAGAGCTCTATGGAGGATGTCTTTGGCCAGCAAGCATCAAGCTTGGAAAATTTCTTTACTTCTTGTTGTTTGTGGCTATGGAGAGGTTTTTACTACTACTAAGGAGTTTTACCCAGGTCTGATTTACTAGTTTATGAGGTTGAAAACTGAGTGTGATGATCAGTGATTTTTCTGTCATAAAAAAATGATAAATGAAAGCTTGAATGATTCCCTTTCTCTATGCTTTGTTCCTATTTATTGTTCATTACTTGTTATACATTGTGCTAGTTCTATGCATGATTATTATATGAAACTCAATGCAAACATCTCACAAAATCAAACAATAATGGTGAAAAATCCTATCCAATTGCATGATGAAATTATGACAAACACATGAGAAAAAACCAGGGGGAATCATATTCAGAAAATTATATTAGTAGTAGAGAAGTTTCAAAAAAAAAAAAGTGGGGTTGATTATTATAGTATGTATTTATTTCTAATCACAAAAGCAAGCTCATTCATGGTGTACAACAAGCTCAAAGACAAATTCATAGCTTGTAGATGATGAAATTTCCATATGATCGAATCAATGCTAGGGCAAAGCACAACTTATCCACAAGGGAAGGAGAAGAAAATGTGATACTTAAATACCTTTATGGATTGTAGAAGGGAGATGTGATCCACTGATTCACACATCCTCTACATAATGAACCCCACATTTTAAGGTGTGAAGTGAGGAATGCATATGATATAGGGAACTTCAATGTCGGTGGGACCTTAGTTTGTAGAGTATGCAAATTTCAACTTAAAGACACGCTTTACACTATGTTTTGTATTGTAATGCAGCCTTACACAATTGTGAAGTTTGGAAAGCTTTACCTTGTACAACTTACACCATTGTGCATCTAAGTGCTGCATAAAGATTGAATTTGGTACAATTTTCCATGGGTGCATGAATAATTGATTGAAAATATGTTCAAGTGGTTTGCACATTCCTTAAACAACACTATTAGAAGGATATCGATGGAGAAACTACTATGGTGTTCAAAATTATATTGAGAGTTGTATAAATTGGGAATTACTTGTGAGTGGGGAAATATGTCATGTTTATGTAAGTTTTGAGATAGAAAAAACATATGGTTGCCTCATGTTCTACACACTCATGCTACTACATGACCGCCAAAAGTAAAAATAAAATTTCTAGCAATTTTGTCTTAAAACAAGAAATATAATCCTCAAATATCAGATTTGAATATCTTCATGCTAATATGTGTGAAATTATTTTTGTTCCTTGGGATGTTTGGATATGATCCATATGATTTAAGGATTCATGGTCATTTTCTATAAATTGAACTTTGCAAGGAATCATCTAAACATAAAATGTCCTAAATAAAAGGAATGTATTGGTTGAGTAATGAGAATACTTGTTTGGTCTTTTGGCAGAAACAAGGAAAATAAAAAAAATGTATTTGATAGTAAAGTCTCCAAGAATGGTTGGTATAAGGAAAAGTTCCTTGTGAGTTGTACCAAATGTATTCCCTTAAGCATATGCAAAGCGTGATGGGTTAGATTTATTACAATTTTTTAAGAAGTGAGAGGCAATGGTCCAATGAAAACAACTAATTTTGGTCATTTGATTACCTGTTTGATTTGAAAAATAAAATTAAAACCTATTAGACCATTGGGTTCATAGTGTTTTATGTTAGTTAGAGTGTGGAAAAGGGGCTAAAATTTGGATTTTGTGTTGTAGATTAGGGGTTCAAACTCAATCAAATAGATGCATATTTCATAACATTGGGTTCATCATAATGGCACTACTTTCTTTTAACATGACATGGTTCAAATAAGGCTACAACTCTCAAAGGGCCACCAACACTTGGAATTATTCACTAAAATATAGGAACACTTTAGAATATGTGGTAATGACATAAACAACCCCAACAATAACTCGCAAGAACTCAAATTTCACAAAATATAAGGTTTTCTTTTGACTGTCCCATATTACCCCTTTTGTTCACTCAAGACTACAAGCTCCAAAATGGATTCTATGACTCAAATACTCAACCAAATCTTGGGAAACCTTTCATAGGGTATCCATGACCTAATAAACTCAACTAATCCACCCAAGAAGTCCTAGACTCTTTCTATGAGTTCCTTCCCCTCAAACAACCTCATATTCTAGTAAACCTTCAAAAAGAACAGTCATTCATATCTTTTGATGCAGACCTATTTCCAAAAATATAATGAAATATTTAGATACAATTTTTTCCACTTTAAAACATATCTTGAAATGGGTATAGGTTACTTGTAACAAATACCTCAAACTTTGATTGTCTCGCTTCTTTAAGGCCTAATTAGGCTTGTAGGCATAGGTGCTTATTGGTTCTATCAATTCCAAGTTTTACCCACTTGCTCTATCACCTCAAACATATCATATATGACTTGCACATTCTCACCAAACCATAAAAAATTCATTTCCCTAAGTATTTCATCAAACTCTAACACCCATGCTTCATATTTGCTCAAAAAATCATGCTTTTCCAGCCTAGGGCATCACACAAACGGAACCAAACATTATCTTCTATTCCCTCCACTTTGTAGAATCAAATTACACCTAAAAAAAGTTAATTTTACCAATTTTGAAGTTTTTCTATCGGTGGGATGAAAATTTATGCATTTTTTCAACTCACTACTTGCCCTAGTTGGGGTTTTCATGGACATTTTTCACTAAAAGCACCATAACTTTCTCAATTCTTCATGAAATCATGTGAGATAAAAACAAAAATTCTCTAGAAACATAATAATATGACATGAAATCACTATAATCATGCCATGAAGGCCGTACAAGCCATACAATTCACTGCAACAACAAAGTAATGTTCAGATTTTACAAAATTAGTGAACTTCATTGCTTCAAATTATCACCAAATGGCCTCTAACCCTTGGTTCAACCATACAAGGTATTTTATGCCTTTTAAAACTTTTTTCAATAGTTACAAACCAAAATTTCAACTACTGACCTTGACCCTTCATCTTCCCATTTTGCATTATCACAACATGGCAATTTTACAAGATTTGACAACTTTTAACCATAATTGCAAAATGACCCAACCAAGAACTCCTAAGACCTAAAATAGACTCAAACATATTAAATATGGTATAAATAACCTTATTACAAGATTAGATCACCTAACTAACTCAAACTTCACAAATTGGCCTCATGGAGGCATGAAATCCATTAGGTGCTTCTGCACCAGTTTGTCATTTCTTGTGGGTTATATTATGAAAGGGGTTGTGATAATTGTTGGTGTGAATATGGTGTTTTATCTAACTAGTTCACTTAGTAGGTCTTATTCACATGTTAATTTTACTTAGGTCCTGTAGAAGAGGGGGATTCACTACTCACAAGTTCTCTTCATTCAAAGAGCCTCACTGGGCGAACTGTCTTAATCTACCTCAAGAACAATGGTGAGAGTTTTAGAATTTGAAAGAGTAGGTCACAAATATTTTTTGGACAAACTAACAAGCTCTCGACCAAAGGATGTTAGCGTAGAATACAGATGACAACGCGGTGCACTGGTGTCCTAGAGGCACATTGGCATCTTGTACAGACCAAAGAACGAGTTTATCACATAAAACAACTAAGTGATCATCAACAACTAAATTGTTGAAAAATTATAGAATGTGATAAAGAAACATAATAGAATAGAAATGAAGTAAAGTAGAAATGATAAAGATAAAGAGATAGAATGGAAAGAAGATACTCACAAAAATCCAAGTGATGAAGCCTCTAGCTAGTAGATGTCTTCAATACCTACATGCATGATATCTGGAGAGAATGTTGGGGCTGTATAGGGGTTTTCCTCAGTCAAACCACCATTTTTGTGTTCCCACCTCCACGGACAACCAAGAAGATAGAGAGATAGAAATGGAAAAAGCGTGTGGTGAAAGTAAAACCTGCTCAGGAGTAGAACTTGCACCACCAAGTAAGCGTGTGATAAAAGAAAACCTCGCTTGAGGAGAACCCATATCACCAAGTAAGTATTTGATAGGGAGATATGAAATCTCAAGATGCTCACAAGTGCAAAGCAAAGGGGATAGAGCTACAAGGAGTGTTGTAGAGAGAGCTTGAAGTTGCTACAACAAGTTGTATGAAATTGTGAAAGAAAAATAGAAAGAGTAAGAAAGGAGAAGAAGGTAGGAGCTAAAGCTAGGAAGATTCAAAAGACTAAATGGATGGAAAAAATGGATTAAAAAGGAAGAAAAAAAGTTTCCCGGGTGGTTGTAGGGAATCTCGAGCCGTTTCCACTGACAAAATTAGCTGACAAGTGGAAAACATGCTAAAAAATAGTCACTTGAGCATTGACACGTTGCAGGACACTAATGTGGCATACAAACATTTGCGCGATGTGCTAGTGTTCAGACACATCACACTACAAAAAGATGAGAACAGGAAAAACACCAAGTTTGATGCAAAGCTGACACATGATGGCAGCTACTGAAAAGGGGTGCTAGAGCATCTTGAAAGGGGAAAAAGGTTGATGCAGGGGCTAAAATGAGCCTACTCAAGATGCTAAGGGAATGGATACTAAAGCGGGTGCAAGAATGTATGTGAAATTGTGGGGGGTGCAATTTTACGATCATACATTTTTCCCCCACTTTAGTGAGCATATGAATCTACATTAATATGCATGCTAAAGTAATCTACTAAACATAAATAACATCATATGCCAAAAGGATACTGTAGAGGAAGCATATAACTCTTCGAACCACAGAAGTAGGCCTCAAGGATGATGATTTGCAAAACCAATACATTAGACAAGGAAAACCTACACAAAACAACAATGTTAGAACATAAAAAGCTACAGGATTTGAGTTAGCAAAGTAAGAGACCTCAATGTAGAAGGTTGTCTTAGTACTATGCGTCATCCCCAAATTGAAAAATAGAAGAATTCTAAAATGAAGAGAGGAAGGGTATATACATAGGATGAAGAAGATGTAGATCTTCGATCTGATATATACAAGTTAAGAGATAAAAAATGAAATTAATGTAAGAGTAATAAAAGCAATCCCCGCTCAAGGAGAAAAACCCGTATCACCAAGGATAGGTGATAAAAACAATCCTCGCTCAAGAAGGAAAAATCATATCACCAAAGATAGGTGATAAAAGCAACCCTTGCTCAAGGAGGAAAACCTGTATCACCAAAGATAGGTGATAAAAGCAATCCTCGCTCAAGGAGGAAAAATTGTATCACCAAGTAAGGATGTAAAAGAGCTCTACAGGTTCTCAGTCCTATAGAGAGGTATCCCCCAAGATCTCTTGCATAGAGGAAACCTAGGAAATTGGACTCCGTAGAGTTAGAAAGTAGCCACGTAGGCAAGTAAGCATATAGTCACAAAAACCATCAATAGACTGGAAGGATTTTAAATGGGTCCCTCGGGAACCCTTCAAAAGAAGAGGGGTCCACTCAAGGGACATGTTGTTTGAGAAGCGAGGTCTAGTCAGGCTGCACCCAAGCTAGATGTGAAGATATGGAATAGGTCTAGTCAGGCTGCCCCCAAGCTAGACGCGAAAGGATTCATTTGAGAGAAAAGCTTTCAAAGAGGTCCCTCAAGAACCCTTCAAAAGAAGAGGGGGTCCACTCAAGGGATGCTTCAGTTGAAAGACATAGTGAAGAGAGGGGTCCTTAAGGAGGACACACATCTCTAGAATAAGTTATCACTGCCCCTAGCATATAGGGGAGGAGAGCCATGAAAGGTACTTGGAACATGCAGGATAGAGGAAAACCTTGATATCACTTGTCATTCAAAGTAAAGGAAGGTGAATCAATCAAACATGAGTTTGATGGAATTTGAATCACAAAGTTGTATTTTTTCTTTCAAGGTCTTGCATTCACTAGTGGAATGACCAAGCACTCAATGGTATGTATAGAAAGGATGTTCTCCTTCATCATGTTTATGAAGGTTATTACATGTAGGAGAATGAAGAGTGATTAAGCAGGCTTTGAGAAGCCTCAAAAAAATACACTCTTACTTGGATAAAGGATGAGGAGCGAGAAGCAAGCCTTTCTCTTGTGGAGAAATGTTTGACTTCTCATAAGAAGAAGAAGAAGAAGGCACAAAGATAGAAGACAAAGGAGGAAGAATATTTTCAATAAAACGAGATTGAGAAGAATTCTTGTCACTTATCCATGGCTTCTGTTTAAATTGTTCATTCGAGCAACCAAGCACCAAATTATGCTTACGGGGTGTGAATTCTATAGGGACTTGAATGCCTTATTCGTTACACCCACAACCTTTATGCTCATAGCCATACTTACAAACAAGCTTAAAGTTAGGGCCATAACATGTTTGCAAATCTTGAAAAGAAGGAGGATTCTCATAAAGAGCATTATCCAAACAATGGGGATCACACTCCTCTATGGGATCACCATCATCCTCTTTAGCAAGACTGTCAACATTATCTTCTTTTGTAGAAGCGTAATCATCTTCCTTGGATGAAGAATCAACACGAAGAACATTACAATTTGTGCTCACACCATCCCGCGATACAAAAGAATGATCACCTTTGATAGCGGGTGTGGATGATGTTATCGAAAGGTCTAAGTGGATTGGGTTGACTTTATATTCTTGAATGAAGGAATCTGTAAAGTCTAAAGAACCCCAATCATCACCAAGACATGCATTGTTTTGAGAAGAGGTAGTAGCAAACTTAAGATTTCTTGCTTCAGAAAGATCTTCCTTAGGGACATTTATCTCAAGAGTATCCTTTGTAGTGGGTACTATAGGAGTAAACATTGACACACTAGAAGATACTGAAGGGATAAGAGTAGGTACAACCGAAGCTTGACCAACAACTGCTATCTCACATAGGTGCATAGCATTAGGGTCAGCCTTGACTATGACTACTTTATTGTTAGAAATGAACTTAATAGATTTATGCAAGATAGATGTGACTACACCCATAGCATGAATCCACAGTCTACCAAGAAGAAGGTTATAAGGAAATTTTTTTGCCATAACATATACAAGGGTAGGTATTCTACCTAGAGCTTGTCGCCCAACATTATCGAACCCATGAATAACAACGGAAGAAGCATTAAGAGAAGATGAGTCAATATTAATCTTAGGAAATAAATCAATACTACATACATTGAGTGTCAAACCAGTGTCAACGAGAGTATGTTTGATGCCAATTTTATCAATATTAACTATAATCATTAGAGGATCCACTTTCTTTTGTACTTCAGGAGGCAAGAGTTCCTGCAGATAGAACATAATATTCGGTGAACCCACACTAATATATGCCATCAACACATCAACATCTATTGGCCTAGCATAAGAAGGCAAGAGTATATTTTTCAAAGATTTTTGAAGCATACCTTGATAAACCGGAGTAGAATGAAGCAATTCCCATAGTGAGATCTTATTCGGAGGAACCCAAGTTTGCTCGATAAGATCATGATCACTAAGTGCTTTAATTGTAGGTTTAGATGTTTGAGGAATACTTGGTAGTTTATTCGTTCTATTCTCGTAAGTATGGGCTACCGCTCTAGAAGAGGGAGCCTTAGAAAGATTAGGAGAACCACTGTCAAATGGAATTCCATCAATAGAACAAATGCTTTTAGAAGAAGGACTAGCTGGAGTCACATAAATAATCGGTCTCTTAGGATTTGAGGGGAAGAAGAGACATAGATTACATTTACTGAATCATCACAACTAGTAGAGTAATTATTTGAAAAGATATTCTCAACATCAATCCAAATAGGATCAAATGTGGAATAATTATTCAAAGAAACATTCTCAACATCAATCCAAGGAGAATTAGATGTGGAAGGAGGTTCATCATTTGCTAATGCATCATCTCTAGAGGAGAGTGCATCAGAACAAAGATGAGATTCATCATTCACAAATGCAACATCTCTAGAAGAGAGTGCATTGGAAGGAAAAGATTCATCATTCATCAATGCATCATCTCTGAAAGAGAGTGCACTAGAATGAAGAAAAGATTCATCATTCACAAATGCATCATCTCTAGGAGAGAGGGCATTGGAATGAATAGAAGGTAGAGTACTATTAAGAAAGGTATCAATGATTTCATCTTCTTGCAACAAAATATCCTCTGAAGCATGAGGAATTTCGTGAAAAGGATCAAAGATACCAAGTGACATGGGCAAAGCCAAGTCACCATCACATGCATGAAATGAAATATCATTAAAATTTTGAACAAAATTAGATACTAAACTAATAAAAGAAGATATTAAATCCATTACGATTTTTTTAATATTTTTTATGTTCTAGCAATTTGCATTTTCAGAGTCTTCAGAGTGGAATTTGAGGTCGAAACTCGCGTTGGTCCCTAAAATTCAACTGCACCGAGTCAAAAGTTATGACCTTGCCAAGTAGGGGTAAATAAATTCCTAGTTTTTTTGAAAAAGATACTTGGTTCACGTCAGGTTCACCAAAATGTAGAAGAGGGGGATTTTCTACTCAGAGTTCTCTTCATTTAGAGAGCCTCATGGGGTGAACTGCCCTAATCTACCTCAAGAACAGCAGTGAGAGTTTTAGAATCCAAAAGAGCAGGTCATAGAGATTTTTTGGACAAACTGACAAGCTCTCAGCGAAAGGACATTAGTGCAGAATATGGATGACAGTGCGACGCGCTAGCATCCCAAAGGTGCGTTGGCATCTCGTACGGACTAGAGAATGAGTTTATCATAGAAAACAACTAAGTGATCATTAGCAACCAAATTTTTGAAAACTTACAGAATGTGATAAAGAAACAAAATAGAACAAAAATGAAGTAAAGTAGAAATGATAAAGATAAAGAGATAGAATGGAAAGAAGATACTCACAAAAATCCAAGTGATGAAGCCTCCAGCTAGTAGATGTATTCAGTACCTACATGCATGATATCTAGAGAGAATGTTGGGGCTATATAGGGGTTTTCCTCAGTCAAACCCCTGTTTTGGTGTTCCCACCTCCATGGACAACCAAGAAGATAGAGAGAGAAATGGAAAAAGCATGTAGTGAAAGAAAAATCCACTCAAGAGTAGAACTCGCACCACCAAGTAAGCGTGTGATAAAAGAAAACCCCACTCGAGGAGGATGACCTGTATCACAAAAGAGGTGATAAAAGAAAAGCTTGCTTGAGGAGAAGAACCCGTATCACCAAGTAAGTATGCAAATGGTAGGAAGATATGAAATCTCAAGATGCTCACAAGTGCAAAGCAAAGGGGATAGAGCTACACAAAGTGTTGTAGAGAGAGCTTGAGAGAGCTTGAAGCTACTACAAGTTTTATGAAACTGTGCAAGCAAAATAGGAAGAGTAAGAAAGGAAAAGGTAGGAGATAAAGCTAGGAAGATTCAAAAGACCAAATGGATGGAAAGAATGGATTAAAAAGGAAGAAAAGAAGCTTCTCGGGTGGTTGTAGGGAATCCCGAGCCATTTCCACTGACAAACTTAGTTGAAAAGTGGAAAACATGCTCAGAAATAATCGTCTGAGCATTGACACATCATAGGACACTAGCATGGTACGCAGACGTCTATGCAATGTGCTAGTGTCTGGACATGTCACACTACAAAATGATGAGAACGAGAAAAGCACCAAGTCTGATGCAAAGCTGGTACATGAGGGTAGCTACTAAAAAGGGGTGCTAGAGCATCTTGAGAGGGGAAAAAGGCTAATGTAGGGGCTAAAATGAGCGTACTCAAGATGCTAAGGGAATGGACACTAAAGTGGGCGCAAGAATGTATGTGAAATTGTGGGGGGTGCATTTTACGATCATACAGGTCCTATAATCTTTCTAGAAGTCTTGGTTGTAATTACATCTTATCTTTTGTCATTTACTTCTTGTGTCCTAGGTAATTTAGTGTTTGTTGTCTCATATCATAGGATTAAAACACTTTTCATAATCTTGTCTAATCCTATGTCTCACCTTGGCTATATAACCAAGGGGTCTTATTTGTGATCAATCAATTGTAATTTATCATTTGCATCTTTTGATATAATATCATTATTCTTTTATAGCTGATCTTTCTTATACTTTCATAGAAGTTCTTATATTTTGGGTGGTTGCAATCTTCAGCCAAATCTTGCATGGTGTATTCTATACCAATTCTTCCATGGTATCAAAGCTTGTGGGATTGGTTTTTGTTAGTCTTAATTGAGAGATCTAGGTTGTGGATCTTGGTGGATCTTGAAAAGTTGAGTATGCTATTTTTTGCATTAAATGATTTGGAGAATCAGAAAAAATAAAAAATACCAAATTTGAGGATTTTTTCTTTGTGGCTTTGTATTGTAGGTTCATTTTCAAGCTTGTTGGTGAAAATATGAGCTCACCATTGAGTTTAGAGGGTCCAATAAAGTTAGTTTTTCTTTTTGTTTTGTCCATGAGGGTTTGAAGTTGGGAAGTGGTTGTCAGATTCATAAGGTAGTTGTAATTTTGGAGCTTTTGGGTAAAAATAGACCCTGCCATCATGTCTAGAGGGCCTAAGAACCTTAAGATTGACTATCAAATTGTCAAAATCAGACAACTTTGCCTTGGGCCCTCATAAAAACTTTGCCCCCTCTTGATTGTATGGTAACATGTAAAGTTCCGCTCCACAATATTTTAACCAAACTTGGAATTTTCACAATTTTTGCTTTGAAAGAATTTTGTCAAACAACTTGTAGGAAACCAAATATGAAGTATATTGAAATACAAACACTTAGAACTGCTACAACTATTATTCTAATTCATAAAATTCCATAAAATCATTCCATTGAACTAAGGTTACACATGAGCATTCTAACAAATAGTTTGCATCTGATATAATTTTGATATAATATCTTTAATATGCACAAATTTAGATTAAGGCAACTAATTTATTTTCCTTAATTTTTGAGTAATGCAAATGCACCCAAATATTATGTATTAATGGTTGGAACATATAACAATTCCTTACAAGCTTGATAACCTCCAACTAAAATAAATATTTATTAATTTCATTTGTTGACCTGTGATGATGCAAAAATGTGGTCCAATCAACATCTTCTTATACCTTAAATTCCCTCTTGATAGTTGTACATCAACCTTGATAAATGTACAACTCCTTAATGAGCAGTACGACAACCTTAGAGTTGGAATTCCCAATAGAGGGTTGCAGCCACTTTGACTTTCTCTTATAGGCTATGGTTGGAGTTTATTAAGGCTTTTAAGCTTTCTTTATGCATTCATTGGAAATTCCAAAATGTGTATGACTCCTTTGGGAGCTTGAAATGGTATGATTGGGGTGATTCCTAGCTTGAATGAATATTTTAATTATTTTATTTCCCTTCTTCACAAGCACACACAACAAAAATATCTTTGTTCAACCCACCTTGCACACACAACACTATATTACGTCTGATTTTTCACTCCTACACACATTATAGATATAAATAATAGTATTGGAACCCCTTCCACATATTCACTAAAATACGATAAGGATAATAGATGAACCAATATGGATGAAAAACTGGAATAGCTACAACTTGAAAAATAAAATAAATATCACCTGAGATCTATGCCTGCAAATACCTCTGATAATTTGTCTTGCCTGGAAAGACTTCTCAAATTGTCCAATCGTTTAATCTAATTGTTGAAGTGCAAATGCAAGAAACCTAGATGATTTCTCTTGCTACTAGCTAGGGAGGAATCTTTCACCATCGAAATTGGATACTCATAGGAATTCCCACCTAGGGTTTCAAACTCTAAAGAGCTCCAACAAAATGCCAAATGAAATAATAAACCATCATAATGAAGAAATGAACTCACTTCGCCTTTTTATAACCATCTGAGAATCCCTTTTTAAATTTCCCGCCAAAACATATTAGCACTTTATTATAAAGTGACTTTATAAAATATCTTTTAAATATTTACTCAGTGTCACTTTATAATAACACCATAATTTAATAATTTAATATTACCCCTTTTACATATACTTTTTACTAGGCAATATTGAATAATTAAATTAATTAATTAAATTAATGCCTGGGTGGCGAGTCAGAAAATGAGGACATTATAGTCCTCCCTTCTTAGCAATTTCTTGCCCCTAAGCAATCTACACCTGTATTCCAAGGCCAAATACCAGGATCCCAAATAAACTTGTAGAATGCTCCGCTATACTTCCGTTGCACCATTCTAATACAAGCAAAACTTTCAAATCTATCAATTTTCCTTACCCTTAAAGCAAACCAACAAACATACATATTACTGGATCCCAAACCTTTGTATCATCATATATCCATGGCTACCTAATTGAATTCCATTGCTTAGAATTTTGGCATATAAAAGTTGAAAACCACTCTACACTATCTTCAACAATGGTGATAGGTTGGAAACTCTTCCACAATGAGTTTGAAAATCCTTCTATGGCTGCAAGGAAAATGCAAAAGGAGTTGGAATAATTCCTGTAGAGTCTAACTTCTTCACATAGCAAATCACACCTATCTTGCTAATCCACCTGTATGTATGCAATTGAATTCAAGTGATGCCTGATTTTTCTAATGACCTCAACACTAAGACTAAAATTATGATTCCTAATCCTCCAAGGTACACCACTACTCTCTAGTATGCTTGGCTGGTGACCCTTTGCATAAATAATCAACAATGTATTAGTTATATTTAAAACATTCCATACCTTGATTTCATCCCATGAGTCAACCAAGGGAGGTGTCTTCAAGATAATGAAATCTTCATGTATCATAACATCCATTAGGTAAGCTTCATCGGGATCCCATATCATGTGATTTTCCAATCTTGATAGGATTTGCACTTCATTCTCAACTATCATCATTAATTGAATTTTCCAATCTTCTTCATGAATGCTAGACTCATGCAAATATAATGAACTGCTATTAGTAGATAACCCAAAATCAGAAATATTTTCATACCTTCCAATGTTGTCATCATAGGAGCCCTTAGTTTCATAGAATTTACTGAATTGATTTGAATTTGTACCCAAGGTTGCTACTATAAGATTCTCATCATTTGTATCTACAAATCCTTTAATAAAATCATTATGGAGCTTGGTCATGCATACCTCTTGAAATAAGGCATTTCCTTGTAATTTTGGCTCTTCTTCAACTTCATGTAGTTCTGATTTTTCTTCATTCTCTCTCATCAAAATTGCTTTCTCTTGAAGTTTTGAACCTTGTTGCCCAAGAACTTGCTTTTCATAGTCCATGTGAGAAACCTTTTCCTTGATTTTTTGTGGGTGTTGTTTTGCTTGAGAAGCTATCATCTTAGCTTCCTTGGTTCCTTAGCCAATCATCACACATTTTTTGGTTCCTCACTAATCTTTTGTGTTTTTTGTAAGATGATTAATTTCTTTCCTTCATAACATGTTTCAATAGTTGTTGATTTAGCAAACTCCAAATCAGTATACCCTTCAATCTTCGCACTGTTAGGAAGACTCGTATTCTCCTTTTTTCTTGCAGATGTATATGTGAAATTAACTTCCTCCTCGTTACTGAAAAATTTTGTGGGTTCATCAACCTTTGATTCATCATAGTCATGCAAACTCACACTCATTTCTTTCTTCTTTCTTCCCAACTAATAAGTAAGGATCCAACAACTCAGGATGCTCTAACAATGATGTTAAATTCTTTTGATATTCTTGAAAGACTTGCATAAATTCTACCATGAGTTCCTAATTTGTCTTCATCTTTCACACTCAAAGTAGCCAACGACTTGTTGAAATTGATTTTATAAGAGTGTTGGACTCAATAAAGCAACTAAAATTAACCTTTCACTGATAACCCTTAGGTTGGCAGGATGCATAGCTCTGATACCACTATAAAGTCCCACTCCAAAATATTTTAACCAAACTTGGAATTTTCACAAGGTTTGTTTTGCAAGAATTTTTTCAAACAGTTTGCAAGAAACCAAATATGAAGTATTTTGAAATACAAACACTTAGAACTATTGCAACTATTATTATGCTTCATAAACTTCTATAAAATCATTCTATTGAACTAAGATTACATATAAGCATTTTGACAAACAGTTTTCATCTACTATAATTTTGATATAATATCTTTAATATGCACAAATTCAAATACAAACAACTAATTTATTTTCCTTAATTTTTGAGTAATACAAATGCACCCAAATATTACGTATTAATGGATGGCACATATAGCAATTCCTTACAAGCGTAATAACCTCCAACTAAAATAAATATTTATTAATTTCATTTGCTGACCTATGATGATGCAAAAATGTGGTCCAATCAACATCTTCTCATACCATAAATTCCTGCTTGATAGCTGTACAAAATGCTTGATAAATGTACAACTCCTTAATGAGTATTACGATAGCCTTAGAGCTGCAATTCCTTGTGGAGGGCTGCAATCACTTTGACTTTCTCTTATAGGTTGCGGTTGGCTTTTAAGCCTTCTTTATGCATTCATTAGAAATTCCACAATGTGTACGACTCCTTTGGGAGCTTGAAATGGTATGGTTGGGGTGATTTCTAGCTGCAATTAATATTAATTAATTTATTTCCTTGACAACACAAATATCTTTGTTCAACCCACCTTGCACACACGACACTATTATTTCTATTTTTCACTCTTGCACTCATTGCAGATATAAATAATGGTATTCAAACCCCTTCCTTGTATTCACTAAAATATGATAAGGCTAATATATGAATCAATATGGATGAAAATTGGAATTGTTGCAGCTTGAAAAATATAATAAATATCACCTAAAATATCTATCTGCAAATACATCTGATAATTTGTCTTTCTTGGCAACACTTTGAACACAGATTATCCAATCATTTAATCCAATCTTTGAATTACAAATGTGAGAAACATGGATGATTTCTCTTGCTACTAGTTGGGGAGGAATCTTTCACTACCGAAACATGATACCCATAGGAATTCCCACCTAGGGTTTTAGACTTCGAAGAGCTCCACCAAAATACCAAATGAAATAATAAACCAACATAATGAAGAAATGAATTCACTTCTTTTTAACCATTCGATAATCTCTTTTTAAATTTACTACCAAAACATATTAGCACTTTATTATAAAGTGATTTTATAAAATATTTTTTAAATATTTACTTAGTGTCACTTTATAATAACACTATATTTTAATTATTTAATATTACCCCTTTTACATATACTTTTTTCCAAGCAATATCAAATAATTAAATTTATTAATTAAATTCATGCTCGGGTGGTGAGTCAAAAAATGGGGACATTACATTACAAGTCATTATTGCAAGCACAGTCGCAAGGTACATTCTCAAGATTTAAAAAAAAATTAATTCAAAATTTCAAATTTAAATAAATACATAAAAAATAAATTCTACGGGTTGTATAGCCTGCGTAGAGCTACACAGATTGTATGTAGTTGTATCATATGCCCTAGCCTGCAATCTCCACATGGTGCATAGCAACAGGTTGTAAGCGAGCCCTATTGCTACCCACCATAGCCTACATAGACTATCTCAGCCTGTTAGGAATATTTTGGGGCATCAAAAATATTCCGTTAAATCTTAAGAATCCACTCACTATGGAATATTCTATTAGCATATTTGGTAGTAGAATAGTTCGTCAAAATAGGGAATATTCCATTGGCCTCCTGTGCTAACATCAACTTGCATCAGTTTGACATCAGTAGGTTGGCCTATCCAACCATACCCATCTCCATTGGTAGTTTCATTTTGGAATACAAATTTCAGAGGCACATAGCTCAGTCATCTAACCTCCTTTTTTCAAGAATTTTTTTTGGATTTAGGGTAGAATTTTGTGCTCTTCACAGTAGTGCAATTGGTTTTTTATTTTGTTGCTTGATTTTTTTAGAAATTGTAGATTCTCACAGGTATTGCTAAGTAGTTCTTATTTTGGGAACTTTTGGGGCTTCGTTCTCGCTCCTACAGTAACAATTTTGGGTGTAGTTTTTTTAAAGTGCATAATTTTTTGTGTACCTTATAATGGTGTGATCAAATTGATCCCATTCTATGTAAGAATTGTACTTTGAGTTTTTGGCCAAATTTGACATCTATAAGCACTAAGATCAAGTTCACTTTGCTATTGTTGGCAACTGGCGCTTGTAATTGCATTGAGTATAAAGTGTCAAATCATATATTTCTAGGGGGTATTCTTGATTGAGTAATTTGGGGGGTAATCTTGTGGTGGTTGATTACTTTCTTTTGCTAGTTGTGTGTTCATGCAATTGGGAAATCTCAAATTGAATTCCTAACCCCATATAATTATGGTGCATGAAGAAAATTAGTATGAAATTATCTTATGAGAAACACTTGTCTAGGCCATCTAAAGGAAACAATTCCTCATCCTATTAATTGAAAAAATGAGAGATCGATTATGAGAAAACACTTGAATGCATATGCTCATTAGTTTCTTTTGATTTAAAATTTCATATTGAATTATGCAAAACACCTAAGGAGGCTTGGGAGAATTTTGAAAAATTGTATGGAAAAATTGATAAGATTAGGGTATATCAGATTGACAATGATTTGACGAGTCTTTATCCTAAATGTTTTGACCACATCTAAGACTACATCTCTAAGATTAAGTAGTTAAGAACATAGCTACAATATTGTAACATTGGAAAATAGGATTTACAATTGATTCTAAATGTGTTATCCAAGCTTGGCCCTAAGTATTTAATGTTTATTTTTGGATTCATACCATTCAAATTTTTATGGGAGCATCATATGTTGAACTTAAGTTTGATGACTTTTCAAATCTCCTAATCTAAGAGGAAGTGGAGTTAATTAATATGGGTCTAATCAAGTCTTCTAAACCACAAGCATTGGTGACAAGTGAGCCTAAGATACATAAAGAATTAGGAAATATTGAAAAGAATAAAAAGAACAAGATGCACAAAAAATTTAGAATCCTCTCCCTCTCAAGGGGAATCATCTAAGAAGGAGAAGAATAAATTTGTATATTACAAGAAAATAGGGCATGATGAACATCAATGTTATTCATGTTGGGTGAAAATTATGTAATCAACTTTTCGATAGATTACACAGCTTGGACTTCAGCCACAGCTATGTGAGATGTAAATCTCTCCTCTCGAAAAGGGGAGGCGCCCTTCTTACTGCTAACAGAAGCGATAGTAAAACAAACAAGTAATTACAAAATGTACACAATACTTACGAAGTGGGGGGGGTGTGTTACATTCATCCTTCTCTCTTTTTTCAAAGAAGATGTTTACAATGCTTCACTGTTGGAAGTTCACGATTCTTAACAACTTGAAACAAACAACTAGTAGTAATACCAATACCTCTATCTTGTCAAAGCAAAGTGTAGAGATACCAGAAGTAATTAACAATAAACAAATAAAGTAAAAGGGAAAGCTCACAAAGGCACAAAGTCATTTCGTAGCTTTATCAATGGTGGATCTGTGAAAATGTATCGTTTGTCACGTTGGAAGCACAAAGTCTTCTTAGACGCAGTAATTCCTCAAACAACATGAACAATTACAAGCGCAAAGTCTTGTAGATCATCCAACCAAATTATCAAAGAGCATGAAAAATTACAAGCACAAAGTCTTGTAGATTATTCAAAAATAGTATCCAAAGAACGTGAATAATTACAAACGCAAAGTCTTGTAGATTATTCAACCGAACGATAAACAAAAACACAAATGCAAATCTAAATAATAGATGCAACACAAAGTTTACATAAATTACTTAGAGTCCTTCAGATTCCATCACCTAATCACCACCAAATAAGATCAATTTGTAAGATTATCGAATCCAACGCAAAGTTTGGTTTGCAATCCTCTTCTTTATTGATCAAATTCCATTCACAAAGCATGAACGCAAAGTTTCACAAATTTTCTTCAAAAAGGCCAGCACTTCATTGCAAAATACTAAAGGATAAATTTACAATGGAAATCCCTCACATTATATAGAAAGAGGGATGAGCAAAATTAGGAAACTGATTGAGGAAATTAAGGAAAGTTAGGTGAGCAATTTTAGGATATCTCACCTAACTTTGACCAAAGTCAAAGTGTAATTTGTTTTCAAAATATTACATCTTCGAGCTTGGTGTAATTACAATTTACAAAAAGACATTTGAAATGTCAAGAAATATTTACAAGATGCATAAAGGGATGCACCAAAAATGTCTAACACTGGAGAATAGGAGGCAACTTCATGTTTCTTTTCCTTGGGTGCGGAAGTCTTCATATTTCCTCCTAGTCTCCTGCACAAATTTCTCATCTAGACCAATAGTGTAATCCACAATGGTGTGAATTCTAGTGATCGATCTCATGGCAGATGAGTGAACCTTCTTGCACCTGTCAAGATGTGTTTTCAGGTTATCCAATGTGAGCCTTGTATCACAAATGATGTTCAGTGAAGCTTCTGAATTCACTGTTAATTCAGTCATCATTGCTACTTCTGAAGTTATTGTCACGTCTGAAGTTACCATGGGTATTGTGACAATAGGAGAAGTGTCTGTTATCATTGCTCCTGTAGTTGGCACATTGAGCTGATCACACATTGACTCATTCATGAAACAATTGAATTCATTTTCAGAAGTGATATCATACGTTGGCGAAGATAGGCTAGGAATGGACGATGGAGGGCTCGATAGTATATCAACCGTATGGATGCTTGTCACTGAGGGAGTATCAAGCGGGGTTGATGCTGCAGGGATAGTGGATATCTCAACTGCAGGAATGCTTGTGGTAGGAATAGGTGATGAGGGAACAGGAGGTGGAGGAGTTCTTGAATTTGGAGGGGTATGAGGAACATTGGAAGTCACAGGCGATGACGTTCTGGGAATTTCCTCAACTACATTCTCAGGAGGAGAAGTAGTTCTTTCTTGATCATGCCTGGGTTCCTATTGATCACCCTCTTGTCTTTCTGATTCTAGTTCACCTTCAAAATAACCTTCAGATCCTTCTTTAGAATCTTCTTCAGACTCTTGTCTGCTTTCAGAAACCTCTTCTGCATCGGAGTCTACTTTTGTTGAATCTTCATCTTCAATGGATTGATCACTTGAAGTTTCTTCTTCATCGGAATCTACCTCCTCTGGAATAGACTTTTTACCCTTAGAGCGGGATGGATTAGATTTCATGATTTCTGTATCTGGGATAGACTAGGTATCTTTCTTGCCAACAGTAAACTTGATCCTAGGAGCTCTTCGTGAAGAAGTGGGAATAGCCGCTGATTTATTTTTGTTGTGGAGTTCTTGCTGTTGGCGAGCTTCTGCTTCGGATTCTTCTCCTTCTGAGTCTGTTCTGAAACTTTTCATTTCATAACCATGCTTATGTAACCATTCTGCAGTGTTGGCTAGGATTGGCCTCAACCTCTCTCTTATGCTAGTAACTTCTTTCTAAGACCATTGAATTGCAGGCAATGACCTTTTAGCATTTCCTTGTTCATCATAGACAACATTCATGATATCACCTAGATCTATAAAGTCCTCTAGTAGGTCAACAATATCAAGATCTCTGATCTACTGAATAGTCAACCTGCAATAGTCCATTTTTCGAATGGCTTCTTCATCTTTGCAATCAGCCCAGATGTCCTCAAAACGGTACTTGTGATGATGACCCTTTTGCAATATTTTTCTAACATCTCGGTAATCAAAATCAAACCTATACCTGTAGGTCTTGATTGTCATGATCTGCATTTCAGCATAAATAGACTTAGCCTTTTGTGCAGTAGGGATAGTATATCGGCCAATGGTCAGTGGGAACTTGAATCCACGCTTGTGGTTGTTTCTTCGTTCTTTTTGCATTGACATCAACTATCTGCAAGTTTCCATGAGAACCCACTTATTTGAAGGATAACGTGGTAGCATGTAGGGACAACTAGTGTAGCACCCTACTCTCAAGTAAGTAAACGTTGGGAATTGAAGAAATAGGCATCCAACTTTACTTACCACTTTATACGCCTCACCGGATACTCTCCTTCTTTCAAGAGCTAGATCAAAATTGAAAAGCAAAGGCGCAAAGAAAGCATCTGTGACCCGCCTGAAGTGATGAAAACTTTCCTTCAGCTCCAATTGATAGAAAAATCTGTACACAGGTACCATCATCCGATTCCCTTTTGTAGATAGACTTGGGAATTGTCTCATTACAGCCATCGCGTACACCAGGTAAGAAGTCATATAGAACTTCAATGTAGAAGGAGCATTGATCAACTGCTCATGTATTTCATCACTGATATGTTTGCCCCAGTCAATATGCACCTTCTGTCTTCTTATGATCCTGATGTATTCATACATCCAATCATGAAAAGTGGATGATTCCAGCAAGCCTTTCACTCTGCTTAAAAATGTGATCATATCTTTGACGTCATCCTTGAAATCACTTTGTAGGAGTCCTTTCGGCCATCTAGAAACAGATGATCTAGGCTTCTTTAACCATTGAGTGTTTATTAAGTGTTTAGCTTTATTGGGATCAGCGTCAAAGACCTCTTGTGCTTTTGATATAGAAATATCAATGTATTTCTCCATATGAGGAACCTTGAAAACAATGTCAAAGAAATCAGGGTCGAGTCTCAGAATCTCATGCCCGGAAGAATCGATCACACTTCTAATTTCTTTGATGTAATGAGACGCCACCTGAAGAACAAACTCTGTATTATGTGCAGCTGTAGGGAACATTGCCACCAAATGAAGGGTGTTGTGTATGATTGCTCTCATTGAATCAGGAAGAGGCTTCGTCTCTATTTGCTTTGCAAAATCAACCAAGTCCTGATGACCAACCTCCATGTCTTTTATCTCTTCCACCTTGGAGAATAGTACGGTCGGTGGATAGACACCTTGATATTTGTACTTCATTTTTCCTTTTGCTTTCGAAGAAGATGGAGGTTTACTGGCAGTCATCAGAAACAACTAGAACTTTGATCACTCTGACTTGAAGATCTTTGAAAAGAGACTACAAGGTGTTGAGCCATAACAAACATTAGTCGTTAGGAAACATGGGAATGCGTGAAATGAATAACGATGATGGGAAAGCATGGAGCGGATTACAAGGCACGCAAAACAATGCACAAAATGGAAAGAACAAGGTTCAGGAGTGAAATGGACAAAAATGAAGCTTATCTGGAAAAAAATGGAAAAAGTGCAAGGGCGCTAAAATTCAGTGCCCTTACATTTTGGAGATTTCAGTTTTGATGCAAGGGCGCTAAATTTTAGCACCCTTACACTTTTTCAGAGTTAGAAAATATTTTGACATGTTCAACATGTCAGGGTGCCAAAATTCAGCGCTTCTGTATCTCTGGCATTTTTGGGTAAAACAAATGTAGGGGTGCATGAAAACGGCGCTCGGGGTTGGCAAAGTGTTATTTTCTTGTAACATAGAATGCTTTGAAAACAAAATTTGTTTTCCTTTGGATAGAGCTGCAATTCGTTTCATCACCATTGTAAAAACGTTCAAGAGATTTCTCAAAGAAACCCTCTTTCAAAACAAGAGATTTCTCAAAGTGATTGTGTTAAGACATGATTACAAGGTGACAAAGAAGGAAGCCAACATAAAAAAGGATTCAAGCAATGAATACGCAAGACCAAAACGTGAAGGAAGAGAAAGAAAAACGCGAATGGGGAAGAAGAAAATGCGTGGGGAGAAAAACGTAGGATAAAACATATGTAAATCTAAAACATAAACAAAAACGAATGAAGAATAAAGAGAAAATAGAGATAACAACTTACCAAGATGAAATGCAAAGATTGCTGGAGAGGGATGTCAAAAATCTCAAAAAATGTATTCGCAGTTTGAAGAAAACTCACTCAGCATGAAGAGAGGAAGAACTAAGATCATAAACAATGAAAATGGCAAACTAAAACACTTTTAAGTGAAAGAGAAAATTGAAAACCTAACTCAAATCAAGCAATAAATTTAGGCACGAAAAGTGGCATGATTGACGAAAAACACGAAAATCATGAAGAAACGTGCCAGGGCCAAAAAAGTTTTAAGTGTCAGGAAAAAGTGTAATAGCGCTAAAATTCAGCGCTATTACATTTTGGAAAAAGTTCACTTTCATGGAGGGGCGCTAAAATATAGCGCCCCTGCACTTTTCATACTTAGCCAAATTTTGGCTTAAGAGCAGGAGCGTACTTTTTTAGTGCCACTACATTTTTTGCAATTCGCTAAGTATGAATAGTGAGACTTCACGAAGGGGCTCGTTTCGAAGGTCTTCGTGAGGCGAACATAGGGGGATGCTTGAATTGACTATTCGAGGCTTTGAAATGTATTTTGAGGTAGCTTGAAAATCACTTTATTATGCGTACTTGAACTTCATGAATCTTAGGAAACAAACAAGTTTCGTAGGGGGGTTATCCGTGGAACGAGTGCTGCTAGATTCCGTGATAACGGCTGGCTCCTGCTGGGGATCTTCCTTCGGTCGTTCTTTGAAAAGAATGAAGGAAGAAGGATTCTAGAATTCAAGTGCCTTTATCCATCCATTGGGCTTAGAGTCAGGCAATGACGATGACAGAAACTAAAGTGTAAAGACTCAAAAGGACTTAAAAATAAAATGTATTTACATACCAAAGCCAACTTCTTTACTTTGTAAAGTGCTTGAGATGTTGCCCACTGTGAGGAAGGGAAAATGGTGTTCCGTCTTCGTATGCTAACAAGAAACTATTTTCACCATGCAACTGATGTATTTGGAAAGGTCCTGTCCACAGTGAGTCAAATTTCCCGTGCATACCTTTTGGTTCTCTTTGTTTGTCCCACAGGAGAACAAGGTCACCAATTTGAAATTCTTGAGACTTAGATTTTTTGTCAAACAGCTTCTTCACTTGGTCCTGGTGTTTCGCGATGTGGTCAGCCACTTGAACCCGATTCTCTTCTAATTCAGAGAGATACATGATGTGCTTATCAAAAAAGTTGTCAAAAGTCTCATCTTCAATGGCCTTATCCAACTTGAGGGCTAGTAATTCCAAGGTTATAGGAATCTCGGCATTCAACCCATACAAGAGTTGAAAAGGAGACATGCCGATTGCTCGCTTCGGAGTTATTTTGTCTGCCCACAAAGCATCAAACAAAGCCTTGTGCCACAAACGTTGATTCTCGTCCACCAGCTTGCAGATTATAGTTACCAGATTCTTGTTACTAGATTTTGCCTGACCATTACCCTGCGGATAATAGTTAGAAGAATGTGACAAGGTTATACCGTGTTCAAAACAAAACTCAGTAATCTCATTTAATGAGAAGGTATAAGCATTGTCAGCAACAATCTTGTTTGGCACACCGAACCTAGAAATAATACTTTCTTTTAAGAAATTGCACACTACCTCTGAAGTAGCACGCTTGGTAGGTATTGCTTCCACCCATTTGGTGAAATAGTCAATAGCAGTTAAAACATAGATATGTCCAGCACTTGATGATGGATTAACTGCACCTATGAAATCAATGCCCCATTGCCTGAAAGGTTCATCAATCACAACAGGTTTTAATGGCAAAGATGCCAACCTGGGATGACCGACAAATTGTTGGCATAATTCACACTTACGTACCCAAGAGTACGTGTCCTGAAAAAGTGTGGGCCAATAATACTTTGCTCTCAGGATTTTGTGAGTGGTTATTGGTGCTGAGAAATGCCCACCACATGCCAAATCATGATAAGATTTCAGCAACTTTTGCTGTTGTTCTTTATCAACACATATGAGAAATGTCCCGTCTATTGCACGCTTATACAAGCCGTTGTCCCATAAGACAAAATTAGCTGATTTGAGCTTAATGGTTCTCTTTTCCTTTGGAGTCAAGTGATTGGGACATTCCCCATATGTCAGGAAGTGAGCAATGTTGGAATACCATTTGTCAGTGGTGCTAACAAATAGTACCATTGGAAGTGTATTGGGATCAACCTCTTCTTCGTCTGAGACTTCTTCATCCTCTGAAATTTATTCACCTGGACTATTTTCTACAATAAGATGACAAAGGCCACGTCCACGTATCAACTTAGTGGGTTTAATCTCCAGATCATATTCCTGAATCTTGGCAATCCAATTGCCTCTTTTTGTTCCAAATTCTTGTTGTGTTAGGATAGACTTAACGGTCGAATTTGGGATGAGAACTTTCACATGACTGCTCAGAATGTAGAACCGAAATTGCTTGACGGCTTTTACAACTGCAAAAGCGTGCTTCTCCATTTGAGAATATCTCAATTCATAATTCTTCAGGGGGTAACTCATGAATACAATGGGGGATTCAAAACCTTCATCATTTTCCTATACCAAAATTGCTGATAGTGTATGCTCGGAAGCATAACTGTACATAACAAAATCTACCGTCCAATGAAATGTGGCGTTACCCTTCATCATATTCACAATATGACGGGTCTTTTCAGCAAAGTCTGGGAGAAACCTCCTTAAGAAGTTTACTTTTCCAAAAAAAGAATGAACAACTTTCTTGCTTGATGGCAAAATGAGAGATTTAATTCCGTTGACTCTTTCCAAGTCAATCTTGATTCCTTCAGTAGATACAACATGACCAAGAAGTTTACCTTCTGTCACCCCAAAAGTTGACTTTTTGGGATTTAAGGAAATGTCGTGCTGATGGCATCTCTCCAGAGTTTTCCTCAAGTGGTAGAAATGCTCATGACGTTGCTTAGCGAAAATCGTGAGATCGTCAAGATACACCACAATGAACTTGCCCATCATGTCGCGAAAAGTGAGATCCATGGCACGTTGGAATGTAGCTCCAGCGTTGATCAAACCAAACAGCATCCTACGATATGCAAAGGTTCCCCATGGCGTTGTGAAAGCGGTTTTGTGTTGATCACTTGAATTGACTTCAATTTGATTATAACTGGAAAATCCGTCTAGCATGGAGAGCATCTCGAATCCAGTTACATTTTGTAGAACTTGATCCATTACTGGAAGTGGGTAATTGTCTTTGAGAGATAATTGATTTAGATTTCTGAAATCTACACAAATGCGGATTTCACCATTCTTCTTACAAACGGGGACGATATTGGCTATCCACGTCGAATGATGGATAGGGAATATTATCCATGCATTCAACATCTTTTGAACTTCTGCCAAATTTGTTCCAGAGATCTTGGGATTGTACTGCCTCTGCTTTTGTTTGTAAGGCAAAGCTCCAACCTTGAGAGGAATATCATGTTGCACTTCTTTAGGCTGAAATGATTTTAGATCCTCATATGAATATGCCAAGACATCAATATACTCCTGCAGTACCTAAGCAAACTGTCTTCTTTCTTTGGCCGTGCAACATTTTCCAATGTTCACCATCTTAGGGTTGGCTTCAGTTCCTAAATTAATCTATTCCACTTCATTAGATGAGTCAGAATCTGAGAGTTGCTTCTTTATGTGGCGATCATGCTTGTCAAAAAGATTTTCCAAGGATACCAATCCTTTGGGAATCTTATTCCCTTTGAGTTGCAAATATTCTTCACCCGTGACAGGATCTATGTTAGACACAAATTCTCGAGGTGGAGAATCACTGCCTTCAAAATACAACTCATCAAAATTCTCGACTTTCTCAAGAAAGGCGATGATTTGATGATCATCATTGAAAATCTGCCAGTTCTCTAAATTGTCAGGGACACTTGGGCGGAAAACCAACTCTATGGTATAGGTAGAACCTTGAAAGTCTTTGTGTGGTACCAAGAGCATAGCAGAGATTGTGAGGGAATCAACTGTAGTATTGTATTCTCTGGGAACAAAAGAGATATCAAAAGCTTCGAATTCCTCAACGGAATCCCATACTAGATTACGATAATGCCTGAGCCTATCATTCTTTGTTTGATAGAGATTTCTTACTTGACATACTATCATCTCGGCGTCACCTTGTGCATGGAGATTTTTTATACCTTTCTTTAGTGCGACTTGCATTCCCAACAACAGGGCTTCATACTCGGTGGTGTTATTGGTGTTATCAAACTGCAACTTGAAGGAGAAAGGGAAAAACTTTCCCGCTGGCGAAACAAAAACCATTCCTGCTCTAGAGCCAGTCAAAGAGCAGCTACCATCAAATTCGAGCAACCAGACACCATTGGGATCACCAATGCTAATAGTGTCGAAGTCCAAAACTTCATCATCTAATGAAGATTCATGGTTAGAGATAGACAAATCACCTGATGATGTCTCATTTGAAGTGGAAGAAATATCATCATTTTCTAACTCATTTTGAGTTGAGGATTCTCCTACCTCATTTTTCTGTAGATAGTAAGTTCCCACGCCTGAGGATTCGAACAAAATCTGAGCTTTGGGGTCATCTAACTTGGCGACTGAAAACTTTGATTCTTTTTTAGGAATCAACTTTTGCATCACACCTTTTACTAGTATTCTCGCTTCAGACATATCCATACTTAGTTCTCCTCCAACATCTTTGTAGAAATTGCGTCCGAGGAGGATTCCGTAGGAAGCTGGTACATCGGCCATGAGGACCGTCATTTTTATTTTCTTCTCTGGGTACGCGGCAAATGCGTATTGCGCATCTTTGATCTGACTGATCAATGGCACTTGTTTATTCTCCATGGAAAAAAATGACTGAAGGTTTTGGTCATTTCAAGGCCTAAAGCAGTAGTTACCTTGGCAGGCATCACATTGTTGGATGCACTAGAGTCTATGACACAGTTACTCAGCTTGAAACCATTTACAAGTAGGGAGATGAAAAACGGATCAATGCGGCTGGAAGTGGTTGCAGGATTAGATACAAGGTTACTCTATGATATCTTGGGTTTAGGAGTAACTGGGATGTTAGGAGATGTATCCTGACTTGGGGAAATTCTTTTATCATTTACGAACTTGACAAGCTTGTCAAATTGGTCGGGGTTGGCTTTGAGGTATTCAACCTTAGACATTTGAACCTTGGTTTTCTTGGCATGGTCAATAATGTCAAAAGCCTGGAAAGAAATTTGTAGGTTGGAAGTTGTAACTTCACTGATTGGTTTCACAAAAGGCACACTGGTCTTTGGAATGAGGGGATTAGCTTTAGGAATAACGGGAGTTGATGAAGGAGAACAAGTTGCACTTACTTATGGATTTTTTGCTTTCTTAGGTTGCCAAGGGAGGGGAGATCCTCTTTTGGCGATCGTTACTGGCGGCTTCTCTTTTTCTGGAATAGCAGCAGCTTGAGCTTTATCAAGCTAATTTTGTTGATGCCGCGTAAAAATAGCGCAAGTGTCATTCACCAAGTCGTCTTCTTCTTCTTCTTCTTCTTCCATCATTTGCAAATAGCTAATCTTGGAGTCACCAGCCGGTTCAGTTTCTTCTTCTTGGAAGAAGTTGGCATTTTCTTCTTCAGGATATTCGGGCTGCGCATAATCATCTTGTTCAGTCTCATAGTACCCTACAACATTGTTGGTAGGTGGGGCTTCCAGAGCAAGCCTTCCTGGAGGTGCTGGGAGATGATTCTGATTTTTGTTGCCAGCATAATTAGGGAAAGTCCTTCTAGGGACGTCCTTGTATTTGTTATTGTTGTTGTTGCCTGAAACTTGTTTCTTGAGAGACAAAACTTCATTTGCCAACCTTTGGACCATGGGATATGTGAAGTTTGAGCCGACACTGGGGGTACTAACATTGGATGCCGAAGACCCTGAGGCTTGCATCCTTTTATTTCCATTAGTGCCCATCATGTTTTATCCAGCAAGGATCATGTCATCCTCCAGACTAGTAGCCAACTGCTGGGTCGCTTCAACATTAACAAGATTTTCCCTACGTAAGTAGAAACTCACTCTAGGTAGTTGAGTGTTGATGAAGAAACACTTTAGGTTATGATCCGTTGGTCTTGCATCATTTGGGATCCACATCACCAATTTATTGAATTTTTCCACAAACTCGCGCATAGGCTCGTGAGCCTCTTTACGCATGGTGGCGAGCTGTACCAATAGAGCATGTGAATCTTCAGCAGGCTTAAATCTTTCTTCAAATTTAGTGTGAAGAGAGGCCCAATTGGTGACGGAGGTGTTAGGAAGAGTAAAGAACCATTCGGCTGCAACCCCTTGAAGGGATTCAATGAACAATCTTACAGAGACATCTTCATGTTCAATGCCAAGAACGCCACAAACGATGTAGAATGCAGATATGTGCTTACCGGGGTGTTGTTTGCCATCGCCTTGAAACTTTGGGAGATGCTTCCTGGATACGCGTGGAAGTTCATGCAAAGGTGTGGCCAAATGAAGGGGACCAAAAGCATTTCCCCATGGTACTGTAGGTGGTGTGGCCATGACTGGTTGCACAAAGGGTACTTGAATAGGACGTCTGCAGTAAATAGACCAAAAACTTGGGAGAGGAGATCTTTGGCTACATGGAGGGTAGCTTATAGCACGTTGCAGTGGTGACCTTACTCGTGGGAGAGTAAATGGAAAGTTGCATTGCAACAACTCTTCAAAAAGTGGATCTATTACTCCTTGAGCCCTCAATCCTCGTGTATATATCCAGTTCGCCATAATGTAGATCTAAAAATGATGGATGTTATAGAGTTAACAATACACAAAATAACAACAAGAAAAAGGAAACTTATCTACTTCAATCAGAGCGTGAGGCTTAGATTGCGTATGTCGTTTCCCCAGCAGAGTTGCCAAAAAACTGTTGGGTGAAAATTATGTAATCAACTTTTTGATAGATTACACAATTTGGACTTCAGCCATAGCTATGTGAGATGTAAATCTCTCCTCTCGGAAAGGGGAGGCGCCCTTCTTACTGCTAACAGAAGCAATAGTAAAACAAACAAGTAATTACAAAATGTACACAATACTTATGAAGTGGGGGGGGTGTGTTACATTCATCCTTCTCTCTTTTTTCAGAGAAGATGTTTACAATGCTTCACTGTTGGAAGTTCACGATTCTTAACAACTTGAAATGAACAACTAGCAGTAATACCAATACCTCTATCTTGTCAAAGCAAAGCGTAGAGATACCAAAAGTAATTAACAATAAACAAATAAAGTAAAAGGGAAAGCTTACGAAGGCACAAAGTCATTTCGTAGCTTTATCAATGGTGGATCTATGAAAATGTATCATTTGTCACGTTAGAAGTGCAAAGTCTTCTTAGACGCAGCAATTCCTCGAACAACATGAACAATTACAAGCGCAAAGTCTTGTAGATCATCCAACCAAATTATCAAAGAGCATGAAAAATTACAAGCACAACGTCTTGTAGATTATTCAACAATAGTATCCAAAGAATGTGAATAATTACAAGTGCAAAGTCTTGTAGATTATTCAACCGAAAGATAAACAAAAACACAAATGCAAATCTAAATAATAGATGCAACACAAAGTTTACATAAATTACTTAGAGTCCTTCAGATTCCATCACCTAATCACCACCAAATGAGATCAATTTGTAAGATTATTGAATCCAACGCAAAGTTTGGTTTGCAATCCTCTTCTTTATTGATCAAATTCCATTCACAAAGCATGAACGCAAAGTTTCACAAATTTGCTTCAAAAAGGCTAGCACTTCGTTGCAAAATACTAAAGGATAAATTTACAATGGAAATCACTCACACTATATAGAAAGAGGGATGAGAAAAATTAGGAAACTGATTGAGGAAATTAAGGAAAGTTAGGTGAGTGATTTTAGGAGATCTCATCTAACTTTGACCAAAGTCAAAGTGTAATTTGTTTTCAAAATATTACATCTTTGAGCTTGGTGTAATTACAATTTACAAAAAGAAATTTGAAATGTCAAGAAATATTTACAAGATGCATAAAGGGATGCACCGGAAATGTCTAACACTAGAGAATAGGAGGCTGCTTCATGTTTCTTTGCCTTGGGCGCGAAAGTCTTCATATTTCCTCCTAGTCTCCTGCACAAATTTCTCATCTGGACCAACAGTGTAATCCACAATGGTGTGAATTCTCGTGATCGATCTCATGGCAGATGAGTGAACCTTCTTGCACCTGTCAAGATGTGTTTTTAGGTTATCTAATGTGAGCCTTGTATCACAAATGATGTTTAGTGAAGCTTTTGAATTCACTATCAATTCAACCGTCATTGCTACTTCTGAAGTTATTGTCATGTCTGAAGTTACCATGGGTATTGTGACAATAGGAGAAGTGTTTATCATCATTGCTCTTGTAGTTGGCACATTGAGCTGATCACACATTGACTCATTCATGAAATGATTGAATTCATTTTCAGAAGTGATATCATACGTTGGTGAAGACAGGCTAGGAATGGACGATGGAGGGCTTGACAATATATCAACCGTATGGATGCTTGTCACTGAGGGAGTATCAAGCGGGGTTGATGCTGGAGGGATAGTGGATATCTCGACTGCAAGAATGCTTGTGGTAGGAATAGGTGACGAGGGAATAGGATGTGGAGTTCTTGAATTTGGAGGGGTATGAGGAACATTGGAAGTCACAGGAAATGACGTTCTGGGAATTTCCTCAACTACATTCTCAGGAGGAGAAGTAGTTCTTTCTTGATCATGCCTAGGTTCCTGTTGATCACCCTCTTGTCTTTCCGATTCTGGTTCACCTTTAGATCCTTTTTCAGAATCTTCTTCAAACTCTTGCCCACTTTCAGAAACCTCTTCTGCATTGGAGTCTGCTTCTACTGGATCTTCATCTTCAGTGCATTGATCACTTGAAGTTTCTTCTTCATAAGAATCTACCTCCTCTGGAATAGACTTTTTACCCTTAGAGCGGGATGGATTAGATTCCATGATTTTTGTATCTGGGATGGACTGGGTATCTTTCTTGCCAACAGTAAACTTGATCCTAGGACCTCTTCATGAAGAAGTGGGAACAACCGCTGATTTATTTTTGTTGCGGAGTTCTTGCTGTTGGCGAGCTTCTGCTTCCGATTCTTCTCCTTCCGAGTCTATTCTGAAACTTTTCATTTCATAACCTTGCTTATGTAACCATTCTGCAGTGTTGGCTAAGATTGGCCTCAACCTCTCTCTTATGCTGGTAACTTCTTTCCGAGACCATTGAATTGCAGGCAACGGCCTTTTAGCAATTCCTTATTCATCATAGACAGCATTCATGATATCACCTAGATCTGTAAAGTCCTCTAGTAGGTCAGCAATATCAAGATCTCTGATCTGCTGAACAGTCAACTTGCAATAGTCCATTTTATGAATGGCTTCTTCATCTCTGCAATCAACCCAGATGTCCTCAAAACGGTACTTGTGATGATGACCCTTTTGCAATCTTTTCCTAACATCTCGGTAATCAAAATCAAATCTATACCTGTAGGTCTTGATTGTCATGATCTACATTTCAGTATAAACAGACTTAGCCTTTGTGCAGTAGGGATAGTATATCGGCCAATGGTCAGTGGGAACTTGAATCCATGCTTGTGGTTGTTTCTTCATTCTTTTTGCACTGACATCAACTGTCTGCAAGTTTCCATGAGAACCCACTTATTCGAAGGATAACATGGCAACATGTAGGGACAACCAGTGTAGCACCCTACTCTCAAGTAAGTAAACGTTGGGAATTGAAGAAATAGGCATCTAACTTTACTTACCACTTTATACGCCTCATCAAATACTCTCCTTCTTTCAAGAGCTGGATCAAAATTGAAAAGCAAAGGCGCAAAGAAAGCATCTGTGACCCGCCTGAAGTGATGAAAACTTTCCTTCAGCTCCAATTGATAGAAAAATCTGTACACAGGTACCATCATCCGATTCCCTTTTGTAGATAGACCTGGGAATTGTCTCATTACAACCGCTGTGTACACCAGGTAAGAAGTCATATAGAACTTCAATGTAGAAGGAGCATTGATCAACTGCTCATGTATTTTATCACTGATCTGTTTGCCCCAGCCAATATGCACCTTCTATCTTCTTATGATCCTGATGTATTCATACATCCAATCATGAAAAGTGGATGATTCCGGCAAGCCTTTCACTCTGCTTAAAAATGTGATCATATCTTTGAAGTCATCCTTGAAATCACTTTGTAGGAGTCCTTTCGGCCATCTGGAAACAGATTGTCTAGGCTTCTTTAACCATTGAGTGTTTATTAAGTGTTTAGCTTTATTGGGATCAGCGTCAAAGACCTCTTGTGCTTTTGATATAGAAATATCAATGTATTTCTCCATATGAGGAACCTTGAAAACAATGTCAAAGAAATCAGGGTCGAGTCTTAGAATCTTATGCCCAGATGAATCGATCACACTTCTACTTTCTCTGATGTGGTGAGACGCCACCCAAAGAACAAACTCTGTATTATGTGTAGCTGTAGGGAACATTGCCACCAAATGAAGGTTGTTGTGTATGATTGCTCTCATTGGATCAGGAAGAGGCTTCGTCTCTGTTTTCTTTGCAAAATCAACCAAGTCCTGATGACCAACCTCCGTGTCTTTTATCTCTTCCACCTTGGAGAACAGTACGGTCAGTGGATAGACACCTTGATATTTGTACTTCATTTTTCCTTTTGCTTTCGAAGAAGATGGAGGTTTACTGGCAGTCATCAGAAACAACTAGAACTTTGATCACTCTGACTTGAAGATCTTTGAAAAGAGACTGCAAGGTGTTGAGCCATAACAAACATTAGTCGTTAGGAAACATGGGAATGTGTGAAATGAACAACGATGATGGGAAAGCATGGAGCGGATGACAAGGCATGCAAAACGATGCACAAAACAGAAAGAACAAGGTTCAAGAGTGAAATGGACAGAAATGAAGCTTATCTAGAAAAAATTGGAAAAAGTGTAAGGGCGCTAATATTCAGCGACCTTACATTTTGGAGATTTCAGTTTTGATGCAAGGGCACTAAATTTTAGTGCCCTTACACTTTTTCAGAGTTAGAAAATATTTTGAAATGTTCAACATGTTAGGGCGCCAAAATTTAGTGCTTCTGCATCTCTGGCATTTTTGGGTAAAACAAATGGAGGGGTGCATGAAAACGGCGCTCGGGGTTGGCAAAGTGTTATTTTCTTGTAACATAGAATGCTTTGAAGACAAAATTTGTTTTCCTTTGGATAGAGCTGCAATTTGTTTCATCACCATTGTAAAAATGTTCAAGAGATTTCTCAAAGAAACCCTCTTTCAAAACAAGAGATTTCTCAAAGTGATTGTGTTAAGACGTGATTGCAAGGCGACAAAGAAGGAAGCCAACATAAAAACATTGGAGAGAAAAAGAAGAGGAATGCATTGAAAAAAAAATGGAAAAGTTCCTTTGCACGAGGGTAAGAGGAGAAAGCCACGCAAAAATGCCATGGAAAGGATTCAAGCAATGAATACGCAAGACCAAAACGTGAAGGAAGAGAAAGAAAAATGCGAATGGGGAAGAAGAAAATGCGTGGGGAGAAAAACATAGGATAAAACACATGTAAGTCTAAAACATAAGCAAAAATGAATGAAGAATAAAGAGAAAACAGAGATAACAACTTACCAAGATGAAATGCAAAGATTGCTGGAGAGGGATGTCAAAAATCTCAAAAAACGTATTCGCAATTTGAAGAAAACTCGCCCAGCATGAAGAGAGGAAGAACTAAGATCATAAAAAATGAAAATGGTGAACTAAAACACTTTTAAGTGAAAGAGAAAATCAAAAACCTAACTCAATTCAAGCAATAAATTTAGGCACGAAAAGTGGCACGATTGACAAAAAATGCGAAAATCATGAAGCGTGCCAGGGCCAAAAAAGTTTAAGTGTCAGGAAAAAGTGTAATAGCGCTATTACATTTTGGAAAAATTTCACTTTCATGGAGGGGCGCTAAAATTTAGCGCCCCTACACTTTTCATACTTAGCCAAATTTTGGCTTAAGAGCAGGAGCGCACTTTTTCAGTGCCACTGCATTTTTTGCAATTCGCTAAGTATGAACAGTGAGACTTCGCAAAGGGGCTCATTTCGAAGGTCTTCGCGAGGAGAACATAGGGGGATGCTCGAATTGACTATTCGAGGCTTTGAAAATAATTTTGAGGTAGCTTGAAAATCACTTCGTTATGCATTCTTGAACTTCACGAATCCTAGGAAACAGACAAGTTTCGTAGGGGGTTATCCGTGGAACGAGTGCTGCTAGATTCCGTGATAACAATTCAAAATAGATTAATGAGTTGCAACTTCTTCTTAAGAAGAATCAAATCAATTTTTCTTCAACAATGTCAAGGGTCCAATCTTCTTCTTCATCAATGTCAGAGAAACATAAGGGGAAATCACTTATTGCAATTGTAAATTTTTAGTCAAAAAGGTGCATAGATGATTCATGAGCTTCATGTCACATGGCTTCATTAGATAGTATGTTCTCTTCATTTGAGTATTGTTCATGTCACATCCTAACAACCAACAAAACATATATGTGTGTTTGTGGGAAGGGATCTATTGACATGGATGATAGAGGATTTAATGATGTTTTTTGTGCCTTCATTTTCAACCAATATCCTTTGTATCTATTAGATCACACATGGTGGAGCAAGAAAGAGTGTTGATTTTGCACTTGATTTTGTCATAATTCAAGATTTACATAGAAAAGATATAGTTATAGTTGGGGAGGTTGATAACCAATCTCGAGTCTACAACTAAATTTTTTCTCATATTGTTCCTTTGGTTGATGTTCACATTCAGGCATCTAGTGTGGACACTTTTGAGGAGATTTAGTATGGTCATTTTAATCCTGGTATTCTTTCATCTATTGAGGTTCTAGAGACATGTGCTAACATTTCATCTCCTTTATCTTCTATTGCATTTGATGATGCTTATGTTGCCACGACCATGACTTCTTGTAATTCAATGTAGTAGGACATATATTGTATTTTAGATATAGTTTCCTAAGATGGCTACTTGACATACATTGTAGGTTTGTTTGTAGAGTCCCATATTTCAGATTTGGGAGACACTATTGATTGCATATATACTCTCTTTGATGGGGATGATTCTTCTCTAATTTTTGTGAGGGAACAATATGACCCTTTTGTTCATTCTCTACATGATCATTCTTCATAGTTTGACATGAGTGTGGATACTTTGAGTAGCATTTGAAGAAGGATTCTTTATCTTCAGAGGAGATATCTTTGTCTTTGGATTGTGTTTTACAATAATCTCTACTAGATTATGGATTGTCCTCTTCATCAATCTAGCCTAGAATTCCTATTTGGAGTGTCAATTTTTGACATCGACATGGAGACACTTGAGCATAATTTAGAGACATTACTCATCACCCTTCTTCCCTCATCTTCCTTTTAGGAATGGGAAGACATCTTACATACCATCTTGGTTTTGTTTCTTCGTAAGGGGAGAAATGTTGTTTGACAAGATTGGATCATTTTTAGCATTCAATTTCGAGCATCTACCATCATGTAAGAGACTCTACATTGAGGGGGAGCTGCATGGTCTTTCTTCTTCTCTCTAATGGGGGGGAATTTTTCATCACATGGGGTTTTGTCCTTATTTTCAATGATAGCATTTTGTTTTCATCTCTTTTGAGGAGTTTTGTCCCACTGGATTTTCTCATTTTCTCCATTTGTGAGAGATTGACTTTATACATGAGTACCTAACATGGCCTCGTAGCCAAGACCCATATTTGCATAATTTTCATTGTTTTTTCCTCCCTAAGGTGAACTTAAGGGGGTTGGTGTGAACATGGTGTTATACCTAATTAGTTCACTTATTAGGTCTCGTTCACATGTTAAATTTACTTAGGTCTTAATAATATTTCTAGAAGTCTTAGTTGGCATTAGATCTTATCTTATCTTATGCCATTTACTTCTTGTGTCTTAGGTAATTTAATGTTTGTTATCACATATCTTAGGATTAAGGAACTTTTCATGATCTTGTATAATGCTATATCACCTTGGCTATATAACCAAGGGGTCTCATTTGTGAACCAATCAATTGTAATTTATAATTTTCATCCTTTGATATAATAACATTATTCAAGTCTATAGCTGATCTCTCTTGTACTTTCATAGAAATTCCTAGATCATGTGTGGCTACAATCTTCAACCAAATCTTGCATGGTGTAGAGTATTATATACCAACTCTTACAACAATGGTATTCAATGATCTAGGATGTTATGGGACATCTCCAAGAGTCTTTGAGATAAGTTGCAAACCTTAGAATGACCCAAAAAACTTATTTTGGTGAATTTATCTAAAAAATTCACCATATATCATGGTGAAAGATCTTAGATTGCAAAAAATGTGTAATTTACCCTAATGGAATCAACATGTTTTCCAAACTCATACAAAATGTGGGATATAAATGGTTTTCATCATTTTTTAAAAAAATTATTGATTGATCTTTTATACTTCATGTATGACAAGTTAGAGGAATGTCATGTTTTTTTGGGCTCTAGGAAAATTCACTGCCAGCAATTCACTACCAACAATTCGTTGTTGTGGAAAATTCACCACCAACAATTCATCTTCGTGGAAAATTCACCACCAACAATTCATCATCATGGATATTTCATCGCATATACAATTAGGAAATTTCTAGTGGTGAATTTTCCACGAAGATGAATTGTTGGTGGTGAATTTTCTTGAAGCTGTTGTTTTTCCATGAAAGGTGTGGGGTTGAGTCTCATATGTATGGTGGTTATACTCCATCTCTTGATTGTATGAAGTAGGTTCATGTATGTTGAAGGTTGGAGTAATGTTGTAGGTGTTATAGGAGTTCCAAAATTGTAGTAACCTATATGAAGTCATGGAATTATATACACCATTGTATAATGGATTAGGGAGTGTTTTTCTCTCTGGAGCTATATTTTTCCCTTGTTAGTCTAGGGAAAAATTGGATTGTTTAGATGTGTATGTTTCTCATTTATCCCATCCATTTTTTGAGATGCTACATGTTGATATCCTTGATACACATTATTTTTTAGAGACCAATTTAGGTGGTATTGTGGTGTGTATTGAGGGTTTGTCAAAGTAATTTCATTGAGTAACACTTCACACTAGACAAGTATAAACAAAAACAATCATGTATAACACAAAATAATATCCAAAGACACAACCAAGGAAATGCATAAGATTGTACACATCACATGACTACATTACAAGACTCCTAAATGTATCTTATGCAACGCTAAGATATATATCCAATTAATTATTCTAAAGCATTCTTGCACAAGAATGATAATAAACTATAACCACCCATAGAACACCCTACCTCATTAGGTAGAACCAAAATGCATTCTTACAAATGGGTTGTAGGTTTTCACGTAGAATCTCTAACATATAGTGGTAGATGGAGGAAATCAATGCATAAATAGCTTGTGAAACCTCTATCCTCTACCCCATTATGAATCATGTGATGTAGTGTGTAATAGCAAGAAGAGTAATCTCATTCTCATAAATAAATGATATCAAGACTTTCATTCATGACTAAGATTCCCACCTACAACCACCCCAACTCAAATGTGAACATCCATAACTATCAAACAAGATTTTATCTCACCAAATTGAGTTGATGGAAGCTCAATAATAATTGGGAATAATATTATAAGAATTCATGTGCTCATTTCCATTCAAAGAAACATTCTAAAGTACATAGTTGAAGATAGGAAATTAGAAATCATAGCAATTAGGTTTGCAAATACTAGGTTTGGGTGTTCATGGTGGTGCACTAGACCTTCTTTAGCATAGTTGATGGAACAAGAGATCTTTTTGGGTACTCATAACCTATATAGTGGGTCACCTATTCTCCCTTGGGAACTACTAACCATATACAGTTTTTTCAACCTTCAATTGCTAAGATCTAATAACTAGGGTTTCAATAGGACCTTGATCAACCTATAAATTTGTTGGTACATATTTATTTTATTTCATTTTTTTAATTAATTTATTGCATATTTGTACTTAGGATAGGATAAGCTTGCTAAAGCATGCATCTATTTTGGTAGATTGTATTTTCTTATAGGACTAGTACTTTCATTGTCTAGAATTATACCACACACATGTGAGTACACCTCCTTTGTTAGAAATTGGTTTTAATTTCACATCTCTTGGTGGTGTATCTTATATATACCCATTGTATATCCTCTATAATGTCTAATGAACATGGTACTACTAGGTATACACACAACTCAGGATGAATTCCTAGCTAAACATTTCATCTTTCACAAGAGGTTGCATTTAATTATCAACCAGGAACTCGTAAACTTTAGATAGTGCTAGCACAATATATGCATTCATAGATCCTAGACACATCCTACATCAATGGAGTATAAGAAATTAAACATGTACAAAAGACTGTAAAATTTGGAAAATGAAGTAAATTGCTAATTCATAAAACAAGGGAAATGAATATAAATTGTTACCTTATGCTATAGGTACCTAATGCTTAACATTGTAACTCTCAACTATTAAAAACTATAGTGCCCTAACCTAACTAATTCCTTTGGAGTATGAAACCAACATGAAGCTACAAAATTCAATTCAAAATTACAAAATGATATTCATGAATTACAACACATGCATATAACTAGAAACTACTAACTTAATTCAACAATGCATTATCTAATCTAACAATAGAAAATTAAGTGGATTAGCAGTACCTGAAGTGACCCTTGCTTGAGTTGTTGCTTCCACATAAGTTGTCAAAAACTCACCTACTTACTCAAAAAATCATGATATTAAACTAATTCCCTTTATTGCATAAAAACACTCAACTCTTATATACAATCCAACAAGAATCTACTGAAGATATCTTATTCAATAACACATATCTATTTCCGCAACTACTGAGTAACATATAAACAACTAACTAGCAACAATCTACTTATCAACTAGATTTTCTCCTTGAAAACAAATCCCACTATATAGGTTCTATGAGGAGTTTTATTCTTCTCAGACTAAGAAAAAAATCATAAAGCAACCTTCCACTCTCCCTCAAGGATAGGAAGAGGACTTAGTATGAAACAAAAAAATAACTATAAAGCAAGAGTGTAGAAACCAATTTAGAATTTTATACCCAGTAGTTTAACTGCTATGACAAAGACATGTTCGTGAGAATAGTCCTATCATGAATCAATCCTGTTGAGAGTAGACTCCTCATGGTTGTCTTATTCAGTGAGCAAGAGTGTTAAGTGGTGACTCACAACTGATCAATAAATTATCACCTTCATTCCCCTCTAAAAGTGTCATACCTTGGCTATTTGACTTCTTCTCTACAACCATCCATAGTCGTTATGTTGCTGGTTGGGAAACCTATTGCTATGGGTGCCTAGTCCTTCTTGATGCAAGGTGTTAGTCTCATTCCCAAGGCATCCACATTATTAAGAATCATAAATTAAACATAAAATCATACTAAATTCCATAGACATTCATGCATTCATACAAGCATATATCAACATAACATATTTCCATTTCCACATACTTAAAACCACTTAAAAGTGTATAAAAGACATATAAAAGGTATGTAAGGTCTTGGTAATGTCTTTAAAACTTAACAAAATAAATTATTATAGCATACAATAGTAAAAGGAAAACTAGCCAATGATTGAGCCTATCATTCCCACCAACTAAATCTATTTCTTGTCCTCAAACATCTTTAAGGTTGAAGGTTGTTTTGCAAGGTCATTTCTTTAAAATCCACCACACAACTCACTCCTTTTCCCTACTTCAAGTAGTAACCTTTTTGATCTGAGAGCTTTGCCAATATTTTTTATTTTGTTGTTGCCTCTTCCTCTTGATTCCTACCTATCTAATGTTGTATAAGGAATAGGAGGATAGAAGGATGGAAGGTGAGTGAGAACCAAGAAACTCCATTCCTCATTGCAATTGAGATGTATTTATATGACCTGCGAATCATTGCTACATAATTGTAAATATAATGGGGTTCCTTCCTCTTTAGTTTTGGTGTGAGCTCATTCCATTTTCCTTGAAAAAAGTTAAAAGCTTCTCTGATGGCACCTACTGCTAGTCCTTCCATTTTATTATAATATTTTTTAATACAATCCATAATCTTTTTGATTACTCCCCTGTGTTGTATAAGTTCTAATGACTAGTCCACTACTACATTAGGGCATGTTGACTCCTCTCTTAGTTGTAGGGGGGGAGATTTCTCTTTCTCATGATATTCTTACAGAAGATTCCCCCTTTGATGCTCATTTCTAACATAAGAAGCCAAGACCTTGATCTGGAAATCCCCAAAAGATATTAATGGCTTCCATATAGTATCATAAGAAAACAAAATTGTGAAAATAAAACTCACACAATTGGTCTTGCATCTTAGTTGTAGACCTATGGAAAGTTTCTAAAAATGAAGCCCTTGAATTCATTGCAATAGGGAAATCACTAATTATCTAACTAAACTAAAAACATAAAATAATTTCTTGCAAAAATAGGGTATACACCCTAACAGGTGGTCTACATCTTATTAGTTGTAGTATCTTGTCTTCCAATTCCTCAATTTTCACTTTTAATCTTTTTACCTATATTTCTTGCTTTTCAATTTCCCTGGCATGTGTAGATATCATTTCAACTTTCTCCTTTTCCCAATCTTTTTCTTTTGGGAAAAATCTTGTGTTTTATTCCACAACTCTATGCCCAATGACACAACAATAGGTATAGTGGTAGTCTTTATAGGTCCAATTTAGATCTTAGGAATTGGACCTTTTCCATTTTTTTCAACGATGGAAAGTTATGCCAAAATTTCCAATTTTGATTTATGCTCAAATTTGTGGAATTTTTCTTCCAACTCCCTAATCCTTGCATCTCTCTCATTGTCCTTTTGTTGGTATGTTTTCAATAGGTATTCTAACTATTTAATTCTCTACAAAGATTCTTGCAATTCTTTATTTGTGTTCCTTTCTTATAAAAACAATTCTTGTTCCTTCTCCAAAAAAAATTCTTCTCCTACCTCCTCTATATACATAAACTCTTCTGAGACAGGGCTCTTTGGAGATCTTCTCTTCTTTTTAGCAAAAAAATGTCTTTTGAATTAGATTAAAAAATACTAGTAAAATACAAAGGTTGTACAATTGGTATTTTTGTATCATCACCAAGGACATTTTCCTCTGAATCTATGTTTGTTCCAATCATCACAACATCCTCCTTTTGTTTTTTATCTTTTCCTCTCTTGGGTCCCTTCTTCCTTAGGTGATGTGATCACCTTCTTGATTGTGTGGCCCTCCTCTACCCTTTGCAGGTGAAGAGGTAGAAGCCCCACTTTTTCTTTTCTTTGCTTTTGGTGGCCTCTTAATGGAAGTTGAGGTCTTTGGATCTTCTTTAGCTATGAGATGCTCAAAAGAGGTTACAGGTTGTGTTTCTTGTAGACCCTATTCTTTAGGTTCCTTTGTGGTACGAGTAGGTGTTGCAGTAGGGGAACTAGAGGGTATTTCTCCCTTAGTTGCAACTGCAATAGGTTCTTCTTACTTCCTATTCCAAACCCCTTTCTCCTTTATTATGCACTGGAATAATGTTGATGTTGTTACAATTCAAAAAATCTTCCCAAGATATATTGGGAAATTGAACCCTAAGGCTTCTCTTAACTAGTAAAGTAACTAGATAGAAATGTAACAAAGTTGATTGATTTCTTTTCTTGTATTTTGAGGACATTCTCTTCAACAAATTATAAAAGAAAAATAGAACATTTACTTTCCTTTGATGGCATAAATGGCTAAGCAAATTAAAATGTATTGTGTATGACAGTGATTGTCTCCCATCACAAGTTAAGTACCTAATAATGTGTGAGGCTATAGAGGGCCAAAGTTAGGGTAAAGATAAACATGTTGTACCTTGAGAGGAGGATGTTGCAAGGTGTGTGCCCTTGTTCTCCTTTTGTTGTTTAGTGTAGTGCTCAGATTTGTGACATGGATTAACCACCTCTCGTGGATTCATTAACTTTGGTGGTTGTGTCAAGCATTAACATGTTGCAATGTCACCTTCTCATCAGTGATCTATTCTAACGATCATCAGCCTATTCCAAAATCCCGTAGGCTCATTTGAGGTAAACTTAGGGTTTCCATATGCAAAGGTTCTATGGCATTTCAATTAGTTTACTATTTATAGTAAATTCTAATTTTGGTAGTATGCAGTTATCGGTCTTCAAGTCTTCATTTTCAGTTGGAGCATTTAATGCAATTCAAGTTTGGCTTCTAAAGGTTTTATTTTGGTGAATAAAGGCATTAATGTTATAATTTGTAGTTGACCCCTTGACCTAGGAGAACAACTTTAAGTTGTGTTTAAAAGAGGGACTTGGAAGGGGGACGCCTTCATTAGGTGTTTATTATTATTTTTACTAATGTCATAATGCCTTGGGAAAAGTGGACGCCTCTTTTAAGGAGTTATATTTTTAAATAAAGTGAAGTTTATTAGCTTGCAAGAGGGAAGCCATCTTGAAGAATTAATTGATTTTTAGAAATTGAAAATACCCTTGTGTCTTTTGGTGTGCCTTCTCAATAATTTGAAGATTTTTATGAGCTTCTTTAAAATGAAGGCTTTGCTCCAGCTTTGGTATCCATTATGCTTATCATATTGTTATGTTGTCAAAATGACTTAATGAATTTAGCTTTGAGGAATGCTTACCTCTTAGCATTTATCCAATTTTGTGTTTGAAAGATAACACCTAGTTGGTTTTGGGACTGCTTCTCATCCAGACTAGTAGATTGAGCTCGAATATTGAAGAATTTGTAGTTTTTGTCAATTTTGAAGTTGCTGATGCGCCTACAGCTGAAAGTGAATTTTTCTAGCAGCTCTTGAAATAAATTTATTCTGGTTCTAGGTATCTTTACTATGCATTTTTAGACCTATGGCGACCCTTCTTGCAAAGTGGCAGCTTTTATTTCAAAGTTGGTGATTTTATCTAGCAAAATTGCCCCTTTCAAGGGCCATACCATTTAGAGTGCCTTGGGAATTGTGCCAAGAATTATTGACTCATATTTGTTGTTTCTTCATCATGGAATGGGTGCCTATCTTCCAGCAGCTCATTGCAAGTGTTCTCACGTCATTCAGAGGTATTTTGAGTGAGTTGTGAATATTTCTTTGAATTTCACAGTTGCTGATTAGAATTTCCAGAATCTCAGTTTTACATTAGATTTTATTAATTTCAGTTTTGGATTTCTTTCATCATTGAAGAGCTAAAAAAATTTGAAATAATTCATTCTCCTCTTCTTAGCATTGTTCTCTATTATTATAATTTGTAATTTGCAGATTTCATGATTGTACGATTGAGATATAGTAGCACTAATCCAACCATTTAGTTTCTACAATTACTTGTTAAATTCCATATTAATTACCCCTGGATGGTTTACCGCCACTGTGGAGAATGAACATTGTAGCTTTCATTGTACCCACTTTCAAGTGGTGAATCCCCACTCTTAAGTGCATGCCCGTAGCAACAGATGAATTAGATAGATGTATCTTCATGGCTAGTTATCTGCCTAATTGTTTCAATTTTAATTAATAACTCTATCATATGTTAGCACCTCACCCTTAGTGGGATCTTGAGTGAACATTATTGACGTTGAGTTTGTTTCATTTCACGTTATTGTTTTTAGTTTCTCCACCATATGACAACACCTCTCCTTCCTTGGGATTTATTGTACATTCTTGGCGTTGAGATTTTTCAAACTTGGATTTCAATTTTAATGATAACCCTAATTCAATTGGCGTAGTGTTGTTTATGTTGTGAATTTCAACAAAAAAATTGGTTAGCATATTTCAGTAGTATCAGAGCAGAAGACCCTGCCATCCTGTGGCATTTTGCTATTGGTTGTCTGGAGTGAAAGAGACACTAGACCATTCACTAGAAGTTAGGCCAGAACTCAGCATCAGTTTCGACCCGTTCCAGAGGCAGAGACATTTTTAGAAGCCTTAAGGGATCTTGGAAAAATAGTGGAAGGTACAGAAAAGTCAGTGGAAGAAGTTGGTCAAACAGTTGAAATAATGTTAGACAGCGTTAGGCAAGCTAATGAGGAGAGGGACAGAGTTGAGAAGAAGTTTGATGGAATGATAGACATGATGTCCCGATTATTGTCCAAGTTGGATCAGCAAGTAGCACATAATGTTCTTCAGCCCCAAAATAATCCAACTAGTGAAAGTAGTTGAGTTAATGGAAAATCTAGTAATGGCAGTCCTGAGGTGAATAAAGGAGATAGAATTGTGGGTTAGCATGTTGCAATTCCTAGTGGGTCATCCTCTAGACCTCTTTTTTCCATTTTCACACCAAGGGAAGAGCAACAACTGGTTGAAGCTGCACCAACTTTTGTTGATGATGCACGTCAAGCTTACATGGGGTATGCTTCTTTACCTCTCAATTTGAGAGATGCTTGGACCTTTGATCAGTACATGAATCAAAGGAGTCAGAGAAATGGAGGAAGGCATGAGCAACGTCCTCTTATGGTGCCTAGAAATGATTTCTACCAAGCTTTGGGAAAGATAACTATGGAGCATTTTGATGGTAGTAATAAGTGTACAGCCAGATCATGGGTGCATAAGCTAGATAACTATCTCTCTCTCAGACCAATGCCGGAAGAAGATGCTATCAAATTTTCTACCTTGCATTTGGATGGGATAGATCACAAATGGTGGACTCATGGTTTGGTCACTCTTGGCCATGACCTCATTAACACATATGATGAGTTTACCAATAAGCTAATTGAAAGATTTGATACCAAGGATCCAAACTTGAGATTTAGAGAATTGGCACAATTTAAACAACAAGGATCTTTAGAAAATTATGTGGCTGATTTTCAAAGGTTGTCAGTAATTATTCCTAACATTATTCAGAGAAGACTTGTGGTACTCTTTTCAGAAGGATTAATGGAGCCTTTAAAGGGATGGGTCAAAGCCTTTGATCCACCAACTTTAGATGAAGCCATCAAGAAAGCAAGGAGAATGGATTTGGCAGCCCCAAGGCCTAAGTTTCATTCGAAACCTTTTAGCCATAAGAAGGATAAAAAACATTCTTCAAATCTGCCAAAGAAGTTTCCACCAAAGTTGTCAGAAGAGCTCAAAGAACAGCTTAGAAAAGATGGAGTTTGCTACACTTGCCGTGAACCTTGGGTTAAGGGTCACCGTTGCTATGGTAGAGGCAAAGAAAACCTAATGGAGGGCTATTCTTATTTTGGATTAGAATTTGACTCATTTGATCAACAATACAAATCAACAAGTAGTGAAGGTGAAGAAGCTCCACAAGAGAAGCCCGATGAGGTGGGAGATGGTAGTGCTTTCGCACAACTATCAAGTTTTCAAAAAAATGAGTCCTTTTGGGTTTGTGGAGTGGTTGGATCTCAAAGGATAGTTGCTCTAATTGATATTGAAGCAACTCACAACTTCATTGATGAAGGATTGGTGACAAAGAGAGGTTTGAAAACTAAAGAGTTTGAAGGTTTCAAAGTAATGGTATTTGATGGTTTCACCATGTCATGCACTAAGAAAATTCCTAACCTTTCTATTCATATAGGAAATTATGAAGTAAAAGATGACTTCTATGTTGTGGGTATTGGTGATACCGATGTTGTGTTAGGAATACAATGGCTGCAATCTCTTGGAGAGATCACTTTGAATTTACAAACAATGGAGCTAAAATTTCAAGCTGATGGAAAGAAGGTTGTTTTGAGAGGGATGTCAAATGGTGGCCCTCAAATTGTGTCTTTGAAGAGGATGGAAAGGCTGATCCGTCATGATCAAGTGGAATGGGTTGTTGAATGTTTAGTTTTACCAGCTGATCTAGTGGAAGAGAAAAGGAAATATCACCCTGATATTCAAGCCTTACTTTCAAAGAAGAAAAAAGTCTTTGGAAGCCTACCTCCTAGAAGAGCTCTTGAAAGAGGTTCTGAGCATGTAATTGAATTAGAAGAAGGAGAAAATCCCATCATGACTACACCATACTGTTATCCAAAGAAGCAAAAAGATGAGATAAAAAATAATTCAATTCTAAGAACATTGTAATGTGAAAGTTCTGTACGAGGTTGATCATAGTGATTGCTGCTGTAAACCGACATCAGAAAGATAAGTCAGATCTATGTATGTAATCTTTATTACTGTAATACAAAGTGACTTCTCTTGGTGTGGTGGGTTTTCTCCCGTAAGGGTTTTCCCACGTAAATATGGTGTTCATGTGTATGTCTAATTCTTTGTTTCTATTATCTCTTTCATGTGCATCTTAATTGGATTGTAATTGTAAAAATTTTAAAGTGTCTTTGCATTCTTCCCTAAGGTTTTGACATTAGGAGATTTTCTTCCACATCTAGCTTTCCTTACAAGTGGTATTAGAGCCTGGCTAGTTGTGTTATCCTTGTGGGTACGTTTTTTGTGTCATTTCTGTTTAGTAGGAGTCTAGTAGAATTTTGTCAAATTTGAATTACAGGTTGAGATGGCTAGCACGTCAAGAAAGATTGAAATAGAGAAATTCAATGGCAATAATTTTGAGTTGTGGAAACTTAAGATGGAAGATCTATTGGTTGATCATGATCTTTGGATTGTTGTGTCTAAGCGAAGCCTACAGGCATGAAGCAAGAAGATTGGGACCTTGCAGATAGAAAGTCTAAGGGGTAATAAGGCTCTGTTTGGCAGACTTCATTCTTCTCAATGTGCATGAAGAGAAGACTGCATCTTCCTTGTGGAAGAGATTAGCATCTATTTATCATGGGAAGTCCTTGGTGAATAAACTATTCCTGAGGAAGAAGTTGTACAATTTGAGAATGCAGGACAGACTGTCTATTGCTAATCATTTGAATGCATTCAACATGTTGATTGCACAGTTAACATCTGTTGGTGTGAAGATTGATGAAGAGGATCGATGTATGCTGATATTGTGTTCTTTTCCAGATTCATGGGATCACCTGGTGATGGCTATTGGGAGTACAACATCTAGTTTTAAGATGGAAGATGTTGTTGCTTCTTTGTTATCAGAAGAGAATGAGAAGGAAATCTTCTGAGATGGCAAAGGAGGCCCTTGCTATTAGAGGAAGATCGAAAGAAAAAGGAAAGAAGAAGGACAAGAAATCTAAATCAAAATCAGAGGGGAGATCAAAGTATCCTGGCAAAAGTCCAAGGTGAAGTGCTGGAACTATGGGCAACCTTGTCATATCTGAAAGGATTGTAAAGAGGAGAAGAAGAAGTATTCTTGACAACGACTCTTCTCAGAGTGATGCAGACACCTTCATTTGCAGCCTTAGCTACGCAGGCATCGATGATGTCTAGGCTGATTGATTCTAGAGCATCTTTCCACATGACATTTTATAGATACTGGTTTATGAAGTATGAAGAATACAATGGTGGAAAGGTGTACTTGGAAAGTGATTCAACTTTGGAAATTGTTGGCCATGGAAGAGTTAGAATTCAATTCCTTGATGGTAGAGTGAAGGGAATTAATGATGTAATGCATATACCAGGTCTGGCTCAAAACTTACTTTCTGTTAGTAAGTTGAATGATATTGGAGTGCAAGTCACGTTCTCTGGAAATGGCTGCAAGATGACTAGAGGCTTAATGGTGCTAGCAAGGGGTGTTCGTATTGGTACCTTGTACAAACTGGATGCACATGTTCAATGCAATAGTGTCTCTGTAAAGTCATAGAAAGCTACTCATGGAGGAAAAGAGGGAAATGTTCCTAATTGTGTAAACTCTATGGAAGTTAAACTTCCAACAGAAAAGACTATGCTCTAGCATCATAGGCTAGGCCACATTGGAGAGAGGTTTAAAAACCTTGAAGAATAAAAACCTAGTTGAGGGGCTTGAAGATTGTAACCTCAAATTTGAATTATGTGAACATTGTATTTATGGAAAACAACACTATGTTTCATTTTATTCAAGTCCTCATAAATCTTTTGGTTTGCTAGATTATATTCATTTTGATGTATTTGGTCTAGTGAATGTTCCTTCTTTGTCTAAGTCAAGGTACTATGTATCGTTCATTGATGATTATTGAGAAGAACATTTGTTTATTTTTGAAAAGTAAATCGGAAGTATTGATTGGTTTAAGGAATTTAAGAACCTTGTAGAAAATTAGACTAGAAGAAAAATAAAATGTTTAAGGGTGATAATGGCGATAATTTTGTTCTGATGATTTCGAGAGGTATTGTAAAGACCATGGGATTAAAAGACATAAGACTACACGTTATACTCCACAGCAAAATGGAGTTGCAAAAAGGTTCAATAGGACAGTGATGGAGAGAGCACGAAGTATGCTGAGTAGTGATGGCTTGGAGGAGAATTTCTGGGCTGAGGCAGTTGCTACATCATGTTACTTGATAAATCGTTCTCCAAATTCTGCTCTTGTTGAGAAAACACCTTTGGAAGCGTGGTTTGGTAAGAAGCCCTCTTTAAGACATATTCGTGTCTCTGGCTGTGAGGCATATGCTCATGTGTCGTATGAGAAAAGATCTAAGTTGGAGAATAAGGCTGTTAAATGTATTTTTATTGGCTATAGTGCTGGCATAAAAGGATACAAGCTTTGGAATCCTAATACGAAGAAGATTATGTACAATAGAAGTATAATCTTTCATGAGCTGAAGCCTTCTACCTTAGATCTTCAGTCAGAAACAAAGTCTGAAAATAATAAGGATGTAGTTGAAATTCCTCCTACACCAGAGAAAGAGGAATTCAAAATTCAAAATGTACTTGAAACTGAGGAGAACTCAAGCAGTTCTGAAAGTTCCGAAGAAGAAGAACCTCAGCCTTAGCAAGTGAGGAGGTCAACTCATGAAAGAAATCAACCTCATAGGTATGGGTTTTCTTTAATAGATTCTACTTGTGCCTATGCTTTAATTTCTAGCACTAGTGAGCCTAGCACTATGAAAGAGGCATTTAGAATGTCTGATTTAGACTCTTGGTTGGAAGCCATGAATGAAGAAATGGCATCATTAGAAAAGAATGAAACTTGCAGTTTGGTGCCCTTGCCTAAAGGTAGAAAAGCTATTGGCTACAAATGGGTATTTAAAAAGAAGATTGGTCTGGATGGCAGTGTGGAAAAATATAAGGCGAGGTTGGTTGCGGAAGGTTATTCCCAAGTAGAGGGAATTGATTATGGGGAAATTTTTTCTCCTATATCTAAGCTGACATCTATCAGATTTCTTTTGTCACTTGCAATAGCATGTGACTTAGAGGTCAAACAAATGGATGTGAAGACAACATTTCTTCATGGTGATTTTGAAGAAGAGATTTATATGTCCCAGCTTGAGCACTTTGTGGAAAAAGGCAATAGTAAGTTGATGATTTCTGATCTTAAGTCTCAGTTATCTGCTAAGTTCGAAATGAAAGATATTGGTGCAGCTAGGTATATTCTGGGGATGGAGATAACTAGGGATGGGAATAATAGAAAACTTTGGCTCAGTCAGAGTAAGTATATCAAGACTATTCTAGAGAGATTTTGTATGAATGATTGCAAGCAGTTAGTTGTTCCAGTTTTGCATGGAACGAAGCTATCTGTTGAAGACTGTCCAAAATCTCCTACTAAGATGGAGGACATGACTAGTGTACCCTATGCTAGTGTGGTTGGTAGTCTTATGTATGCAATGGTCTGTACAAGGCCATACATTGCTCAAGCAGTGGGAGTACTTAGTTGATTTATGGCTAATCCTGGAAGGACACATTGGGATGTTGTGAAAAGAGTATTCAGATATTTGAAGGCCACTTCAGAATATGCTTTCTGTTACCATGGGAACTTGGTTGAATCATAGAGGACTCTCAGTATTCATGGATATGTGGATTCTAATTGGGCAGGGGACATTGACAGTAGGAGGTCCACTAGTGGATATACTTTCATGTTGAATGGTGGTGCAGTTAGTTGGATGAGTAAGCGGCAGGCTGCAGTCGCTTTGTCCACTACAGAGGCTGAATACATGGTAGCTACACATGCTTGTAAAGAAGCAGTTTGGTTAAAATGTTTGTGTTCTAACATTGGTTTTGATGCAGGGAAAATAACTTTTTTTGTGACAGTCAGAGTGCAATTTTTCTATCAAAGAATCCTACTTTTCATGCCAGGACGAAACATATAGATGTACAGTACCACTTTGTATGTGATATGGTGGAGGATGGAAAGGTCAGTTTGCAAAAAGTTGATACTTTGGAGAATGTTGTAGATGCATTGATGAAGCCAGTGAGCACAAACAAGTTTAGGTGGTGTGCTAGTTCAATGGGCCTTAGTACCCATGATTTTCAGTAGTTTCATTATACTCTAGAGGTGCCTGTGTGATCTTCGTAAGTGGGAGATTGTTGGAAATATATGCCTCAATCCCACAAGCTGAAACCTCTAAGAAAGCCAAGTCGGTGTGACATGCTTAGTGTCTGGCCAACTACCTGTGAAACCTTTTGAAATGATCTGGTCACTATGACCTTGCTTCTGTCTTGTCGACTAGGGTTATCACTGTGACCTGTGGCATTCGTTGTAACCTTCTACCAAATGGAGATCTCTGGCTGACAGGCCACTCTTATCATATATCGAGGAGACTCTAGGCAACAAGTGGTGTCAGGGAGAGTCTTGGATGTTCGGTATGTCTCATACCAACAAGAGAAGTCTTGCCGATAGCTTTACACTTATGGTCGTCAGAGTAACTCATGTGTTTCAGAATAAACTCTTAGCGATGGAGAGAAGTCTTGCCAACTATTGTTTGGTGCTTAGTATGATTTCAGACTTCAGAGTAACGTCTCAGTGATAGCGATATCTCTTGGTGATAGATGAGCACCTCGAAGTAACTTTGAACCTCGGTATGATCTCCTAGCGAAAGTGATAAGTCTTGCCGACTGTTGGATGTTTCAGTATAACATAAAGAGCTCGGTATGATCTCTCAACGAAGGATGATAGTCTTGCCGATGGGAATTCTATTGTCTATGTGACTTTGGAGCTTTGGTATGATATTTCACTGATAGCGATAAGTCTTGGTGATAGCGATACAAATGATGATCATCGGTATGAGGTCTTGGCGACAAGGCGAAGTCTGAGCGATAACTTTCTGAACTCGGTAGAACCTCTTGCCGATAGTGTTGACTCTTGGCGATATCAAATGTTGGATTTGTTGGCATCGGGAAGACATAGTTAGTGTCTCACTGACATGCCAACATAGGTTGAACACTTTGATCGAGTGAAGACCATCCTATGTGGCTTGTGTTCGACCAATTTGGGAGCAAAATGGGAACCTCTAGCAGTTGGACTATTGCGGCCATTACTAAGAGGAAGCTCGACAGACAGGGGCGACATGGATATACTCAGTGATTGCTGATTGTGATGGGTTTGATGGTTCGACAGATTGATGGTGTGGTTGTATGATCAGTGGATGAATTCAATTCTAAGAACATTGTAATGTGAAAGTTCTATACGAGGTTGATCATAGTGATTGCTGCCGTAAACTGACATCTGAAAGATAAGTCAAATCTCTATATGTAATCTTTATTATTGTAATAAAAAGTGACTTCTCTTGGTGTGGTGGGTTTTTCTCCCGTAAGGGTTTTCCCATGTAAATCTGGTGTTCATATGTGTATGTCTAATTCTTTGTTTCTGTTATCTCTTTCATGTGCATCTTAATTGGATTGTAATTGTAAAAATTTAAAAGTGTCTCTGCATTCTTCCTTAAGGTTTTGATGTTAGGAGAGTTGCTTCCGCATCTAGCTTTCCTTACAAAAGCCATCAAGGAGCTATTGGAGATAGGTTTCATTAGACCAAGCAAGAGTCCTTTTGCTTCTGCAGTGGTGCTGGTCAAAAAGAAAGATGGCACAATGCATATGTGTGTTGACTACCATGCATTGAATCAAAAGACAATCAAGAATAGATATCCTATTCCTAGAATAGATGAGCTTATTGATGAGCTCCATGGAGCTATGTTTTTCTTGAAGATTGATCTTCGTTCGAGTTACCATCAAATCAGAATGAGGGAGACAGACATAGAAAAAATAGCATTTAGATGTCACTTTGGACATTTTGAATTCCTTGTCATGCCTTTCGATTTGACAAATGCTCCAATAACATTTCAATCTTGTATGAACAAGATTTTTAGACAGTAGTTGAGGAAGTTTGTGCTCATCTTCTTTGATGACATCCTTATTTTCAGTAAGTCATGGGAAGAGCACCTTAAGCATTTGGAAGAAGTGCTTAGTATTTTGGAAGCAGAATGTTTGTTCGCCAAAGAATCAAAGTGTGAGTTCGGGATGACAAAACTATTATATCTTGGCCACATTATCAGTGCAAAGGGTGTGAAAGTTGATCCTGAAAATATAAGAGCCATTCTCGATTGGCCAACTCCAAAGAATGTTTCTCATTTGAAGGGGTTTTTGGGTTTATGTGGATTCTATAGAAGATTTGTGAAAGGTTATTCTCATCAAGCAGCCCCTCTCATAGATCTTACAAAGAAAGGAGCTTTTCTTTGGACCAAGAAGGCACAAGAATTTTTTGATAAGTTTAAGCAAATCATGGGTACATGTCCAGTGTTGGCTCTTTTGGATTTTACAAAACCATTTCAATTGCAATGTGATACTTCAGGTGAAGGTGTTGGAGCTATTCTAATGCAAGACAAAAATCCCATTGTCTTCGAAAGCCGGAAGTTGAGAGGAGCAGAAAAAACTTACTCCATTTATGACAAAGAGATGCTTGCCATCATGCATGTTTTGTCTAAATTCCGTCAATATTTGGTGGGAAGTAGATTTTTTGTTAAGACTGACCACAATAGTCTTAAACATTTTATGCGCCAAAATGATTTGAATGAAAGACAACATAAGTGGGTAAGTAAGCTCCAGGCATATGACTTTGACATTGAATATGTCAAAGGGAAAAATAACATAGTGGCTGGTGCCCTTTCAAGAAGGCCTCATTTGCAGTCACTTTGTGAGTTATCAACAGATTGGAAGGAGTTAATTGCTGCTGATTATGATAAAAATTAGTTTGCAACCAGCTTGCTAGAAGGTCATTTGGTTGATGAAAGGTATAAGTTGGTTGATGGGTTAATTTTCTATAAAGGTAGAATCTTTTTAGTGCATGAATCTAAGCTTAAAAAGAAGATTCTACAGTCTTTCATGATGTTCCCCTTGCTGGTCATCAAGGCATGTTTAAGACTTACAAGCATATTAGAGAAAGGTTTGCTTGTAAAGGGATGAAGGATGAGATCATGAATTACATAAGAGTGTTCTATTTTCCAAAAGAATAAGAATGGACATTCTTTTCCAGCTGGGTTGTTGCAACCCTTGCCAATTCCAAATCAGAAATGGGAAAGCATTGCAATGGATTTCATCACTTGGTTGCCTAAGGTACAAAGACATGATTGCATTTTTGTGGTGGTAGATAGATTGACTAAGTTTTCACATTTTTATGATATCAAAACTTCATTTACAACAGCTCAAGTGGCTGAGTTATTCTTTCAAGAAGTTTTCTGGTTGCATGGTTTGCCTAAAACCATTGTCAGTGATAGGGACAACAAGTTCCTAAGTGCTTTTTGGCAAGAGATCTTCAGGCTGAGTGGTACAGTGCTTCCTCCAAGCACTAGTTATCATCCACAAATAGATGTGCAATCCGAGATTGTTAACAAGTGGCTAGAGGGCTACCTTAGAAATTATGTTTCAAGGAAGCAAATGGCTTGGATTAAGTGGCTTCATTTGGGAGAGTACTGTTACAACTCTTCCTATCATATGTCAATTAAGATGTCTCCTTTCATGGCTCTTTATGGATATGATGCTCCTAACTTTGTTGATTTAGTGTTTGGTGATAGTAGAGCTCCACAGGAAAAGGTTATGCTTTAGCAGAACCAAGACATCTTGAAATCTCTCAAGGAAAATCTGCAACAAGCTCAAAATCAGCAGAAGTTATACACTGATTAGCAGCGTGTTGAGAGATCTTTTGAAGTAGGAGACATGGTCTATTTGATACTTCAACCCTACTATCAATCTACCCTTAAGAAGAGTGGTGTAGAAAAGTTAAAGACACACTATTATGGTCCCTTCAAAGTCACCAAAAGGATTGGTGAAGTTGCATATGAGTTGGAGCTTCCAGCTAAAAGCAAGGTGCATAACGTCTTTCATGTGTCATGCCTCAAGAAGGCACTTGGACACAATGTTGTGGCTACTTCAGAATTACCTCCATTGGATGAGGAAGGTCAGTTGGTGTTGATTCCAGAAGAGATTCTTGATACTAGAGAACATTCCTTGAGAAGAAGAACAATCAAGGAATACTTGGTTAGATGGAGGAATTTTCCTATTGAAGATGGCATGTGGGAAGGAGAACATATTTTGTTGCATCCATCTTTTTTGTTGCTTAAGGACAAGCAATCTCGAGGAGGGAAGACTGTAATGTCCCCTTCTCATCAGTGATATGTCTGACGCTCATCAGCCTATTCCGGAAGCCCATAGGCTCGTTTGAGGTAAACTTAGGGTTTCCATGTGTAGAGGTTCTATGGCATTTCAGGGAGTTTACTATTTATAGTAAATTCTATTTTTGGTAGTATGCAGTTATCAGTCTTCAGGTCTTCATTTTTAGTTGGAGCATTTAATGCAATTCAAGTTTGGCTTCTAAAGGTTTTATTTTGGTGAATAAAGGCATTAATGTTATAATTTGCAGTTGACCCCTTGGCCTAGGAGAACAACTTTAAATTGTGTTTAAAAGAGGGACTTGGAAGGGGGTCACCTTCATTAGGTGTTTATTATTATTTTTAATAATGTCATAATGCCTTGGGAAAAGTCGATTCCTCTTTTAAGGAGTTATATTTTTAAATAAAGTGAAGTTTATTAGCTTGCAAGAGGGACGTCATCTTGAAGAATTAATTGATTTTTGGAAATTGAAAAGACTCTTGTGTCTTTTGGTGTGCCTTCTGAAGAATTTGAATAGTTTTATGAGCTTCTTTAAAATGAAGGCTTTGCTCCAGCTTTGGTATCCATTATGCTTATCATATTGTTATGCTGTCGGAATGACTTCATGAATTTAGCTTTGAGGAATGCTTACCTCTTATCATTTATCCAATTTCATGTTTGAAAGATAACACCTAGTTGGTTTTGGGACTGCTTCTCATCCAGACTAGTAGATTGAGCTCGAATATTGAATAATTTGTAGTTTTTGTCAATTTTGAAGTTGCTGATGCACCTACAGCTGAAAGTGAATTTTGCTAGCAGCTCTTGAAATAAATTTATTCTGGTTTTGGGTATCTTTGCTATGCATTTGTAAACCTATGGTGACCCTTCTTGCAAAGTGGCAGATTTTATTTCGAAGTTGGTGATTTTATCTAGCAAAATCGCCCCTTTCAAGGCTTGTACCATTTAGAGTGCCTTGGGAATTGTGCTAAGAATTATTGACTGATATTTGTTGTTTCTTTGTCATGGAATGGGTGCCTACCTTCCAGCAGCTCATTGCAAGTGTTCTCACATCATTCGGAGGTATTTTGAGTGAGTTGCGAATATTTCTTTGAATTTCACAGTTGCTGATCAAAATTTCCAGAATCTCAGTTTTATATCAGATTTTATTAGATTTCAGTTTTGGCTTTCTTTCATCATTGAATAGCTAAAAAAATTTGAAAGAATTCATTCTCCTCTTCTTAGCATTGTTCTCTATTATTGTAATTTGTAATTTGCAGATTTCATGATTGTACAGTTGAGATATAGTAGAACTAATCCAACCATTTAATTTCTACAATTACTTGTTAAATTCTATATTAATTACCCCTAGATGGTTTACCACCAGTGTGGAGAATGAACATTGTAGCTCTCATTGTACCCACTTTCAAGTGGTGAATCCCCACTCTTAAGTGGATGCCCGCCACAATGGATGAATTAGATAGATGTATCTTCATGGCTAGTTATCCACCTAATTGTTTCAGTTTTAATTAATAACTCCGTCATATGTTAGTACCTCACCCTCAGTGGGATCTTGAGTGCACATTCTTGACATTGAGTTTGTTTCATTTCAAGTTATTGTTTTTAGTTTCTCCACCATATGACAACACCTCTCCTTCCTTGGGATTGAGTGTGCATTCTTGGCATTGAGATTTTTCAAACTTGGATTTCAATATTAATGCTAACACTAATTCAATTGGTGCAGTGTTTTTTATGTTGTGAATTTCAACAAAAAAATTGGTTAGCATATTTCACATGTCGATCTTTTGGTGCAATGACAACCATCTAAGCAACAATTGGTATCAGAGCTTAGGTCACAGGTTCAAATCCCTTAGTTGCATTGAGGGAGGATTGTTGCAAGGTGTGCGCCCTTGGTCTTCTTGTGCTATGCAACACAACACTTGGGTTTGTGACATGGCTTAACTACCTCTCGTGGATTCATTAACTCTGGTGGTTGTATCAAGCATTAACAGGTTAATCTTTTGGTCAAATGACAACCATTTGTGTAATAGATGAGTCCAAATTCTCACCCAACAAGGAGAACTCATTTCTAGTTATGATGGAACCTACCCTTACTAGAGACTCTTCTCCACTCTTTTGAAGCCTTGATACTTTTTCAATTGTAGGTTCTAATGAATTTAATATTAATCCCCTGACAATTGACTCATCATTCTACAAAGTGCTAGCAAATTGTTGGGTCATAATTTCATTAAATTTTGTGTCTAAGAAAGTAATCCAACCAGCCTACCTACTAGAAGATAGGCACACATTGTCTATCCTCTAGCAAAAAATTATGTGTTATTGGTTCTATCCTCACTATGCCACATTCCATTGTAATACCTCAACTATAGTCACATTCACTTGCTCTATTCTACTTTGTTCTACTGTATAACCCAATTTTATTGTGTTACTGAATTCTACACTAGACACCTCTTCTCCCTTTTGAACTCTTCGTTTCCTCTTGAGAATGGTAGAAAATAAAATGGTAGAATTTTTAGAAATAACTAAAGATTATGGCCTTTGAATATTCCTTCCCCAACTAAAGTTGCTAAGTGTCCTCAATTAGCAAGTATGAAATGACAAAGGGATAATTTTTTTTTTTGGAAAAAGTGGCGAACCACTGTAATTATATTAATAAATATGTATAATTATACAAAATCCTGGTTTAGGTGAGCATACTGGAGGGAAATAATGAGGCAATAAAACTCCCAGTTATAGCTTGAGTAACTAAAGTTCTTTGATTCGACCATTTTACATAGATAACTAAGTTTCAACTCTTTACAACTTGTAAAACTAACACCCAGATGAGAGAAAAATCCAGATGTAATGCCCAACCTTTCACATGACTCTATACATTATAAACCCCATTACATACCCTATTACATAAATGTAAACCCCATTACATACCCCATGATAGAGGGATAATTAATGAGTAGTGGAAATTTAAATATGAAGTGGAAATGCTTGTACAAATTATAAATATGTACAAAATTAGTAAGCTTCATTGTTAATTATGATAGTTAATACAAAGAGTACCTATTGACATGTTGTGAGATGAAGTATGGAACATGTGAAATTTCTAAATACTACCATGCAACATGATTTGAAATGATAGTAAGTGATGGCTATGAACTGTGGGTAGTCATGGTGTGAAGTATAATTTAGCATGAAGTGAACATGTGTCAAATGAATTTGAAGTGATGAATGAAAGGTTGTGCAAAGTATGTGATGGTAAAGGTGAAAGTTAATGCATGGTAGGGATGTGCAAAAAAGGTGATTTGATTGCTATGAGTGATAGAAAAGTGAAGCTGCATGTAATGAAAGTGAATAATGGATGCTATGAGCATGACAAAAAGGATGTATATGCAAGTGCTATGGGTTGATAAATGCAACATGTTTCTTTTGAATATTGTTCCTTAAGGAATGTTATTGTAGGTCCCTTAAGTGTTGATGTATTTCAAAAAGTGAATACTTCTGAATGTCACCTGTGGATGTGTGTGCATGTGATTTATGTGTTGAAGATTATACCTATGAAATAGCAAGAGGAAAGCTATGTAGCTCGTCTGCTGATTATTTTGATGAACTACTTGTTACCATTGACAAATTTCATATTTTTGTTTCAAATTGATGTTGTAAGGATAGTAGGAAATCATCATTCTGCATTGGCCACTTATAGAGTTTCAATTGATGGTCGTTAACTAATAGTGAATGCCTTACATCATCAATAGTTTGTAACTGAATTGCACCATTTGGGAAAACTATTTGTATTTCATATGGTGCAAGCTATCTCGTTTGTAGTTTTCCTTTATAATCCTTATACCTTGAATCATAAAGTAGTGCCCAATCACCTATATTACATTTCTTGGTCTTGATAAACTAATCATGTAATTGCATCCTCTATTTTTGCATAATGTCAGTGTGGTTTATTGCTTCCATATGGATCTCATCCAAAACATTGAGGTTATGCAACCTTTCCTTTTGTGCCTCACATATATTCATGCCGATTTTGACTGTTTTGCTCAGAGTTTTGTATTCAAATTCTATTGGAAGGATTTTCTTTTTTCCATACACCAATTCATAAGCCTATTGTTTTCCAAGCTGTCCTGTATGCCCAAACTACTTTAGGTAACCTTGTTGTCCAATCCTTCTTGTGTATTTGAATTATTTTTGTCATAATGTTTTCTATTTCCCTATTAGTCACTTCCACTTGGCCATTTTATTGAAGGGGATAAGGTGTAGACTTTCTATGCCTGATGTCATATTCCTGCACTAACTTGGTGATCAAGTCTGAGGTAAATTATGATCCTTGGTGTGTCACTATTTATCTAGGAACACCATATCTTGTAAAGATATCCTCATAGAGATTTGGAAAAATTTCCATCCCTTGCAAATTGCAAGGCTTTGACCTCCACCCTTTATGTAAGATACTCAGTACAAACTAGTATATATTCCTTATTGTTGGATGTTGGAGTTATAGGACAAATAAAATCTAGCTCCCATTTATCAAATGGTTCTATGGCTAGTAGTGGTTGTAATGACATTTCATCTATTTTTGTAGGTTGTCCCATCCTTTGACATCTATTACAACTCCTTGTATATTTGACTACATCTTTATGAAGGCTTGGCCAATAATAGCTAGTAGTCAAAATTTTAAGAGTTGTCCTTTTTGCTACAAAATATCCTCCATAATGTTCATCATGACATTCCTTGAGAATATCATGGACTTCATCTTCTTTGATGCACCTTATCGTTATGTTATAAGGCCTTGTTTAAAATAAATATCCAATCATCCATGAATAAGGAATTTTTTTTTGAACTAAATTCCTTTTCTCCCATGGTGAGAGATGTAGTGGTGTTTTCCTTGCAACTAGATAATTGGCTATGTTTGCATACCAAGGTACATGTAGAGATAGGGAAAATAAGTTCTCATCTAGAAATGAATCATCTACAATATCCTCTTCTAAATTTGTTGGAAATATGGAGAGAAAGTCTACTACCACATTTTCTTTTCTTGGTTTTTCTACTATGGTAATATCAAACTCTTGAAGTAGCAACAACCATCTCACAATTCCACCCCTAACTATTGGTTTTTTCACCAAGTACCTGATTTTTGTATGGTTTATGTGGATGAATAAAAAATACCCCGTGATGTAGTGTTTGATTTTGTTGATTGCATATACTACTTCTAACATCTATTTTTTAGTAATTTTGTAGTTGAGTTCTATCCCTTGAAGGTTCTTATTGATATAATATATGGCATACTCTAGATTCCCTTCTTTCTATCCTAACGCTACTCCATTTGAAAAATCAAAAGCATAAGTGTGGATATGAAAAGGAAATATCCAATTTGGTCCTCTTAATACTGGGGTCTTTGTAAGTTCTTCCTTAAGAGCTTCAACGACATGTTGATAAGTAGGTGTCCAGTCAAACTCTACATCTTTAGACAATAAGACAAATAGTTGGGTTGCAATCTTATTGAAATCTTGTATAAATATCTTGTAGTAGATAGCATGGCCAAGGAAGCTTCTGACATCCTTCTATTTCTAAAGTATAGGTAGTGTTGATATTACCTTTATTTTATTTGGGTCTACTTGGATTGCTTTATTGGACACAAAGTGTCCCAAGACTACTCCCCTATTCATCATCATGAAGCATTTCAAATGACTCAGGGATAGATGCTGATCTTGACATATTTATAGTACCTTCTCCAAATAAGCAAGTGCTTCTTCATAGGTATCCCCATAAGTTGTAAAATTATCCATGTAAACTTCCATGGAATCATGAGAAAAATCTGAGAATATGCTTAGTACTACCCTTTGGAAGCTAGAAAGTGCATTGCATAGTCCAAATTGAAAGACAAACTAAGGATATGTACCCCAATGGCATATTGTATCCACTGAATCCATCCAAGAAGGAAAAGTATTATTTTCCTACTAATGAATCTAGTACTTGGTTAGTGAATAGGTTCTAGTTGCTACATTCAACTCATAGTAACCAACACACATTCTTCATTCCCCTCATATCTAGGTACAATTACTAGTGGAGACACCCATTGATTGTCAAAGATTGGATAGATGAATCTTGCATCCAACAACTTTCATAATTCTACCTTGACTATTTCACAGATTGTTGGGTTTGTTCTCCTTTGATGTTGCCTAATTGTTTTGTAACCATCATTGATGTAAATTTTGTGCAAGAATAGGTTTGGGTATATTCCTTTCATATCATGGTGATCCCATACAAATGTAGATGCACTTTTCTTGCAAAAATAGGGTATACACCCTAACAGGCAGTCTACATTGCATCAGTTGCACTATATTGTCTACCAATTCCTCAATTTTCAATTTTAATCTCTTTACCTCTATTTCTTTCTTTTCAACTATCTTGGCAGGTGTAGATATCATTTAAGCTTTCTCCTTTTCCCAATATTTTTATTTTTAGGAAAACTCTTGTGTTTTTTTCCACAACTCTATGCTAAATGACACAACATTAGTTACAATGGGAGTCTTTATAAGTCCAATTGAGATCTTAGGAATTGGATCTTTTCCATTTGTTTCAACCATTACAAGATATGCCAAAATTTCTAATTTTTATCCATGCTCAAGTTTTTGGAGGTTTTCTTCCAAGTCCCTAATGCTTGCATCTCTCTAACTGTCCTTTGTTGGTATGTTTTCAATATGTATACTAACTATTTAATTCTCTACAAAGTTTCTTGCAGTTCTTTATTTGTGTTCCTTTATTATTATAATAATTCTTCTTCCTTCTCCAAAAATTGTTCTTCTCCTACCTCCTTTGTATACATAAACCCTTTTGAGACTGGGCTCATTGGAGATCTCTTCTTTTTCACAACAAAAATGTCTTCTAAATCATATTCAGAAGTACTAGTAAAATACAAAGGTTGTAGAATTGATATTTTTGTATCATCACTAGGGACATTTCCCTCTAATTTTACACAGCTGCCAGATTAGATTTTATATAGTATGGATCTAATTTCATACATAGCATGATGTTTCAACCTATTTCCAATATCTATTTTTGATCTGTAGGGATAATCGTTCTAGGTGCATTTGCAGAGACCATACACAAATCTTAGAAAGCCTATCCTAGGACTTAAGAACTAAACAGACCTTCAAACTCTATTTCCTACCACACACTTGTTGATTATGCGTGAATGGTATCCTTTTATAGAATTAATCCACCACCTTTCTAATAATTATGAGAAGAATATGGTTTTAGTTCCATGAAGATCGACTAGACATGTGGAAAGAGCTTCCACTTATTTCAAAAGTGAATTATCAAGCCTTATCCAATGATGTTGATCCCAATAAGGTGAAAAAAAGGAATGCTAAGCAATAGGAAAAATGAGCTTTACAATCGAAAGTTCATATGGTGAAATACTTTTTGATAATGAGAAGTTTAACTCATGGTTACATTAAGGTGGTAAACTTACCCTTTTTCCACTCCCATATTTGATAATGAATTACAAGGTTACTCTGATGATTCATAGACTGAATCACTACTCTTCATCTTCACTGATTTGTCTATGCACACATCTTGGATAGTTATAATCATCATGTAAATTAGGAGGTCCCATACTGTAAGGATGAACAATTGGATTTGGTTCTTTCCAAATAATCCTTTAAGTTTTGGTTTTACAAGGTCCATAGATTCTAAGAGCTCTTGTAGAAGAATTTTCAACTTCTTCTCTATATGTTGTTGTTCGAATCCAAATAGGAATTTTATTATTATAGAGATGGCATATTCAAGCTCCAATGCTCCAACATTGGTATAGATATCCTTCACCTCTTGGTCCATAGGTTTGAAAAACATGTCGATTGATTAAATTATCTACAAAAGATTGAAATGTTAGTTTCCACCATTTAAACCTGAATATCCATTGAATGGAAAATTAAGAGCTTCTTTGGATTTTGGTCCTTGGAAAAGATCTTTCAATTTTTGTATGCCTCCTTCATTGTGAATCCATCGTTCAGGACATTGAATATGTAGATTGATGAAATGAACAAGCTACTCAGGAAAGGGATGTTGAACTCCCAAATACTATGCTATTTCACTGTCCACTTCTTTTGTGAGATATGTGTGGATAATGCTATCATTATTCCAGAGATTTAGAGTAGTCAGGATATGATATGCTTCAAACATTCTTTTCTTGTCATGAACATAGTCATTTGCAAGATCAAATTTTGTCGATCCCTGCGGTTGAAGGGTTTTGAACTAAACTCTAGACAAATTTCTTCAATCCATCTTTCTTCTTGAATTCTGATAATTCTAACATGACCTATATTAGTATTATCTTTTGCAATGTGTCCTTATCTAGATAGAAAATATGCAAATATATTTTTCTTTCTTGGAATATGTTTAGTTTGAAATTCAAAGGTATCTAGCAATTGAGCCCATCTCAACAATCTTCCTCTTTATATTCTTTCTTGAAAAATCCATAGATATTCTACAAGTAAGATCTTAGCACAAAGGGTTGGTCAACAATGAACAATTGAAATGCCTCAAAAGTATGTACCATAGCTAAAATTTCCTTATGAGTATTGTGATAATTTTCACTACCTTTGAAACTGCCTAAGATATTTCAAACAATTTATTCACAGTCATTGGCTGTTTTTTCTTTTAGAATTCCACCCAACTTGTTTCACTTGCATTTGTCTCAATTATTTTTTGACATGTTCTTGGGAACTACAAAGGTGGCAACTGGGTACAATTATCTTCTATTCTTTGGTTGGCCTCATTATGCACATTAGTTCATGTCGGTGGATTTTTCCTTAAGAGATTGTTTAGCAAAGCTCTATATTTTTCCATATTCTTGTAGAATCTTGCAATATAATTAACCAAACCTAAAAAAATTTGTAATTCATTTTTATTGGTTACCCGTAGTGAGGCAATTTTGGTGAGAATATGTTGTGCTTCCATTCTCCCTCAAGGTTAAAGAAAAATGCCAATAAAGATAATCTATTCTTGAGAAAAGTGGTATCTATCAGGATTAAGGAGTAATCCATGATGAAGGCATAAGGCCTAAAATTGATGGAGATGCTTCAGATGAGTTTTAGGACATTTCCTAAAAATCAGAATGTCATCAATGTAGGGAATAATGAATTTGGAATAGGGACGAAAAATGGAATCCATAGTTTGTTGAAAAATAGAGGGTGTTGTTTTAATCCCAAATGGAAGTACATTCCAATGATAAAGACCTTGAGGAACTGAGAAGGTTGTTTTGAAATGATCCTTTGAATATACTAATATTTTCCAAAATCCTTTAGTGAGATCAAATTTGGAATATATATTGGAACCCTGAATAGTTTTCCAAATGTGATCCTTAGATGGCAAGGGGTGCTAGTTATCTTCTAGGCACGAGTACAAAGATTTATAGCTAACAAATAACCTCTTTTTTAGGTAATTCATTTCCATTTTCAGCTTTCTTAGGAACATACACTGCATGAAAAAAAAATGGAGAGGAGGAAGGGGATACAATACCCTTCTGGAGTAGATTTGTGATCTTCTATTTGCATAGTTCTACCTCTTTTCTACTAAGAAGGAAATAGTTAGCATGTTCTTTTGGCATTCTCTCTTTTCTCCACTATCATTTTTTAGTTGCAATCTGCAAGAAAGATTTCTAGATGATTTAGTAAGATATTTTTACATGATTTGGTCAGTGAAATCCTTCTATAATTGTAGCATTTCAAACTGAATTTGATCACTTTGTTTAGTAAACCAAAGTTTTTTCTCTCTTAATGGAAAGAAACATATCAATTTCCTTGGTTGTAAAAATTTTCTCTATATTCAACCTAGGAATTGAGACTCATCTAATTTCAATTTTTTTTGCTGTGATGGTAATTGGTTCCCATTGCGATAATTTTTTTCTTCCAATTATACCATCATATCCATCAATTTCATACTGAACAATTTTCAAATATTCTTTATATCCATTTGGAAGCTCTATAGGTGTAAAACAATAAGATGTGAAAAATGAGTACTTTTACCAAACAAGATCTATGTTTCTACTTCTTTCCATTGATCTTGAGGAAAACATCTGTATTTGGAAATATTGAGATCAACTCCCGTGTCAACCAAAAAATGAAGAGAATATTTTTTGATATGATCAAAATGAACATCTAATGTAATTCCTAGGTAGTTGGTTTGTTTTATCATTTTACAGGATCCTTCAAGATCTTGTTCTTCTGCTGTGATCATGTCTTCCATACTTGGAGAATAAAGTTTTTCTTGATAGAACAAATCTTCTTCTTCCCTTGTGGATGGTTCTAAGATTCAGATTCCCTTGGAAGATTTTGGTTGATCAAATGCTTGATTGAGTTGTGATACAAATTTATCCAAATCTCTAGTTTGTTTTTTAGCTTCATGCATTTGGTCAAGTTATTCTTCAATCCTTAATTATTCCATTTCCTTATGAGCTTGTCCTATGACTTTATCAAGAAAATCAAGATGTTGATGGCGCCATGTTCTTCAAGCCAAAGATCCTGCTAGTGGTGTTTGTATAGTTGAAACCTTCCTGGGTTTTGACTGGAGAATTATCTAAGTGTTCCTAGAATTTTTTGAAGGTTCTTCTATTTTTTCCTTCTACGCATACAATGCATTGAGTTGTTTTTTCTTTTATCAGGTTCCTTGAGTTCCTAACATCTGTTTGTGGGCTTGTTCTAGTTCTTTTATTTTCTCAATTACATTAGAAAGCTTTTCAAAGTTATCCTTATAGTAAGGATGAATTTTTATCATTTTGCAAATATAAAAAACTTCTTATTCAGATTCTGGGCTAGATATGATAGAGCTATTTGAACTACATTCAAATTCTTGAGAAATTACTTCTTTAGCTTCTTCAAATTCTTCTTCTAATGATGATAATGGAATATCATCATTATGACTGGGATATTCATAAATAAAATCATATTATTCTTCATTTTCTATGTCAAGATCCTTAATAGCTCTTACTTTGGCTTTTTCCTTGTCACTCTTTCTTTCAGGACATTTGTTTGCATATTGTTCCCCTTTGCAAATATAACATGTGGGTTTCCATTTACTAGATTTTTTATGATTTTTTTTTTTTGTAAAAATCCCTTCTTATATTTCTTCTGGATCTTCCCTTTTGAGGAATATTTTTTTTGGGTGTTTGCAGGTTACATTAAAAAAACTTATGTTTCTTCTTCTTACCATAAAGATGTTTTGAATCACAATCATATCCTAGTGTAATCTGTTTGCATGTTGATTAAGAGAGCTGAGGCTTAATCCTTTTAATCCATTTCTTTTCCTTATGTCCCCTACAAATTTCTTCATTTACCTATGTGATGAAATTATAGAGTTGAGGGAATGTTATTTCCTTTATTTATCTACCTATTTTCAATAGGATTTTAATGAATTTGTTGAGATAAAAATCTCCAACAATGGGATTTTTTTTGAAAAAATTACAATACATTGCTTCATAGTCTTGTTCATGTCCACTATAATAGAAATTGAAATATTGATCCTAGAAATATTGATCTAACTTAGTCAGATCACAACATTTGGATTAAGAGAATGCATTATATGTCATTCTTTCTATTGCATCAGTATGACCAAAAAATATTATTATCAATTGATTGCATATTGAGTCTAATCCTATATTAAGCAAATAATTTCTATAATTTTCATCAAGTCTATCCCTGAATCATCTTGCTATTCCTATCATACTATTTAAATCTTGGAGAATTAAATCTCTTTCTTGGACTCTTTTATGTGTCCCAATATAATTTTGAACCCAAGCTCAAAGAGCTTCTATATTTATGAGATTAGCTATAGGATCAAATTGATCAAAATTTGACCAAGGAGGAGTTTCTATAATGAAATTTTGTAAGTTCATAAATGGTCCTTGATTTTGGTTGAGTTGATTCCAACTAGATCCATTTTCCATATTGATTTGTTTGTTTCTTAGGATGTTGTTTAATTTTTTTGACCTGATATTGCCCCAGTGTTGGATCCCATTCCTTTTCAACCTTCAGATCTTCTAAAAATGGTTTCAAATGTCCCTTGTTTTTGGAATGGATGTTTTGAAAACTTGTGACACTTTTTGGGAAAGGAAACACTAGTTGAGGAGCAAGCGGCTTCAAACATGAACCAATTTGTGTTTTAATAGTTTCTGACTCAAGAATCATTGTCTGCTGTATTTTTTCTATCTTCTAAGTTACAACATAAGTTGTAGACACTAGTTGTTGCTACAAAATTGAGACCTGAGTGACTATTTTAGTAGCAATAGCTATTTTTGATTTGACTTACTTGGTGGATTTTTGTTGTTGGGTCCGTTAGACTTCCACTTGTTGTTTGAAAGAAATAATCTTTGTGTAAAGCAAAAATTTCACTATAAAGTGTAGCAGTATAGTGAGAATTGATTTTATTTTCCAATTGGGTGAGTTTAGCCATGTATTCATAAGCATTTGTAACTGAATAGCTCTAAAATTTTTCTGATTGACTTCAACCAATGTTTGTTGATGGTGAATGTCTTGAGCAAGCAACAAAGATTTACAAGCGCAAATATTTTCCCTTAAAAAAAATTAATCCTAAGGGTGCTTTAGGTTCACCAATAGTAGTAACATGTTGTGGAAAGAAATTTATCTAAAATTTCCCAGTTGTATCATATTGCATGAAATCCTTAAATATGGGAATGATACCAAGAATAATACTATTCCCTATTGGGGTATTGATTTCCATTTCTGAATCAGTTTGGATGTTTGGTTCTGGAAAATCAATAGATTTTGTTGAAAGCATTATATAGTGACCTAATTGAAAGGTATAAGGAAAATTATCACATGTCATTGTTCCTTGATCATCAATTTTAGAATAATGGATATGTGTACATTGATTTGTATCAATCGTAGGAACATGTGCTAGAAATTTATCTGCCACAGATAAATTGGCAGGTTTGTTGTAGACAGAACATTGGCTAGGTAAAGCTTTGTGAATTCACAAATTTGGTAATTTGGAAGAAAGATATTTCATTGATTGAATTCTTCTTAAGGGTTCCATTTTAGAACTTGTGACCTCAAAATTTTTCCTTGTTGTATTAGTTGAATCCTCAAAATCTATGATAGATTTATCAACTACTTCTCTTATAGTAATGCCTCTTAACTGTTGTGGTTTTGCTTGTTGATCTTGATCTTCCTCTTGTAATTCTAAAGCCCATTCTTTTGGGAGTTTTATATCTTTCCATTTTATATTCCTTGTAGCTCTGAGTTCTAATGAATCACTAGATGATGTCCATACAATACTAAATTGTTCATTTTGTGGAAGATTCCTTCAAGGATCATCCATGAAAGGAAAATTTGTGTTAAACAACCGAAAATGAAAATGAAGTGTAATGTATGATCAATAGATCCTGTTTTCATCTTTAAGTTCAAATTTTTAAACTTATATATGTTAAGACATCATTCAAATTATCATCTTTAAGGATGATAGAGAAATTGAGAGAAGAATAAAAAACTATGGGGCCTAAATCCATAGAGTCACAAACAATGCCTAGAATAGCATCAATAGTGCAGAGATTCTAGACATCTTTAAGCATCATGAGGATTATAATAGGGAGACCTTGATGGTAATGTCTTTCTACTCCTATCTGAACCCATGAAAGATGCATATATTGATATGCTTTGGGACTAGACAGAGCCATTTTCCTATACTTTTGTATTTCAACATCTGAGAATAATTAAATTCAACTTTGACTACCATTTTTAACCTTATGTTGAATTTCATAGACTTTATAGAGATGTTTGGACTAATATTTAAACACACCTTTAATACCTCTGATATCAGGATATATTTCCTCAGGTTTTTTAAAAGGAAATTTAAATCTTGAAAATGAAAACCTATCTTGATCAACAATGGATTTTTTAGAACTATTGCCAAGACTTACAAATGAAGTATCAGATTGAGTCAAATAGTCTTTAAAACTTACTTGTTTTGATCGCTCCATTTTGAAATCTTCTTCTTTAGAGATATGATTTGCATTTGATCTTATGTCCATTATATCTTCTACTTTTTCATGATGACCAATGGTCTCACTACCAAAATTCCTTCCCACAACTTCAAACAAGAGGACTTATAGCTGGGACCACACTACTTAAATTTTAAAGATAATTTATAGGAAATTCAAATGGAAACATATTTAATATGAGATTTATTAATGGGGCTTGAAAGAAGATTATTCATACCAATAATGAGGGCAGCAATAATTCCAAATAGGAACATTATTAATGAGAACTTGCAACCAATACAACTTTCTTACATTAAGTTGGTAGCCTTACCCATCTTCCTTTTCCTTTTTATATTTTCCTGTCATGGGCCCCTTCTTCTCTAGGCGATGTGATCACCTTCTTGATTGCATGGCCCTCCTCTGCCCTTTTGTAGGTGCAGAGGTAGAAGCCTCACTTTGTATTTTCTTTTCTTTTGGTGAACTCTTAATGGAAGTTGGGTTTTTTAGATCTTGTTTAGTTGTGGGCTACTCAACAGAGGCTATGGGTTGTGTTTCTTGTATCCTATTATTTAGGTTCCTTCTTGCTACAGGCAGGTGTTGCAATAGGGAAACTAGAGGGTATTTCTCCCTTAGTTGCAACTATAGCAGGTTCTTTTACTTCTTGTTCTTGACCCCTTTCTCCTTCATTATGCATTGGAATAATGTTGATGTTGTTACAATTTAGAAAATCTTCCCAAGATATATTGGGAAATTGAACCCTAAGGCTTCTCTTAACCAGTAAAGTAACTAGAGAAAAATGTGATAAAGCTGATTGATTTCTTTTCCTTTTGTATTGAGGATATTCTCTTCAACAAATTATAAAGAAAATTTTGAACATTTACTTTCCTTTGATGGCGTAAATGGCTAAGCAACTTAAAACATACTGCGTATAACAGTAATTGTCTCCCATCACAAGTACCTTATAATGCGTGAGGCTACAAAGGCCCAAAGTTAGGGTAAAGATAAACATTTTGTACCTTGAGAGGATTCCAAATTCTCACCTAGCAAGGATAACTCATTTTTGGCTATGATGGCATCTTCCCTCATTGGAAAATATTCTCCACTCTTTAGAATCCCTAATACTTCTGCAATTATAGTTTCTAATCCATCTAATCTTAATCCCATGACAATTGCCTCGTCATTCTACAAAGTGTTAGCAAACTATTGGGTCATAAGTTTATTAAAGTCTATGTTTGAGTAAGTAATCCAACCAGCCTTCCTACTGGAAGATAGAAACTCATTGTTTGTCCTCCAACAAAAAACTATGGGTCGTTCATTCCCTCCTCACTATGTCACCTCCCATTGTAACACCTCAACTTTAGTCACTTTCACCAACTCTGTTTTTCTTTGTTTTGTTGTATCACCCAATTTTATTGTGTTACCCAATTCTACACTAGACACCTCTTCTCACTTTTGAACTCTTCGTTTCCTCTTGAGAATGGCAGAAAATCAAATGGTAGAAAATTAGAAATAACTAAAGATTATGGCCTTTGAATACCCCTCCCCCAACTAAAGTTGCTAAGTGTCTTCAATTAGCAAGTACGAAATGAAAGAGGGATAATTAGTGAGTAGTGGAAATTTAAATATGAAGTGGAAATGCTTGTACAAATTATAACTATGTACAAAATTAGTAAGCTTCATTGTTAATTATGATAGTTAATACAAAGAGTACCTGTTGACATGCTATGAGATGAAGTATGGCGGATGTGAAATTGTTGAATGTTTCCATACAAAATGATTTGAAATGATAGTGATGACTATGAACTGCAAGTAGTCATGGCTTGAAGTGTAATTCAACATGAAGTGAACATGTGGCAAATGAAATTGTTTAATGCTACCATACAAAATGATTTGAAATGATGGTGATGACTATGAACTGTAGGTAGTCATGGCATGAAGTGTAATTCAACATGAAGTGAACATTTGGAAAATAATTTGAAGTGATGAATGAAAGGTTGTGCAAAGTACATGATGGGAAAGGTGAAAGTTAATGCATAGTACTGATGATGCAAAAAGGTGATTTGATTACTATGTGTGATATAAAAGTGAAGCTGCATGTAATGAAAGTAAATGATGGATGCTATAGGCACGGTTGAAAGGATGTATGTGCAAGTGCTATAGGTTGATGAATGGAACATGTCCCTTTTGAATATTGTGCCTCAGGGAATGTTGTTGCAAGTCCCTTAAGCGTTGATGTCTGTCAGAAAGTGAAGACTTCTGAGTGTCACCTGTGTATGTGTGTGCATGTTAATTATGTGTTGAATATTATATATGTGAAATAGTAGGAGGTGAACTATGTATCTTATCTGTAGATATTTTTGATGAACTACTTGTTATCGTTGATGAAGTTGTATTTTTTATTCAAATTGATGTTGTAAAGACAATAGGAAATCATCATTCTACATTGGCCTCTTATAGAGTTTCAACCAATGGCCATTAACTAATAGTGAAAACCTTACATCATCAATAGTCTGTATCTAAACTACTCCATTTAGGAAAACTATTTATATTTCATACGGCCCAAGCCATCTCATTTGTAGTTCTCCTTTGTAATCCTTATACCTTGAATCTTAAACTAGATCCCAATCACCTATGTTAAATTGCTTGGTCTTGATAAACTGATCATGCCATTGCATCCTCTATTTTTGCACAATCTTAGTGTGGTTTATTGCTTCCATATGGATCTCATCCAGTGCATTGAGGTTATGCAACCTCTCCTTTTGTGCCTCAAATATATTCATGCTTGGTTTTACTATTTTCCTCAAAGTTTTGTATTCAAGTTCTATTGGAAGGACTACCTTTTTTTCATACACCAATTCATATGGTGTGAAGCTTTGTATTTTATAGGTTGTCCTATATTCCCAAACTGCTTTAGGTAACTTGGTTGCTCAATCCTTCATTTTTATTTGCACTATTTTTTTCATACTATTTTCTATTTTCTTGTAAGTCACTTCCAAGTGGCCATTTTCTTGAAGGTGATAAGGTGTAGACTTTCTATTCCTGATCTCATATTCCTACACTAACTTGGTGATTAGGTCTGAGGTAAATTGTGGCCCTTGTTCTGCCACTATTTCTCTAGGAACACCATATCTTGTAAAGATATCCTCATAGAGAAATTCAGAAAAATTTCCATTCCTTGCAAATTGCAAGGATTGACCTCCACTTATTTTATAAGATAGTCAGTACAAACCAATATATATTCCTTGTTGTTGGATGTTGGAGTTATAAGACCAATAAATCTAGCCCCCATTTATCAAATGGTGTTATGACTAGTTGTGGTTGTAATGATAGTTCATCTATTTTTGTAGGTCATCCCATCATTTGACATCTATTACAACTCCTTGTTTATTTGAATACATTTTTATGATGTGTTGACCAATAATAGCCAGTAGTCAAAATTTTAAGAGTTATCCTCTTTGCTACAAAATGTCCTCCACAAGGTTCATCATGACATGCCTTGAGAATATCATGGATTTCATCTTCTCTGATGCACCTTCTCATTATGTTATTAGGCACTGTTTAAAATAAATATCTAGCCACCCATGAATAAGGAAAACATTTCTAAACTAAATGTCTTTTCTCCCTTGTTGAGAGATGTGGTGGTGTTTTCCCTACAACTAGATAATTTGCTATGTCTACATACCAAGGTGTATGCAAAGATAAGGAAAGTAAGTGCTCATCTAGAAATGAATCATCTATAATATCCTCTTCAGACTTTTTTGGCAATAGGGAGAGAAATTCTACTACCACATTTTATTTTCTTAGTTTGTCTACTATGGTAATATCAAAATCCTGAAGTAGCAACAACCATCTCACAAGTCTACCCCCAACTATTGGTTTGTTCATCAAGTACCTGATTGATGTATGGTCTATGTGGATGAATACATAATACCCCATGATGTAGTGTATGAATTTGTTGATTTCATGTACTAATGATAACATCTCCTTTTTAGTAACTGTGTAGTTGAGTTCCACTCCTTGAAGGTTCTTACTGATATAATATATGTCATACTCTATATTCCCTTCCTTTTGTCCTAACACTGCTCCAATTGCAAAATTAGAAGCATCGGCATGGATATGAAATGGAAATGTCTAATTTGGTCCTCTTAATATTGGGGCCTTTATAAGTGCTTCCTTAAGAGCTTGAAATGAATGTTGACAAGTAGGTGTCCAATCAAACCCTACATCTTTAGACAATAAGACAAATAGTGGTGTTGCAATCTTATTGAAATCTTGTATAAAGCTCATGTAGTAGATAGCATGGCCAAAGAAGCTTCTGACATCCTTATGTTTCTAAGGTATAGGTAGTGTTGATATTACCTCTATTTTATTAGGTCTACTTGGATTCCTTATTGGACACAAAGTGTCCCAAGACTACTTCCCCAATCATTATCATGAAGCATTTCTCATGACTTAGGGATGGATGGTGATCTTGAAATTTTTGTAGTACCTTCTCCAAATCAAAAAGTGTGTTTTCATAGGTATTCCTAGAAGTTATAAAATCATCCATGTAAACTTCCATGGAATCATGAGCAAAATATGAGAATATGCTCAGTACTACACTTTGGAAGGTGGTAGGTGCATGGGTGATCCCATTATTGTTATATGGAGTCTAATTAGACTTGGAGGTTAAATTTTTCCCACTTTTATTAATGCAATTTCCCCCCCAAATTATTTAATAGGGGTTTGGGGGAAACGCCCCCAAGATGGGTTCAAGGGGAAGTGCCCCTTGCGGGGTCCAAGGGTAAAGGCGTAAGGAGTTATTTTTTCTATTAGTTGACATAAAAAATCCCTATTTTATAACCAACATAAGTCTTGATAAAATGCTAAGGGTTAGGGTTTTCATTGACATTGTATTGTAGAATTTGCAACAGTATTGAGTTGCAAGGATTGCTGGTTGTAATCGGGTCGATTTGTTGGATAATAATATTGGACTCTCTGTTGGTGGATGTAGCCCGAGTTTGGGTGAACCACGTTAAAAATTGTCTCTCATTGTTATTATTTTATGTGTTTTTCATTCCTCTATCTAATCTTTATTTGCATTTAATTGATATTTTCTGCATGCAATTCCTAACACCCACAATAGTGGGTTACACTTTTTGGCCAAATTTGACATTGAATTGAACATTTTTAACTAAATATTCACTTTTGGACACATATAGTTGCTAAACCATGAGGAATTTGAAGATAATGCAAACTAGTGATTTGTGACATTTTGTCTATAGATTCTAAATATATTTTTTAATTTTTTTTTGGAATCAAATTGCATTTTTTTTCATCTCCTTTGATAACTATTTTTTAACAGTAAACACCATTTTTAAAGAGTGATGTTTACTGTATAACACATAATTTTTTTTCTATGAAGTATAAGATTTTTTTTTTTTTTTCGAATTTAGATTTGTAACTATGATATCTAGCTCCTTCATTTGGTTTCATAGTGTTTTATTGAACATTTTTTTCTTAATTAAGTTTTGAAGTTAAACCAATTACAATTTAGATATAGGTTTACTATATAACACATACCTCTTTTAGTATGTATCAAAATTCAATTTGTTTTTGTTGGATCAAGAACATCAATACCAAGAGCATTGACATTTTTCAGATTTTTTTTTTAGTAATCTACTATTTTTCCACATGTGTAGAACAAAGAGCTTGATTTTCGATGAAAAACCTACATTCATAATAAATAAGAAATAAATATAATAATTAAATTAAATATATTTAAGATTATACTATTTTAGAAACTTATAATAAGGACTATAGACAAAACATAAATTTTAAATGAATTCATTTGATTCCCCAAAAGGTATATCAAAATTTGGTTTTTATCAGCATTTTGATAGGTGTAGAGGAGACTCCATTACATGTATGGTTTAAAGTTAGTAGGGTTTGATCTAAGGTGGTTTTTATCAAACTCTCTTCAATTAAAATTCTTTAAATGAAACCTTTCAAGGCTTAAATCATTATATTTTCTAAAAATATGTGATTTCAACAAAAATCAAGATGTCCTAGAAAGTGTAACCCATTATTGTGGTAGCACCCACATTGCATAGCCCAAATGGAAAGAAATAGTAAGCATATGTACCCCAAGGGAATATTGTATCCACTAAATCCATCCAAGAAGGAAAAGTATTTTTTTCTTGCTAATGAATCTAGTACTTGATCAATGAATGGAAGGGGAAAGTGGTCTTTTCTAATTGTTGCATTCAACTCATGGTAATAAATACACACTCTTCATTTCCCTCATTTCGTAGGTACAATTACTAGTGGAGACACCCATTGATTGTTAGAGATTGGATAGATAAATACTACATCCAACAACTTTTGTAAGTATTCCTTGACTATGTCACAGACTATTGGGTTCATTCTCCTTGATGTTCAATGATTTTTTTAGCGGCTAATATTCGCCAATTGGCTAATAGTTGAAATTTGGGATTCCAAAATTGGCTAATAGTTGAAGCTACAACGTGACTTGAATTGCCACATTTTTACAAAATTTTATTATAGTCTTATTTAAATTGCCAAATAATTTATTTTAATAAAATATTTAACTAAAAAAATTTCTACAATATTCAATACATGTTTAGATTAGATTCACCTAAATTTAATAAATTATAGTAGAAATCTATATTAATTTGCTTATAGTATATCATAATTATTAGTTGCTTTAGTACCATATTTCTAATCTTTAGTTTCCACCATTGGCTTATAATATAATCTAATGGGCCTTGTTGTATTCCACAAGGTAAAATGTACCCATGATCTGTAATGCTCATGGGGCCCACAATTTTGGGTTTCCTGAGCATTATAGATTGTGGGTAAATTTTACCTTCTAGACTACAATGAGGGTCATTAGGTCAATGATATAAAAGAAATTTTAAGCCCCATGAGAATTACAAATCATGGGTACATTTTACCTTGTAGAATATAGTAAGGGCAATTATATTATATTTTAAAATAATGGTGAAAAGTAAATATATAGTCTACCCCTTCAGCCCATCGATAATTTCCATCCTCAGCCCCTACTTTTCCATGAGAATTATTTTTAGATTGGATAGATTCACCATCATAGTTAATGAATGTTCCTATTATTTTTCAAGATTCACCAAAAATTTCTACAAAATTTTAGTGATGTAAAAAAAATGGCCAATAAAATTAATAATTTTTTCAAAAAAAAAGGAAAGATTCGCCAATAGAAATTAATATTTTTTCCTAAAAAATGAAAGATTCGCTAGGATTTTATATCTTTTTTTTAGGGGGGTTTCTTAAAGTTATCCCTATTGATGTTGCCTAACCAATTTGTAGCCATCATTGATGCAAATTCAATGCATGCATAGGTTTGGGTCTATTCCTTTCATATCATGGTAATTTCATGCAAATGCAAATGTGTGTGCTTGCAACACATTCAACAATGAAGAATTTTGTGCAATAGTCAATTGGTTGTTTACATTTAATGTATTCCCTAATGTAATTTCCAAAGTCAAGGCTAATGCTTTAATAGATGCAATATCAAGACCTGCTATATTGGGACTACAACTGTGTGACAATAAGGTATGTAAATTTTGAGAAATGGAATCAGATGTATTGGTAGGGGTTATATTCTATAGAGGGTCTTGCAAGCATATTAAATAGTCATATTGTTGCACGTCCCTACCATAATTTTTCTACATGATATCTAAAAGTAGTTTATCTTCATCTTGGATTTCTAACATAATACTTCTTTCAATAGTCATTGATGTTTGTAATGAGTATTGATCATCCTCATCTAGGGAATGCCATATAATTTGCTCCAAGTTTGCATGTGGATGGGCAGGTGGATAAAGGACTAGCCTCTTGGTTACATTTTTATTGGAAATGATCATGTTACCATACCTACAACCTATGAAGGCATCTGCAATAGCCAACCAAGGTCTTCCTAAGATGAGGGGATATCCTACAAGATTATCTTTAGGCTGAAACACCATAAAGTATGCAAGATATTCCCATGAGTCTAATGTTATGACCAAGTCTTCTATGATTTCCTTTGGCTTTACTATAGACCTATTTGCTAACTTTAACATAGTAGGTGTAGGTTTGAGTTATATTAGTTGTAATAGCTTCATGATTTCCTTGGCCGTTACATTAATGGATTCTCCAAAGTCAATTAAGGTATTCTTGATGAGATTTACATTGATTTTGACATCCACAACAAGGATTCCAGGATTTGCATACTTGGGGACAACTATGTTTCCTAACATAATGTCTACAAGTTGTCCTAAAATATGAATAGTTTGAGGGTCCTTACATTTTCTGCCTAGATTTTTGAGACATAACTCTCACTGTTTTAGTATAAATTGACACTTCCTTAATTTCCTAAATGAGGGGTATCTTAATGCAAATGTCTTTGAGTTTTCCCAATAGATCAGCTTCAACTTGTGAATGATGTTTTTGTATTGTTAATCTTAGGGAATGAAGGTTCTGGACTTATTTTTGTTGGGTTGACTTGATTTGATTTAGGTTCCCTAGGTTGTTTGTCCATAGTTTCTTTTGGGAGTTCCTCACTAGTCAAATATGTGATGTGAGCAAATGAAGGCCCAACTAGCATTTTCCTTGATCTAAGTGGAGATCACTCACATCAACCCCATAAGTAGGGTATTGTATGGTGTCATTAGCATAATACTATTAGACATGAATATTATTTGGGTTAGGTGTACATTGTTCTAGCAATGAGGTGCTCTTAGTGGTGTTGGTGCAATCATTGTTGGATTTGACATTATGCTTGACCATTGTGGCTACAAGGGCTGTTTTGGTTGTTGGTAATTTAAATTTTTATTTTTCCATTGTTGACCTAGTTACACTATGGTGCCCATTAGTTTTTTTGGGGTGGCCATTGGGAATTATAATTTGGTCCTTGGTAATTCTATGGCGACCATATGCCCTATTGTTCTTGATTCCAATTGGAGGATTGAGACATTGGTCATTGTGAGTTTTGCACATTGGTCCAAGATTGAGGGTTCCAATTTGAGAATTTTACATTATTAATAGGAAATGACATATTATAGGTCAAGGGATCTTGGGGAATACTGTTTCATGGCTGCCATGGTTTGCATTGAGCAATGTAAAAAACTTGACCTTCCTCATTTTCTAGGGCATGATATTCTGGATTCCCTTGCACATCTTCAGAAATATTGGCCAACTTCTTGCACTTGCAATTAATCTTCTTCTAGCAACAATGTTGGCATAATTTTGTGAGGGTTGCCTTAGGTTCTTCTTGATATAGAGGGTATCCAATTGGGTATCCAAATGATTGATGATGTCCTCCTTCATGTTTGATAGAAGATAGCTTAGCTCTACCCTTGAGATCTAGTGGATGATTTGTTAAGAGAAGAGGTCCTATCTCCCCTGGTCTTCTTGATGAAAGACCTAAAATAGTTTCTACACACTTTACAAATATCATTAAAGGGTAATTGTGAGATTTCCCCTACCCCAGTAAGGTTGAAGGAATCCATATAGTCTTCATGAACTCCCCTTAAAAATGTGTTTTAAGGATTCATCAAAAAGTTTGTTTTGATGGAATTTCGTGAGGTAGAATTGAAACCTCTCAACATAGTCTTCCAATGGCTCATATTCTTTTTGTGACATCCTAAATATGTCATCCCTCTTTATATTTGTTCCTCTATAATAATCTTAGTATTTCTCTTAGAATTTTGTCTTTATTTTATTTCAATTGGGAACAACATCTCTTCCCAATCCCATGAACCATCACAAAGTAGCATCTTTTAGTGCAACTAGAAATAATTTGAGTCACTGAGCATTTGTGGTGCAGTCATAGCTTCAACATAGAACACCAAACTCAAAAATAAAGGTGTTTGGATCCTCTGTGAATAGTCCATATAAGATAGGGAGTGTTGAAGGAGGTATGTTCTTTAGAACACCTACCCTTTTTTGGTTTGTTATAGGGAATTCAAATGTGACATGCTCTAGTGGATATTTGAATTTTGCATCACCCATGATGCCTATAGGTATGCAAGAAGTATCCTCTTTGGTTGATGTAGGTAATGGTGTAAGGGATGATTCTTCTTCAGGTTTCCTTCATTCTACTCACTTTTTTTAGTAGTATCTTCTAATGCTTCATATACTATCACCATGAAAGATTGAAAGGAATTGAAAATACATAAGAGAATCCTAAACTTGGCACCATCCCTAGAAACGACACCAAAAATTTAGATCCTCTCTAATGTCTAATAAAATTGGTGCTACTAGGTATACACACAACTCAAAGGATGAATTCCTAATTGAACATTTCATCTTTCACAAGAGGTTGCATTTAATTATCAAACAAGGAATTGTAATCTTTAGACAGTGTTGGCATAATATATGCATTCATAGATCCTAGACACATCCTATATCAATGGAGTATAGGAAATTACACGTGCATAAAATATTGTAAAATCTAGAAAATGAAGTAAATTGCTAATTCACAAAACAAGGGAAATTAATATAAATTGTTACCTTATGCTAAGGGTACCTAATGCTTAAGAATATAACTATCAATTGTTAAAAACTATAGTTTCCTAACCTAACTAATTCCTCTAGAGTATGAAACCAACATGAAGCTATAGAATTCAATTCAAAACTACATAATGACATTCATGAATTACAACACATGCATATAACTAGAAGCTACTAACTAAATTCAACAATGTATTATCTAATCTTACAACAAAAATGAAGTGGATTAGAAGTACCTCGAGTGGCCCTTGCTTGAGTTGTTTCCATAGAAGTTATAAAAACTCACTTGCTTACTCAAAAAATCATGATATCAAACTAATTCCCTTTAAATTACATATAAACATTCAACTCTTACATACAATCAAACAAGAATATGTTGAAGATATCTTATTGAATAAAACATATCTATTGATGCAACTACTGAGTAATAGATAAATAACTAACTAGAAACAATCAACTTATCAACTAGATTTTATCCTTGACAATAGATCCCACTATATAGTTTCTATGGGAATTTTACTCTTCTCAAACTAAAAAACAAATTCATAAAGCAACTTTCAACTCTCCCTCAAAGATAAGAAGATGATTTAGTTTGAAACATAAAACAATAACTATAAAGCAGTAGAGAAACCAATTTAGAATTCTACATCAAATAGTTGAATTGCTATGATAAAGATGTGTTCTTGAGAAAAATCGTCATTAATCAATCTTGTTGAGAGTAGACTCCTCTTGGCTGTCTTATTTAGTGAGCAATATTGTTAAGTGGTGATTCATATCTAATCAATAAATGATCACCTTCAGTCCCTTCTAAAAGTGTTATGTATTGGTTGTTTGAATTCTTCTCTGCAACCATTCACAATCCTTATGTTGTGGGATGGGAAACCTATTGCTAAAAATTGATAATCATTCTTACTACAAGGTGTTATTTACATTCCTAAGGCATATGCATTATTAACAATCATAAATTAAATATAGAATCATACTAAATTCCATAGACATTCATGCATTCATACAAGCATATATCAACATAACATATTTCCATTTTCACATACTTTAAACTACTTAAAAGTGTATAAAATACATAAAAGGTATGTAAGGTCTTGGTAATGTCTTTGAAACTTAGCAGAAGAAATGATTAAAACATAAAATAGTAAAAGGAAAACTATCCAATGATTGAGCCCATCACCCACCTCATGTACTCTTGTATATGATCTCATTTGTATATTTGTATTCTTTGATAGAATAGACTTATTCACTCATTTTATATTTCTTTTGTGTTTTTATTGAAGCTTCTTGATATTGGGTGGATATCTCCATAGTTAAATCTTAGATGGTATCACAACTTATTGGATTTCTTCTTATCAGTGTGTGTTCAATGTTGTTAAACATGGTTTAAAGAATAATTTTAGTGTATTAGTTGAAAAATATCTTTGCTTGCACTTCAATGATCTTGGAGTGATACTTGTTGATAAGCTAGAAGAAATGTACCAAGATCTCAATATTTTTCTTTGTCGTCCACCACATCTATCTTCTAGTGTTGAGGATGACCTTGTTGTTGTAGAAGAAGCTAGTGCCAATGACATACATTTTATGTAGCTTGGATGTTTTGAAGATGACTTCCCTTTTATACTTTTGATGTATATTTCTTTTTTTCATATTACCTCTTGGTATTTTATGGAGGTATTAAAGCCTCTTAAAATCTCTACAATTATTTTACTATCTAGTATAGGGCTAGACCTCTCTATTATTTCAACCTTTTTTGGTTATCTTATGTACATTTTATTATAATCAATATATGATATTTCACGTGCTTTCATCTTCTACCTAAAAAACAATCCAAATACAAATCCACATAAGAACATAAAAAATCATGTTCAAAGGGGAATCATCTAAAGAGAAGAAAAAATATGCATACTGCAAGAAACATGGGCACAATGAAATTTCAATGTTATTATAAAAATAGATTAACGAGTTGAATAATATTCTAACAAAAATCCAAATAAAATTACCTTCAACTATGTTAGGAAATGCATCATCTTATTCTTATACCAAATCAAAGAAGAAAAAGGGAAATTCACTTGCCATAGTTGTAGATTCTAGGTCGAGGAGATAAATACTTGATTTTAGAGCTTCACATAAAATGGATTCATCATATAGCATGTTCTCTTCATTTTATATTTATTCATCACTACATATGTTGAATGATGACAACACATATATGTGTGTTCATAGGAGATGGTCTATTAACATAGATGAAAGATCATTCGATGATTTCATTTGTGTTCCTTCGTTGCTAACTAATCTTGTTTCTATCTATTAGATCCCTTAGAGTGGGATAAGAGTGTTTAGTTCACACTAGATTATGTGGTCATTTTGAGATTTGTAGAATAGTGACATTATTTAGTTGGGGAGGTAAATGATTGGTCTAAATTGTACACCTCACATTTTTCCCTTGATGTTTCTTTACTTGATGTTCATGCTCAAGAATCCAATGTGGAAACTTTTGGGGAGATATAATATGGTTAATATAACATTCAACTTATTTCATTGACTAACATTCTAGAGATATGTGCTAACATTCCATATCCCTCATCTCTTCTTTATAGTTCAACACTGCTTCTGATAGGGATCTATATTCTAAATACAACTTCTTGGAATGAGTACTTGACAAATAATTTAAGTTTTTTTCATGAGTTACATCACAACCTTGAGGAAAAATACATCTTGTGATAGGATTTGGATAACCTTGAAGAAATTCATATCCTCTTTGATGATAGTTCCATCATAAAGGTTTCATTATATGTGGATTTTTTTCTACATCCATTTCCACAAGGTTTTAAATTTCCACTTTCTTTAGTTAGGCTTGGAGCCCCTAATTTTATTGTGATAACTCTCAAGATTTACATGGTGATACCCAAGTGGTTTCCAAAAAAATGCATTTTGAGTTTTTCCCCTTCTATTCCTTTCAAGAATTGGATGTTATCCTACATATATCTTTGTGTTTATTTCCTATCAAGGGGAATAATATTTAAAAATCACGGGTTCTCTTTATCATTAATTGTTGAACATATACCATTGGTCTCTCTTCTTTTCTGCTCTTGGGGAGAAATGTTTGAAAATCATGGTCTCTCTTCTTTTCCTCTTCTTGGGTGGATTTTTATCCTATGGATTTTCTCATTCCCATCTTTTAAGTGGCATTATTTTGTATATGGGTACCTAACATGGCTATAATTTTTTTGAGACCCATCCATCTATCCTTCCTATCCAATTAATGCTTATGGGGGGTAGGAGGTGTTAGTACGTATTTATTTTCTTGCATTTAGTTAATTACCTTGTTTCATATTTGCACCTAGGATAAGGTAAGATTTCTTAGGTAGGTTGCATTTTCTCATGTAACTTGTACTTTATTTTGTGGATTTATACTATATACATGTGATTACATCTCCTTTATCCCACATTGGTTGTACATTCATATCTTTTTGTAGTGTCTCCTATATATATCCATCTCATGTATTCTTGTATAAGATCTCACTAATATATTGTATTCCTTTGATAGAATAGAATCATTCTATTATTTTGGGTTTCTTTTATTCTTTCATTGAATCTCCTTGATCTTAGGTGGATATCTTCATAGAAAAACATAAAATCAAGAAACAACATCGAAAGTTTCACACACATGTACAAAGACAAAAACATTGAAATTCTAGAAAATAAGTCAACCAAATTTTCTATTCAAGAAAGAAAAAATATTTGTTAATAAATTTGATACTTTTAAAATATTTAGCCTCAATTTTCAAAACTTAATTCTAAACTACACTTTTCCCAATTCCCTCTTTCATATAAATTTCTCAAAATAATTATCAATATGCATCCAAATAGTAACATAATCATTGATAAGAATATAAAAGTGATTTAGATTCAAACCCTAATGTGATTACCCACCAAGGACCCACAAGACAGTAGCTAAGAAAAAACACATTTTTCTAAAGCAACATTGACCAAATAAGAATGAAAGAATGATGCCACATTGCATAGAGACACCCTGAAAAAGACATCATTGTTTCCTACACAACATGACACAAGAAAAAGATGTACAACATCAATCAACAATCCAAAGCTTAAGAAGTATTTTTACACACAAGGTACCTATAACATGGGGGTTAGACACCTACAAGACTTGGAAACCTTAGGAGAAATAAGATCCCTATCACAAGAGGCTTGATATTAGTTTTATTTTGAGTAAGAGCACATTTAACAATGAAAAAGTTGGCATAAATTCTCAAGGATGAAACCTATAAAAAAGATAGAAAATTTAGGATACACACAAGACCATGGTTAACAAATTTCATTCACAATTTTTTCCCAAAAAAATTCTAGAAATACTTGCTATCCAACAAATGAAGGGACAAAAGTGCCCCAAGAGGAAAATAGTTCCCTAGAAGGATTTTAGCACCTGGGTGGGGAATTAACACCTAGGAGGGACACTAGAGCCTCGAAGGGACAATATAACCTAGGTGAGACACTAATTTGGTGCTAGTGTCCTATTTTGGTAGTAGGGTTCTAGATAGGCATTGCAATCCTTTCCAATGTTGTAGTCCTGATCCTAGTGCTAGTGTCCTAGACAATAAGAAAACACGAGCTCCATTTTAGTCCCTAAGACATGCACAAAACTTAGTGAATACCAAGAGGAATAAAACAAGAATCAACTTATGTGTAGTGATGCTAGAACATTGGGTCATAGGGCACACTACAATATGAAGGATATGACTCCCAAGGGCTAGGGAACTACCAAGGGATCCAAAATGAGATTCAAATATGAGGGAAAAATGGGAAATTGTTTCATACACCTCTTGCACACACCAAGACCACCTAAGGGACACTAAATAGCCTCAAACGAGGTGACTTCTCATGAACAAACACACCTAGGAACCCCAAGTTAATCCTAGTATTTTCAATGTTTGAATTCATGTTTTCTAAACTTTAAATTTATTTTGTAACCCAAAAAAAGGTTCTCTAAGTTCATTTTATTCGAAAAAATGAAAATTTTAAAGAGCATACAAGATAGCATGCATGTTCAACTCCAGTAATGAGGCACATAAACACAATTATAATTCAGACACCATTTATGTAGCCTATTTACAATACATACACTAAGGAGTTCCAATAATTACATTACTTAATTATGTGATGAATCAAATGTCCTTCAATTACACCTTTTACGACATTAAACAAATGGGAATAGAAGGATTGGTGAAGCCTTTTTTCCAACTTCCTCATGCTTCCCAAGCACTATCCATGATCTTCTAGTCCCCAATAGTGGTTACATTCCACCCTACCATGTGGTACCCTTAGGTCCAATCCACCATGCTAGGAGATAATCACATGATCCAAAGATTCACTCACACCAAACACGAGGGAGCATGATTATAATCAACCAATAATGGATCATACACATAACATACATAGAATGTAAGTCACTCAACATTGACATATAAAAGATAAGGTACAATTTATCTTTAGACACAAATCTAATATCCAAGAGAGGGAGTGGAGAGAGTCATCACAATATCCTATGGTATTGGATATGTGATATCAAGTACACCTCTCATAAAATATGAGGTTACGCAATAAAAAATAACCAATGCTCCTTGAGTAGGCATGTCTTCTACACCAATACCAAGCCTATAGTAGAACTATAGGTATGTTGTAGGCATCATTATATTAGTTAATTTTAATTACCCATGAAATTTTAGTTATCACTTGGTTAAGAAACCTCCACATGATATATCATCAAGCCACTTTGGGCCCTAACAAACTTTAGAAGCCACTTCACTACTAGCCTCAAACATCTACATTTTAGGTTCATCACAACTCACAATATTTGAGTGTGGCACATAAAACTAGGCAAGAAATTTGGCTCACAATAAATTCCAACATGATCTTAAAATGTTTATTATGGAATTCCATGAAGAATTCATGAATTTCCCCATTCCAAAACATTTGAAATCACATTCAAAATTCAAAATTTTCCTAAATAATTTATACATAAAAACCAAGAAATTTCTTCAAATTACATTGATGAAACCTTAATTTCTAATTTGTGTATTTCTAAAAAGTTGTAAAAGAAAAAAGTTCCCTTTGGATTTAAATATGAACCACAATATGAAGTAAACTTCAATTTTTGGGCATTTTGAAAAATTTGGGCATGGTGAGGACACAAAATGAAAATTTTCAAATTTAAATTTATTTCTACTCTAATTGCTCAAATTAAAAACCTAAAGGGAGAGTATGACATCAAAATGGAAGAACACAACAAAAAGAGAAGAGAGAAGAGATTTACCTCAAATTGAAAGCATACTAAAACAATATTCTTTCAATCCCAATAAATCCAACTCCCAAGTCTTTCTAATTCCAATGATAATAATTTCCCTAAAATATAAATTTTCCATGGAGGGGTTTTTGGAGAGCATTTATTTCCAAACTGAGAATAATCTCAAAAATCTTAAGTTTTTTTCCTTTTGTTCTATTTTGACCTATTTCATTTTATTTTTCACTTTATTTATTTTTCCTTATTATTTCTCTACAATGTAATTGAGACAAGATGAACATTCAACAATACCTTATTGTTGTATTTACTAACAATATTAAATCAAATATATGTAATCCTATCTAATAAGATATTCCCAACATAATTTATTTTACTTTATTCTTCCCCAATTTCACATAATTAATTCACTAGACAAAATGTAACCTTTTCAAATTCATTGAAATCTATTTATAACCAACAAGAAAATCAAATAATCAATTAAGAAATGCATTTTGATTCAAGTATGAGTTAGCATAGGTCAAACAAGACATATCTTGTACTTGAATTGAGTATGATCAAGTATTTTAATGGAAGGCCTAGTATGACATCTCCAAAATAACCACCATTGGTGATAACTCAAACCTACATAATTAGGTGGAGAAATAACCTATACCTACATGCTTAATTTTGATGTCAAGCATATCTACATGTATACTATAGCCGAAGAATAACATAATTACCTATTAGGATACATGTATAATCAATACATCCAAAACATCATAGTACTAGGAAAACATCCATACACAATATAAGTCACATTACACACAACTTGATGCATTCAGGGGAGGTCCTACAACACAACTTAACACAAAATCAACCAATAACAACAATTTCAAGCCACAATTCTCAAAATTCGTCTCTTTTCACCAAATCAACACTCTTGTAGCATTGCCAACTCACTCAATTGGGTATAACTCTTAAATGAGCTCCTTTCATACCAAGACTTGAACCTTTTCAAAGATCCATTAGGGAATACATTAACATACTAACAAATCACAATGGACTTCTCTTGAACAATTCCTTTAGAACTAGATTTACACGCTTCTAGGCCTCTAATTAGGCCTCTTTTATAAAGGAATTTTCCTTGAGACCTTTCAACATTCCTCAAAACCCCTAGGGTACCAATCAACATGTACTTAAACCATAGAATTCACAACTTTTTTACAAAGATACTCACTTTAAAGATCCAAAACATAAAACCCTCTTTATTCCCCTAAAACCTAGGGTTTTATTGAAATCACATATCAAACCTTCAAAAACCCTTTTCAAACCATAAAAAAGGTCCAATAAGGCCTATACATACTCAATTCAACTTTTAACAATGCTTCCCCAAGCCTTTACATACTTTGTCTTCACAAAACCTCATAAATTCATTAGGAAAACTCAAGTTTCCTCACTAGGGCTTCATGCCCAACAAAAAACTCGGCCTCCCCTTCACTCAAACATCATATTATCACCATACACTAATTATTTACACCCATTACACTAAGTTACATGCATCATAGAAGGTGGAATGGGTCCATTTTGAAATTTGGACTTACAAAACCCTTAAAATGGTAAACTCACTGGCTAGCTCATAAAAATGTCTTCAACTTTCACCAAATTGAATATAAAACCCTCAAAATTGATTCATATCAAAGCTAACACACATAACTAAAGTTATCAAAGCAATTTAGATTGATAAAGGTCTGTACAGATCCGTACAGTGACTGGTAAAGAAGGAAAAGCACAAAAATCACTAAAAAAGCAGAGTTTTATTGATTTTTCTTCCTTGCAATCTTCAAGATCAATATTCAATCAATTATTTTACATCATATATATAATTTTTCCCTCCTAAAATAAATTTCCAATGCCCACAAACTAACTTTTGAATTGCTAACCATTGGCATTCCTCTAAAAATGCAATTTTGCAACTTTTTGGCAACTTTACATCTTTTTCAATATTTTGCATTTTTTTTGCAAACCAGACCCTCTAGACACCTAAATACCATCAAATATGACCTATTACAATATAAAATGGTCTCATTGACCTTATTTTATGCAAAAACTCCAAATTCCTAAAGCCTAGACCTTAACAACTTTTCTTGAAAAATTTTGATCAATGGTGCCCTTGCACCATACACCCCAACTTTGAAGTTTTCCAAGTCTCTTGGAAAATATGTTATAACTTGTCCTTCTTTGTGCTCTTTAGATCTTTGACCTTCTTGATTATTGTCTTAAGATTTACCCTGCCTTGTCTCTTCACTTCCTGATTTACCCTGCCTTGTCTCTTCACTTCCTTTAACATTCTTGCACTTATCTTTATTTGAACTTGTCTTCAACTATATACTTTGTCATGTGGGTTGTCTTTCCACTCTTCCATCATCAAATTCTAGCATTGCACTTTCCTTTACATTTGTATTCAACCCTTTTTCAACTGTCATCTCTTTACTCTTTGCTTCTTGTTCCATCCTCGGTCCCATGCTCTTTTTGTCTACATCCTTACCATTTTCAACTATACCTTTACACTTACTAGCCTCTATCAAACCCGCAACTATCCTTTTCACTATCCCATCATTCTTACAACCCTCTATCCTCTTATTTATTGTCTTCTCAACCTCATAAATTTTTTCTCTTATAGTATTCAACTGTCCATCCACTCTCTTTGCCACCACAAGGAAAATCATTGTCCCTACAATTATCTAATCACATTTTTCTTTCCTTTCCATAGGCTTTTCACACTTACTCTACACTATATCTTTCTGAGACACAATTTCATCTACTTTCTTTTTCCATATGAAAGCATTCTTTCTCACAACAACTGACTGCCTATCATCTTCTCTATTCTTATCTACTATCTCAACTCTGTCAATCCTTGCACTGGTTGCCAATCCCTTATCTTTACCTTCATCAACATTCACATATTCCTTTCTCCCGAGCATGATAATCTCACCTTGTTCATTTACTCCTTCATTCAATGGAGTTTGTATATATTCCCATCCATTTCTATTGTATATGTATTTTGTCTTCCATTATGCATGGCTGACCTATCAAACTGCTAGGGCCTTCCTAGCAACATGTGGAAACAATTTGTAGACACATAAAATTGACCTAGGCCCGCAAGTCCTATTTTTGCCGCATTTCTTCCTAGCATAATTAAAATATTTAATTATGTCTTATGGTCCATTTCAACTATTAATTAAATAATTTGTAATTATTTAATTAATTCATTTCTCTTGATTATTTTAATAAATAAATTTTATTTATTTATTTAAATATGTCGCTAATCTTTCTAAATGTCTCTCTATGATTAAATAAATTCTTAAATTTATTTAATTATCTTTTATTCTTCTTGATTATTTAAATAAATAAACTTTATTTATTTATTTAAATATGTCATTAATTTCTAATGTCTTCTCATAATTAAATAAATTCTTTAATTTATTTAATTACTATCCACCTTGAATTTTCCTAATTTTAAATAAAGTCATGACCCTGCCCTTTTGAATTAAATTAATTTTTAATTCAAAATAACAACTTTTCTCCATAAATCAAGTAATTTCTAATATTATTTGATTTTCCAACTCTCTCTTTTTCCATGCCATTCTTATCCCCTTGTCACATGCATTCTTGACCTTTGATTTGATTTTCCCAAAATCAAATCTCAACCCTCTATTTCAAATTTTACCCTAATGCTGCCATAACCCTAATTATGGGTTGTCACATTCAATCTTAACCATTGATCTTAGGGCATTTTCCAATCTTCAATCTTGGCCATTCATCCAAAATTGACTTTTCTATAAAATGGAAATTTTGGTCTCATTTGGACATTTCATCTCATCTATATCTTAGGAAATCTTGACATTTTCCCATCTTGACATCTTGGCATTTCCATACTTTAGGCTTGCTTCATGGTTGCTTCATAGTTGCATAATTGCATTGTGTTTCTTTTTAGATATAATCCTTCAACATTTTCTTAGGACATTGTCACTATCATAGGTTGCTGATCATAAATCTAAGGGCAAACATAATATTGTAGCAAATAGAGAAGGTGCAATGGAGGTCAATCATGGAGTTTGAAGACATTTGGTAATATTGTTCTTGTTTTCATGCTGTTTATTTCTTTTTGTTTCATTTTTTGCTTTGGGTTATCTTATTTTATGCTCTAATTTGTGAACCTAGGTTTTTTCCTAAGCTACATTAGTGAACTCGACACCAAAATTGTGCATTTTGTTTTTTTTCGTAAGGAATTTTTTTATGTTTTTGCAGGTACATGTATGACATGATGCATTTGCTATTTTTTGAGTTGCATTCGTATTTTCACAATGCATTTTCCATCTAGAACAATGCATTTGCTCTGCTGCAACACATATGCATTGCAAAACGATGCATTTTCCATACCGCAATGCATTTGCTTTGCAAGTCAACACATTTTTTTGCAAATTTTAACCTTTGGTCCTAAGATGCATTTGCTGGGCAGAACAATGCATTTTCTTGGAAATTTCCAGTAATCTGCCTTGTGATGCATTTCACCTGCAGAATGACACAATCATCTGGTAAAATTTTATTTTCAGTTTTTGTAGAATTTTTTCTAGATTTTTCTTTGTCATTTAGTAGCATAAGGGTTTTTCTAGTTACTAATCTATTGTGGCAGCATGTGGCTTCAAATTTTTGTGGGTCCAAGGAATTTTTAAGACTACTAACAAGTGGTTTTGTAGGTTTGAATGTCCAAGGGTTTTATTTTGAAACCACTTTTGTTTGCCTTAGATTAGAAAACACTTCCATTGGTGCTTTAAAAAGAACAATTGTTTGTCTCATCTAGATTTAATTAAGAGGTCAAAGAACATTGCTTGATTGTGTTTGAAGGTGGTAGGTGATTATGCTTTCACCTTGTGCAAACTCGGTGATCATAAAGCCATACCCATATTTTTTTATGTTTTAAACCTTAGAGAGGCCTGCCTCGAAAGAGGGAATTACTCCAACTGGTTTTTCACTCGGGTCGATATATAAAAGGACAAGACTAAATTGTCAAGTCCTCATGGTATGTAGGCCTTAGCCGTGTAGTATCATTCGAAAATGGGTACCTACCTTTTCTTTTAAAGGTATAAGAGCCCCTAATAGAGTGATTAAAGCCTTAAGTGGCTTTCTATATGCTCGAGAGGTGCCATGTCCCCGAGTATCTACTAGAACCCTTTTGTGTAGTGGCCAAAAACCCATCTATTTGCTAGCACAACAACAGTCGTTGCAAAGGAATCCAGATTATCACAGTTCTTAGTAGAGGTGAAAAGTTTTCCATGGGATATTTATGGAGGCTTGAAGCTTGGTTGACCCAAGAAGTGAGTGCAATGTAAGGGGGAGCCTGTGTGGCCAAGCTTCTAGATCACCCACTAAGAATAAGTGCGGCTAGGGAAACCCACGTGGAATCTATCAAATATAGTCCTTACCTAACCTAAGATTTTGCTTGTCTTCATTGTGCATGTTTTCATCATTCAAAGACAAAATATTGTGTTTTCCAAGTGTTTTTTGAGACATTGAAACAAATAAACACCTTTCACAGACCTGGAAACAATCATTCAACTTGAAACAATTTGGAAATTTTTGCCAAAATTGCAAACAAATTAGACTTCCATTCTTCTTGCAACACATTTTCTATTTTTTGCAACACATTCGCTCTGTTGAACCACATTTGAAACATTATGTGTCACAATTGCTCTGCTAAAATATATTTTCTACCTTTTGTAACACATCTGGCTATCCTAAACCACATTTTCTTTCTAGATCGATGCAATCACTTTTTTGTACCACATCCATGACCTATAGCAACACATTCGCTTATCTTGAGATGCATTTGATAGCTTGCAACATATTTGTGACTTGAAACAACACAATTGCTTGGAAAAAACAAAAAACATTGTTATAGTCCAAAACTTGAGTCCAAACATTTTCCATCTACTATCAAACATCTTTTTCCAATGGCCTCAGTTAAAAAATAGACAAGGCTCAAATCCTTTATTCTTTTCATTTTTAGCTTGCATTCTCCCATAGGTTCATTCTTGCAAAATTTTAGTTACATCCTTAGGGTCCATCATCATCATTTTCAGCCATAAACTAGTCCTCATTTTTCATACCTTAATTTCCTTTCATCCTAGTCTTCATTGTCCTTTTGCATTTGTCATTTCCTTTAGACAACATTGTCATATTGCATCTCTTATTGCCAAAAAACCCCCAAAAATATAGTTGCATTTGCATCCCTTATTCAAAAAAATTCAAAAACATAGTTTCATATCATTCCCATTCATAGACTCAGTTGTCATTTTCATCCTCCTCATTTGAGAAAAATCCTTATATGGTTGAGACTAGGCTCCAAAGAAAAAGAAGAAAAATGGATTCTTTTGGACAAGACATCAACACCTATAACTTTACCAATGACATGAACCAAGACACATCTTTTATCAATCCTTTCAATGACATGAACATTATATGTTCCTCGTGCAACCCCTTTGAACCATTCATACATAGAGATGAACACAGATGTTTATTTGATGAAGACGTAGAAGCTGCAACTCAAAATCTTGAAGTGGCCTCCTTTGTGGAAGAATTGGTCTTGCAAGATAAAGACAAATATTTAGCCATGCTTTTACACCAAGGGGCCAAATTTCCACGTGGATTTGACATTAATACCTTAAGGGAAGCCTCTCCTAACCATGATGCAAAAAATACCACAAATAATACCTCCAACACTAGTCAACCTCAAAACAATGCAAACAACAATGCCATGCAATGTGCCAAAAACACCATCAATTCTACCTATAATGGTGCATCTAGTCAAAACACTTCCAACATGATTAATGCAACATCCATTGGAGGGACATCAACCATGTCACAAGCCATGTCACAATCCATGCCTCAAATGTCAACAACATCCTCACAATTAATTGAAGCTACCTTTGGATCCTCATCAATGGGGGGAAATTATTCAAACCTCTTATTTGGGGCTTCATCTAGTGCCATGGGAACAACATCTTCAAATCCTTTATTTGGTGCTTCAAATAATGCCATAGGATAAAATTCACTCAACCCCTTTTGGAGAAATAAATGACGGATTTCCATTCCATGACCCCAACCAAATGTCAATACTTCATCACAACTCAATACCAATATACCTCAAAGGCAAAATACCAACATTCCCTATGGACACATGTAACAATTTGGACAAGGAAATTAGATGACACAACACATGACTTCATTTGGACAAAAAAATACTCAAGGTCAACACATTCCACAAATATCAACCAATACATCTGGAGGGCACATTTCCACATATGTGTCACACATCCATACCCATCAACATGTCCCTAATCAAAACACACAATACCAGAAACATTCAAATCAAAACATGTCAAATATTTCACAACACATCCCACAAAAAATACAAACACGTCTTCACAACAAATGGGGACACATGTAATACCTCTTGCTAACATGTGTGATGCTATGAACAACCCCATAATTGATGCATTCACATCCTGAATTGTGACCTTGCAGAAATAGATGGAGAACATACAAATGCAATAGAAAAAGTATCACACATCATATGACCTATGCCCATACCCTTTTGACATGAGTTTACACATGCCGATCTTCCTTCTTGGATACGTGGTGCCAAAATTCACTAAATACAAAGGAAAGACGAACCCCCTTGAACACATTCAATAATTTACAACCAATTGCGTGGACATCACCTATGAACATACTTATTTGATGAGACTCTTTCCTAGGAGTCTTTTGGGTCCCGCACTTGAGTGGTTTACTACCTTACAAAAATGAATAAAATCATGGGACGAACTTGTAGACAAATTTGTACAAAATTAAGGGTATGTGCAGGATCATCATGGAAAAAACAGGCCCTTAAGTGGCAAAAAAATTAGAAAAATCAGAGTTAGGCAACTTGACATAAAAATTTGAATAAGTTATCTATATTATTTCAAAAATATGTAAGAATAGAATTTGTAGAAAATTGAATGTAGTTTTTAAAATACTAGGTTTATTTAAAAAAAAATCTATTTGATGAAAATTTGAAATTTCAATGTAGTAGTACTTAAATTTCAGGGAAAAAATAAGAAGTAGGTGTCCATTCGACCACCCTAATGAAAATAAAATGATAATGTTTTTTATAAGATTTTAGATATAAGTAGAGGACTCATGTCCCGATGTGATGCATATTTTTTGTAATTTTTTCTAAGTAAATAATTAATTATGAATTTTTTATTAAAAATTTTAAAAAATATAAAATTTGTATGTCCTAACCACCTTAACTTGGTCAAAACTTCATGAAATTCTTTTTATTTTTTTAATCCTATAGTATGTAAAGCATAGAATGCATGATGTTTTAGATTCAAAAAATGTGATACTGTTTGAAAGCTATATATGTTTTTCAATCAACCTATCAATCAGACTTTAGTCGTAATTCAAATAGAAAATTAATAATAATTATTTATTAAATTCAAAGTAAAGCATAATTTATATTGGTGGAAAGCTGAGAATCTCCTTTAAAAACTCTTTTCATTTCATCAATTTTGGGTAAGAAAAAGGTCATTGGCCACATACCCTACACATACCCATCATATCACCACTTTTTGGCCCATCATGATCCTGCACATACCCTTAAGCATATAACATTGATAGAGATGTATCCATTACCAATCTATGCACACTTACTCAAGAGGATACTGGTGAGACCTTTATTCCATTTTTCCAAAGATTGAGAAGTCTAGCAAGTCGTTGTCACGTTGAGATACCAGAAAGAGAAAAAGTTGACATGTTTGTCCAAAACCTCCTAGGCCCATTGAAATTCAGCTTGCAAGTTCATTGTTGTACCACCTTCACAGACTTAGTTGAAAAGGGAGTCCAACTAGAAGAGGACCTTATTGCTAAAGGAGAGCTCAAATATGGCCCTAAGAACACAAACACAAATCCACCTGCTGACAAGAATAAATACTGGGTCAAGAATAAACACATCACCGATGATAGCTTTGTTGACACTAAGGCGGTAAACACAACAGGTCTTGTACTCACTCTCAAAGGAGCTCAACCAAAAAATGCACCATTGATCACACCAACACCTACTGCCAATGCTATTCAAAATAATCAAAACAATCAAAACCAAGGACAACCATGTCAAACCAGGAAATTCCCAAAGAGATGTACATATGCCGCCTTGGGAGAACCAATCGAAGAAGTCCTTAAGAAGCTCCTTCAAAATAGTGTCATCACATTAGAAAACCCTAAGCCATATGACCTAGGATAGTTTAAGCTATCTTAGTGGGATGACAATGCATTCTGTGATTACCACCATGCAAAAGGGCATAAAACCTCCTCTTGTCAATAATTAAGAAACCTTGTACAAGACCTCATTCAAAATCATACCATTGAACTAGGTGGACAATAATTCATGTCAAACACAGACCATAAAATTCACAAGAACCCACTATAGGACCATTGTTCAAATAATCCCTCAATGTCAGGTCCCAAGACTAATAATAATCGTGCCAATTACACTCGCACCGCCTTCGACTATTTTGGCGGACCCATTATTAACCACCTCTGAGTTGCCAATGAATATGTCAATACCATTACTATCAAGAGAGCACCTGAATGTAAATGTCACTACCCATGGTGGAAAAGTCACTATAGTTTGTCCTACACCCCCTAGATAGCTGAAAATCACCATACTTGGTCCATCTTCCAAGCAGTCACAATCTGGGCCATCCACCAAATAGTCACAACCTAATGGACGGTTCAACCTCATTGACCAACTAGGAAAAACACCTACTCATATTTATACTTGAGTTGTTATGCATTTCTCTTGCCCACAAGGCCATACTTGACAAAACTTTACAAGAGTCTTCAGTCCCTCATGACATTGATGTCAACCAATTTGAAGCCATGGTGGGATACCTAATCACTCCCCATCACATAACATTTTCAGACCAAGACTATTCATCACCAAAATACTCTCATAATGACGCATTACACATTGAAGTCTTTATCAATAAACATAAGATCAGACAAGTTTTAGTAGATGGCGGAGTAGGACTGAACATATGCTCCCTAAAACTGGTTAAGGCTCTTGATCCGGGGGACAATTTTTTAGTGAAAATTGAAGTGTTCCCAATGCTCCAGATTTTAGCTTAATCAGAAAGAGAACGACGTCCTGATTCCAACGCAACTTGAATGGGTCGAAAAGGACTCTGTTTGTGCAAGTTACGGCCAGTCAAACTTCCAGTCAAACTGGCTTCAAGGGCGTCCAGAAGGTGAAAAAAATAATCTCGGAAATCGACGGAAGCAACGTCATCGCGAAGAGCTCGTCGAGACGATTTCGATGGCGTTCGTTTCATCGAAATCCGACATCATACGCGAAAGTTATCAGTGGTCAAAGTTTCCAGTTGACTTTTGTGCTGACTGAACGGATGATGACGTCATCAGATCGTCCGTACTGTACGGAATCAACGTGGACAAATTTCGGCCCGACATGTGGCAGGTGACTCAGATCGTACGGACCAATCAGCAAGGAACACGTGTCTGTCCGTACTGTCGACAAGGCATTCCGTACGCATGCGTGGCGGATAGTTGGTATCCAGTCGGCAGGTGACTTGGCATAGTCGGCGAATCAGAACTTGACACGTGGACGGGGAGTCAACAGCTTGGGTGAATAGCTGTCGGACACGTGGCATCGTCTCAGCCGTCTGTTCATTTGTGGAGTAGTTTTGTTTGTTTGGATAAAATAGATTGCCACGGGCTCGATCCCGCGACCTCGGCCGAAGCAACCGCGGGGGTTGGCCGTTACACCATACATTGGCGCCAACTATGTATATGGATGCGTTTTGTTTTATTGTTTTAAAACAGTGGATTTTGGTATAACGCGTGGCCGGCGGGGTTGGAACCGCCGACCACACGGTTCAACTAAAAGATTTTGCACCGTTGCGCCACGGAGACTGCTTAAGATTGTAGTGGCATCGGTTTTTTTACTGAGTTGTGTTTAGCCGAGCCTATGTCAAAATGGCTAAATAAGCCAAAACAATCACAACTACCCTTAACAACCTGAACCAAAAGGCAAATGAGGATAAAACAGTCATGATCCGAACTGATCAGGGGAGATATGTGTTTATCTTGGTGGTTAAGCCTAATTAGGCAAACTTTTTGTATAAAAGGAGGGGTATAGACCTTTGTTTTACAAGTCCAGGTTGAGATAGCGAGAGAATGCTCGAGAGTTCTTGAAGACGTTTCTGCATATCAGAGTACTGTCATGCTTGAATGCTTGAAGGAGATAGTCTTGAAGCCATTGTAATTGAATTTGGAGCTAATCGGATCGGTCCTCCATTGGAGAGGGACCCGGAGACGTAGTCCTTAGGGACGAACTCCGTTATCAACTTTGGTTTCGTCTCTCTATTCTTCTCTCTTTTCTTTCTCAGTTTATCTTGGCATTTATTTAATTATTTTATGTTCATTATTTCATTTGAGCATTTAATTTGTAATCATTTAAATTAAATGTTGTAATAATCGATCTTTTACGTTAAGCATTCTGTAAGCAATAAGTCCTAGATCCTATATAGATCAGCTCTAGGCTTCTTTGATTCTTGTGTAGACGCTACCAAGAGTATTGTTATAAAGGCGTATAATGATGAAGAACACTCCTCTTGGGACATTATCACACTTCCTATCTGAGTGGGGCCGGTTAATGCAGATACAACTTGTCAAGTCCCAGACCTTGAGCTACCATATAACATCTTACTTGGGAAACCATGGATCCACACCCTAAAACCTATTCTATCCACTTACCATCAATGCTTGAAGTTTCCTTTTGATGGAACTGAAATCACCATATATGGAGCCCCCGATCCCTTCTAGTATTGTACCAATCTAAGGGGTATTTCAGAACATCAAGTGCCTATTAACCGTGAAGCTTCGACCTCCTCTTCTTCCAAATTCATCAATATGTCCACACTTGCCAAATCATCTACATCCACCTCTTCGTCTTCCACCACACTATCTCCCTCTATCTCGAAGGTTGATCCTAGTATCAAGATTTAGGACCAAGGTTGTAGGGAATATAAATTGAACATGGCCTACTATTTCACTAAGATACCTAGGTCTCCTAAGGCTTATGGTAGACCTTGTTTCAGAATGGAGCCTAAAGAAATTTTCAAAGTTCCTCCAATGTGCACTTTTATAAAATGGGGAGAAATGAGCAAAGAAGACATCGAGGACATATCAACTTGGATTTATAAAGACCTAGAAGACCCCTCCCCATTGCCAATTTAGATATATGGTAAAGGCTATGACATAGTGAAGGCACAAGGTTATGACAGAACTAGTGGCCTTGGTAAGAAAAAAAATGGAAGGAGAGAGCCTATTATGCCTTCCTGATGACCAAAGCTTCTTGGGTTAGGGTGTGGGTTGCTTGAAACTAACGATCAACGTACTAATGTACTTTTAGGTGAATGCGGATGCTTCTGAAAGTGTCAAGACTATTAAATATTCCCTTATTGAAACCAACTCACACAAATGGGAATTTAGTTCTGGAAAATCCCTGAGTGACTGTTTCCTTGATGAATTGTTTCTTGAACCTGGTGACCTTTCCTTTAATGAGTGATTTAGACAGATGTTCAAAGTGGACCTTCCTAGAGACACTCCCAAAGTCACACCTACTCGGCCATCTGACTCTAATGACCATCATTCAGACTCATCTGAATTGCTACATGATGTTGTTGATTGTGACTCTAGTCCATTTGTCCCCTATGGGAGGAGAATACTGGATAGAATCCGAATGGGAGTTGGAAGATGACAAATTTATATTTACCCTTTTTGAATCCATCTACATTCTTTCCGTGTCCTCCCCACCATTTCCTAATACTAATGATGGTATTTCCCTTGTCTACCCATAGCTAATTTATTGGGGTCAACAAGGCCCGCTAGTTATGGACATATTTCAAAATGATGAGGCCATTGCAGAATTCATGGGACTCTGTGAGGGCATACCAAATGGGGACCACAAGGCTGGATTTTCTATAGACCTAGATTGTGCAACATACTTTGAGGAAATTTTACCATCCTGTAGTCACAAAAATAAAAATAAAAATAAAAATAAAACAAAAAATGACATGTGTTTAGGTGAAAACCAAAAGGCACCTTTTGACAATAAAAAAGTAAAAATAATGGGCATATTCAAGGGTGAAAACCTCTTCGAGGTGCCTAAGGATGGAGGATTGGAATTTCTCACCATGACTCAGGAAAAATTGACAATGCTCATTGAAGACACCATGGAAGTCAACATATCCACAATAGAAGATCCTAAAATTGTACTCTTTGCAGCATCTTTGACATAGGAAGAAAAACTATAATTCCAAAAATTCTTCTCAAAGCGTAAGATTAACTTTGCATGGTCCTATGCTGACATTCCTGGGTTGGATCTAGAATTATTCTTGCATCATTTTACCTTACTTCCAGACACCAAGCCAGTAAAATAGAAGCTACAAAAGATGCACCCTCAAATCACCTTGTTAGTCAAAGTAGAGCTCAAAAAATTGCTAGATGTGGGATTCATATGGTCAATAGACTATGCTAAATGGATTTAAAATCTTGTACTTGTCACCAAGTTGAATGGTCAAATATGCATCTACACAGACTTTTGAGATTTGAACAAAGCATGCCCAATGGACGACTTTCCATTACCAAACATAGACATCATAGTTGACCTTATAGTAGGATACGAGATGTTGTCCCTCATGGATGGTTTCTCGAGCTATAATCAAATCCATATTGCTCCTGAAGATCAACATAAAACAACGTTCACATGTCCTTGGGGCACGCACATACTATTGGAACCTCATGCCTTTTGGTCTCAAGAATGCAAGCGCCACATATCAAAGAGCCATGACAACAATATTCCATGACATGATGCCCAAGCTAATGGAAGATTATGTGGATGACCTTTTAGCAAAGTCTTTGACACACAAGGATCACCTCACTATGCTAGACAAAATTTTCAAGAGATTGGAAGAATACAAGGTCCGCTTGAATCCTAAGAAATGTGTCTTTGGTGTGAAATCAGGAAAATTTTTGGGATATATAGTTTCTCGTAGAGGATTGAAGTGGATCCTACCAAAGTAAAGCCATATTAGACATGCCTCCCCCAAAAGGGATAAGTGAACTTAGAACATTGCAAGGAAAATTACAGTCTATCCGTCACTTCATCGCACAATTGGTAGACAAGTGTCACCCATTTCAGTATCTCCTATGCAACGAAATCCCCTTTGTGTGGATTAATAGATGTCAAGAAGCCTTCCAACAAATAAAGGACTATCTATTGTCACCTCCTATCTTAATGCCACCTATTGAAGGAAAAATTTTTATTCTATATATTTCTACCACAACTTCGGCACTGGGGGCATTGCTCGCACAAAATGACCATGATGAGAAGGAAACAAAAATATACAACATCAATCAGACATTGGTTGGATATGAGCTCAACTATACATCTATTAAATGTGCTTGTCTTGCAGTTATCTTTGCTGCCTACAAGTTAAGAAATTACATGCTGAATCACATGACACAATTAGTAGCAAACATTGATCCCTTGAAATATCTCCTAAGTCGAGCAACATTGACAACATGCTTGAAAAAATGGGTTATGATCTTGAGTGAGTATGACATACAATATGTGGAACGAAAGGCCATAAAAGGACAAGTAATAGCAGATCAACTTGCAGATGCACCTGTACAAGGCAATCATCCATTGGTAGTAGACTACCCCAATGAATCCATATTTCACAAAGAGCCTAAATCACCTTGGAAACTATATTTTGACAGGTCTCATACTAGTCATGGCTTGGGAGTAGGAATACTGTTTATCACACCACAAGGAGATTCCATCCCTAAGTCCTTTCGTAGTGCTTTTCCATGTACAAATAATGTTGTAGAATATGAGACACTTGTCATAGTACTCAGAATGGCCATAAAATGGAAAATCAAAACACTTCACATCTACAAGACTCTCAGTTGGTCATCAACCAAGTCAACGATGAATATGACACTAAGGATGAAAATTTAATACTTTAAAAATGAATGGTTTATAGCTTTCAGTCGTACTTCCACATGATTGCTTCTGAACAAGTTCCTAGGGCATAAAACAAGGTAGCAAATGTAATGGCTACAATTAGATCTCTTCTAGATATTCCAAGCAATGTGCCATAGTTTGAGTTCTTGGTAGAATAGCTTCTAGTTCCTACATATGACATTCCAGAGTCAGAAATGGTTTGCGAGCTTATTGGTCCCAACTCACCTTGGTATCAAGACATATATGACTATCTTCAGTCCCAAACTCTTCCCCCAAACTTATCCAACAACCAAAAAAATTCCTTTATCCATAAAGTCACCCGATACACCATCATCAGTGACACCCTATACCACCGTAGCTTTGACAATAGCCTCCTTTGATGTCTCAACATTGAAAAAGCACAAACAACCTTATGTGAGGTACATGAGGGTATATGCAGATCTCATTCAAGTGGCCCTACCTTAGCCAAGAAGATCACAAGACTTGGGTATTACTGGCTGACAATGGCAAAAGATGCACTTGAGTTTGTCAGAATATGTTGCCAATGTCAACTACATAGTGATTTGATTCATGCACCAGCATAGGAACTTTGGCTGATCACTTCTACATGGCCCTTCGCACAATGGGGACTTGATCTCGTGGGAAAAATCTATCCTAACTCTTCCAATGGCCACAAATTCATTATCACCGCCACTTAGTACTTCACTAAGTGGATCAAAGCCATCCCCCTCACATAGATAACTAACAAGAAGATTTCCAAGTTCATCCTCAACTACATCATCTACTGGTATGGTTTTCCATAGTCCATCATCACAGACAACAGTCATCCTTTCAAAAATCAAGACATCCATGATTTATGTGAATGCTTCCATATCCAACATCATTTTTCCACACCATACTACCCACAAGGAAATGGTCAAGATGAGGTGTCCAATAAGACAATTATAAAAATTCTTAAGAAGACAGTCAATGATGCTGGCCGTGACTGGCACATGCAACTTAACCCTACTCTATGGGCTTACCACACCAGCATCCATACGCCTATAGGAGCCACTCCATTCACCTTGGTCTTTGGAGTTGAAGCTATCTTTCCCATCGAGGTTGAAATTCCATCTTTATGAGTCTACTTGAAGGGTTTGATCGATGACGAAGAGTATAGACAATCATGACTGCATGAACTAGAGATGTTAGAGGAATGTAGACACAATGCCTTAAATCATTTATAGGCATATCAGAACTGCCTCTGCCATAGTTATAACAAGAGAGTCATGGTCAAAAATTTTGACATTGGCAACTTAGTCCTAATGTAAAATCCTAAGAATCAGTCCAACAAAGAGAAACCTGACAAGTTTGAGCCTAATTGGTTGGGCCTATTTATCATCATGGCCTCATTCAGTTTTGGAGCTTACCAACTAGCTACTCCAGATGGGGAAGAACTGACAGAGCCCATCAATAGTTCGCACCTTCAAAATTTCTATGCATAACATCAAAGGGATAGGTCGAAGACCATCAAAAATACAAAAATAAAAATAAAAATGAAAAATACAAAAAAATCGTCACCTCGATGAAAACTTGGCAAACAGGCATCTTGGTGACACCAAAAAAATAAAAAAATAAAAAAAATAGAAAAAATGACAAAAATAGTAAAGAGAAATAATTCGTCCAATAGTGAAAACCTAGTAAACAGGCGCTTTGGATAAGTACCATGGTGAAAACTTGGAAAACAGGAACCATGTGTAGTCGATCTTTGCTTCACCATCTACTTTCACTCTATCTACCTTAGTCCATAATAAACACCCACTTTTCTGACACCATCTTGACATCCTCTAACAAAACCTTGCCATTCCTTTCCATGGCTAACTATGGTTGACATCAGGTCTAGCACATTGTCTGTCTGTCACCCCAAGCACATCCTTTTCACACCCTTCGAACTAGGCTAGTCTTGGACCTAATTGGGGGAAATTATTTATCACTTGACTACAGTGGGTATTGAATATGGTCCTACCAATCAAAAAAGTCTTGAAAAAAATCATAAAAATCATAAAATGTCCTAAAAAAGACTTAAAAACCATAAAATGTCTTGAAAAAAGACCTAAAAATCATAAAATATCCTAAAAAAAGACCTAAAAATCAAAAAATTCCTTGAAGAAATACAAAAAAATCAAAACATGTCCAAAACACAAAAACATCCAAATAACAGTCAAAAATCCCAAAAACAGTCATAACTTGTCAAATCAGTCATGTCAATCAGTCCATGTCATTATCGAACTACGTCGTCTTTGCGTATTTGCTATGTAGGCAAGACTCAACTTTGGGCCCCTGAGACATTAGGTCAGTCTTTCTAGGTTTGTCCAAATAAAATCACGACTCAATCTTTGGTTATCATGACAAATTCGTTGGCTATGTCGAACTACGAGGTCTTTGAGTGTATGACGTAGGCAAGGCCATCAATCAATGAGCCCCCAAGGCCACACTAGGTCGATCCATTAGGGTTCATGACACTACACTAGCACACACGTCAAATGTCTTCAAGTCAAACAAATTATTTCAAAATAGACAACTTCTCAAACAAACTTTGGCAATCATTCAATCAACGGGTTAATTACATCAGCATGTCAATTTCGATGTGTAGTCAAAACAAGTCAAACTCAGTCAACTTTAGTCAAACTCAGTCAAAACTAGTCAAACCATCATACTCTTGGTTATTTTTTAGATGTGTCCTTCTAAAGAACAACCCCTATCATTTCTTTTATGCCTTAGGATGTGTCCTTCCTAGGAATCGTCATCGTCATTTGACATTTTGAGGGATTCCCTTGGCATTTGAGGATCGATCCTCTCAACATCGACATCATTCAGGATGTGTCCTTGAATTTGGCATTACCTGGCATTCATCATCTAGACATCGTCAAACTTGGCATCTTGGCATTGTCAAACCTGGCATCTTGAAATTCAAAACCCTTGACATTCAGACACACTTGACAAACACTTGGGAAACATTATCTTGGCATTTTATCCTTTGATTTTTCATCATGCTACTAGTTTCTCGACAATGTCCTGACAATCAGATTTAAAGAAGAAGAGACGTATCATGATGATTGGCTTGTCTTCTCTTTTTCAAACAGTCATGTTGCTAGTTCCTTAAGGATTTCCTGGTAACAAGATTTAGAGGAGCAACGATGTTTCATGACTTGTCTTTCTTGTTTTTCTTGCTTTTGTGGTTGGTTGTGACAAAAAGATTGGGGCAATCACATTTTTAGTATGAGTCATGATCATCCTTGTCTACGACTACTTATCTCATGTGATGGTACAACCTTGCACACCATTGATCTATGTCATATAATGGTGTTTGTTGGCCATTACAATAATCCGCCCAATGATGATTAAGAGCAACAATTATTAGTTCTTTGGTAATATGTTGAAGCATTCAGTCTCTGCACTAACATCCATCTCCTTCTCTCTTGTCATTTCTTTTCTTATATCTCTTGATGATATCCTATGGCATACAAAAATATAAGGGCATACATGATCATATAGGCATTGTATTAATTCATCACACATTCACATATATTCATTCATTTAGTTACATTAGGTATTAAAACATTCATTGACGCATACATTAGTTAAAAATTCATTTACAATTTCCAGTTACATCATTAGCATATAATACTTGCATCCATTTGCATTCACCTAGCATAAAAATGCACTTTTAAAACATTTCCATACATCATCCATATCATTAATAAATATACATCATAACATAATAAATCACATGTCGCATTATCCATACATGTAGTCATACATCAATGCATTTATAATCATAAACATATCATTCTCTAGAATCAAAGCATTATGCATACTCATCATCATCTAACCATCATACATAACATAATCTCATCATGGCATATCATCATAAATAACCATCATAAGTGCATACATCACATGACATATAAAATGCATCATCATAATTATCACCATAAATGCATATATCATAGAAATAATCAACACATAATACATCATCACATAACATAAAGCATATAGGCCACATCAAAACTACACCATATATATAACCTCAAAAATCATGTCACAAGATAGAGTCATGAGATATCCCAAGAATAGAGCTCGTAGGCTCGATGGTCAAAATATAAATGTCACAACATGAATGTCTAAAACATAATGTCAAGGTAATAATCATAATGTCCCTAGGTTGTGCTATCCTCATCCCCTTGAGGAGAAGATCAAGGTGATCAATGCTTTGTAAGAGGAACTGATGGCATCATGGACATGATGGGCAAGCCCTATGAAGTTGATGTACCTATGGCTAGTGACTGGCTGTGCTCTAGCCTATGACCTGAGGTAGATGACCAATGACTGTGGCTAGATCTATGGCCTAAGGAATGTATGTGTCTATGATGGTATTTGTGACCTCATGAATGCCCTGAGGAAGTAGAACCACCCACACTGCTCTGACTATGCCTGCTGTGTGTGCGACTGCTACTACCTGACCCAATCTTTGTCTTGCTCTATGATCTAGACAAGCCAAGCTCCCTCTGATCAATCGATACTGCTCTCTCATATAGCATATGATACTGACCCCTCCTAGCATTGACCCAGGCTAACTCCCTTGCCACATTTCCAACTAGCCCTGCACATAACTCTACAAACCCAACGCACTAGCTCTCCGACTCCCATTGTCAGATCTTAACCTAATCTCTCTCAACCTGTGTCACCTTGAACTCTTCTTGCAAATATCTAATCTCTACTGTAGCCTCATCCAATCTCCTCTGCATATCTTCTAATCTCTAGTCCGCAGTGAAATCATGAGGCAAAGGTGGTCCTCTAGGTATTTCATCATCTCCCTCCACCATCCTCTCTCATAGCTGCCTCTCTGCCTCATCCATAACATCCTCGCTATTAATATTCAACTCATCATCATCACCCCTAATAGCTTCCTCCCCTCTACAGACATCCAAGGCCTCCTCTCCAACATGTACCTTAGCCTCCACCTCAGCCTCTGCCCTAACCTTGGCCTCTGGTCTCACCTCCTCCTCTTGTCTCACCTCCTCATATCGAGGTCCCTCATCCCTCTCCCCCTCCTTGGGCATCTTGAGAATAGCATCAAACGACACCCTCTCCACACATTATCAAACTCTCCTACCCTATCTCCTTCCATCTCCTCCTCTCCTCCAACTCCATCTCCTCTGTCATCTCCTCCAACTCTGCCCCTATCTCCTCTCCTTCCATCACATTGGCCTCCATCCCTCCCTCTACCCCTACTACCATCTCTACCTCCTCTGCCACCTTGTCACACCCATGGTATCATTGAGCATCTATCAACTAGTGCTGGCATGTCTGGATCTATCAGTGGCTGTGGTCTATGTGCCTATCACCATGTATCAAACTCAGTCATTGTCCCATGATCTGTTGGACCCCCTCTCCATGCCCACTGTTTTACCACAAACCCATTAATCTGTTTCTTTGCTAGAGGTACTAATATGGATGGCCCTCATATAGTCTCTCATGAGGATCAGGCATACCCTGCCGTCCCCATGGGTACATCCTAAGGCTCACCAAACTATCGCAACACCTGCTGGGGCATGTACATCTCAATGATAAGTATAGACTGAACTGTGCACCCAATCAAATATCTAAACTGCCTGTAAAATGGTAAATGCTCACCCTCATCAGCCCACTGAGCATAGTCCCTATACGGTCTCCAGAAAAATGCCATCAACATGTCAATCCTAGGTTGCCAATAGCCTGTCTCTCCAACCCTCGTCTATTGAAGAGCACCTGCATATAGATAGACATATAGCATCGCCTCAGCTAGTTGTGGCCTCTGAATAGGTGGATGAAAGACAAGAATATGCTCCCAAGCCCAAATCATAAGTAATGTGGTGTTGCAATTGATACTATGTGCACCTCTGTACACTACCTCATGTAACTGATGATAAAGCATACCAAGAAGACAAGTCCCCCATGCAAAAACACTTCTGTCTTGTCTCATCCTCATGAGTACATCTACCCAACCGATCAGGAACCCATGTCCACAATGGTCTAGAATCAGGACACCAACAATCAATGTGCACAACATCCCATCCCATCAAGGATAATGCTCTGCCATGAACTCCCATCAAATCTCATAGCCCTCGATGCCTAGTCTCTCACCATCATTGGCCTCATAAAACTCGATAATATCCTAATTCCCCTGGTGTGGATCATACACAACATGCTCTCCTCGAATCGATAGGTGCAAAATCCTGTACACATCCTCTAATGTCACAGTGGCCTCTCCCGTCAGAAAATGGAACAAACATGTCTCTAAATGCCATCTCTCAGCTAGTGTTGTCAGCAGTCCCCTATTTTCCCAAAAAATGGGCATATAGGTGATGTAATATAATCCAAGTTGCATCAATCATCTATGCTCTATGTCTTGTAGCTGATCTCAGAAGGAATACGTGGAAGGCTTGAACTTGTTAATATAGATCAGTGGTAATCGTTTCTACACATGCAGAAATGAGAGTTAGATCATCTTTAAAACATTATTATTACCATCTATCTAATCAAACAATAAGAAGGAACTACATCCAAAACTAAGTCAACTTTGGTCAAAGTCAAATGTTTCACGTCAACGGAATTTGCGTCGCTATTCCCTTCAATTGTGTTCCGATAGAGTGTTTGCATTGCACGAGTCCTCAAAAGCGTTATACTTTAGCACATGCATCGCTTCCGCTTTCATATGCATCATTGTCAAATCACTTGCGTCCAATGGCTTTGTGATTGCGTTGCTATACCTCTCATTTGTGTCACTATACCTCTTATTTGCGTCACACTACAACAGTTGCGTCTTACCAGTCCACAAATGTGTTACTCTCTAATGGACCCCTAATGTTTGCATTGCAAGACATCAAATGCATGCAACGTGAATGCGAATGCATATGTGTCACAACGCACTCGTTTCCCTAACTTCGAGACCTAAAAAAGCACGTAAAATGATGAAATGAAAAAGTGGGCAAGGTGTACTTACTGGTGGCTTTGCGCCCTCTGGCTGTTTGAAAGTTTGAACGATGTATCTATGATGCTCAATCGTTGGAATCACCATCTTCGTGTGAGGTCTCCTCTCTCTTAGCTCTCAAATCTCCAATAGTAAAAATGAAAATGAATTAACTTTTGACCCATTTTGAACCTATTTATAGGGTAAAAGTGGGATTTTCTTGATAATTTTACAATTGGAGGCTCTTTTGACCACCTTTGACCAACCCGTTCACTATCTTAAACATGTCAAAATTCAAAACCACTTGCATCACTCATTTTTTGGACATCCAATTGACTTGTCGGGACACTTTCCAAAATTTTCTATCACTGGGCCAAAATTTGAAAAATTTTCCGAGGGGGCATAGTTACTCTGTACCTTTACTAGGGCATGTTTTTCACTGAATTTTCTTTGTCATAATGCGACAGGCTACATTATGACAAAGAGGGGAAAAATGTAAACATAAAATTGACCTAGGCCTGCAAGTCCTATTTTTGCCATATTTCTTCCAAGCATAATTAAAATATTTAATTATGTCCTATGGTCCATTTCAATTATTAATTAAATAATTTGTAATTATTTAATTAATTCAGTCCTCTTGATTATTTAAATAAATAAATTTTATTTATTTATTTAAATACGTTGCTAATCTTTCTAAATGTCTCTCTATGATTAAATAAATTCTTAAATTTATTTAGTTATCTTTTATTCTTCTTGATTATTTCAATAAATAAACTTTATTTATTTAAACAAGTCATTAATTTCTAATGTCTTCTCATAATTAAATAAATTCTTTAATTTATTTAATTATTGTCCACCTTGACATTTTCCTAATTTTTAATAAAGTCATGATCCCATCCTTTTGAATTAAATTAATTTTTAATTAAAAATAACAACTTTTCTCCATAAATCAAGTAATTTCTAATATTATTTGATTTTCCAGCTCTCTCTTTTTTTGTGCCATTCTTATCCCCTTGTCACATGCATTCTTGACCTTTGATTTGATTTTCCCAAAATCAAATCTCAGCCCTCCATTTCAAATTTTACCCTAATGTTGCCCTAACCCTAATTGTTGGTTGTCACATTCAATCTTAACAATTGATCTTAGGGAATTTTCCAATCTTCAATCTTGGCCATTCATCCAAAATTGACTTTTCTATAAAATGGAAATTTTGGTCTCATTTGGACATTTCATCTCATCTACATCTTAGGAAATCTTGACATTTTTGCATCTTGACATCTTGGCATTTCCATACTTTAGGCTTGCTTCATAGTTGCTTCATAGTTGCATAATTGCATTGCATTTATTTTTAGATAGAATCCTTCAACATTTTCTTAGGACATTGTCACTATCATAGGTTGTTCATCATAAATCTGAGGGAAAACATAATATTGCAGCAAATAGAGAAGGTGCAATGGAGGTCAATCATGGAGTTTGAAGACATTTGGTAATATTGTTCTTGTTTTCATGTTGTTTACTCCTTTGTGCTTCATTGTTTTCTTTGGGTTATCTTATTTTATGCTCTAATCTACTAACCTATGTTTTTCCCTAAGCTACACAATTCATGGGTAATATGTCATAAACAACTCTATCCCTATATTGACCAATCTGAAATTCAACTATAGCTTGTTCACTCACCACCATAGATTGATTATCACTAACCCGTGATACCTTATATGGTTTTTCTCTAGGCACTCTTTCTAAATGAAATTTATTCACCATTTCACTAGATACAATGTTACCAGTACACCCTAAATCAACTATTACTTTGCATACCTTGTTTTTACATCTGCAAGCTATCATGAACAATGCTCTTCTTTGAAGCAGCTCTCTCTCCTTTTTTGTCTTCAAGACTTGTCTCTTCATCATCAAGCTCTCACCTACTTTAGGAGTAGCAATAAGTCTATTTGAGTTTGAACTTTTAGCTTCATCTTCATGAACAATTTGTGCTCTTCTATCATTCTTCTTTTCTCCACCACTAGATGTTGAACCAAGTTTCTCAGGGCACTTCCAAGAAGGATGACTATATTCTTGACAATTGTAACACCTACCTACAAAAATGTTAGGATTCCTTCCACCACCAAATTTTCCCCTTGTTCCTCTATATCCACCTCTAAAATTTTCAACTTGTTCATCTCTTTTGCTTGGATCTTCTTGATTTTCATTTTCTTGTCTTGGAGTAGAGAAAGATCCTCTTCCTCTCATTGTGTTGCCTCTTCCTCTAACAGTCTTCTCTTGTCTTCTTTTTACTTTCTCTTCAGCCTTCAGTGCCATTTGATAGCATTCTTCTACACTCCTAGGATTTTTCAAAGCCAACTCATCCTGTATGTTCAATCTCAAACCACCCAAGTACCTATTAATTTTCTCACCTTCATTCTCATTATGGTTAGATCTCATACTTAATCTGTAAAATTCCTTAGTGTATGCTTGTACATCCATTTCCTTTTTCCTTAAACTTTGCAACCTCTTAAACATTTGAATTGAATAGTCTGAAGGGAGAAACTTACCTTTCAACTTGGCTACCATCTTGTCCCATGCCACAATCTTGGAATTTCCTTGCTTCCTTCTTTCTGACTACAAATAATCCCACCACACAATTGCATGACCTTTTAACTTTGTTTTTGCAATCTTGACTCTTTGTTCCTCTAGAATGTCCTCACACTCAAAATAATTGTCTAAAGATGATATCCAATCTAACAACTCTTCTTCATTCAGATTTCCTCCAAACTTTTGAACATCTATTTTCACCTTGTACTTGTCACTTTTAACTACCTTCAACAACTTGGCCATTCTCTAATTTTTTTGGATCAAGTTCTTCTTCAACATCTTCAAACTCTTCATCATCTTCATCTTCTGAATCATTGCTTTCAACTTCTTCTCTTCTCTTGCTTGTCTCTAAGGATACCAATCTCTCTTTCAATTCTCTGATCTCTTTAATGTACTAAATCTTCAAGTCATTCATCTCCTTTGACACATTCTTTCCTTTTGGAGGCATCTTCACAATCTCGCATCTTCACCTTCCAATCCTTCTTTCCCAAATTTCAATCTCTTTCCACAAAGATCTGGTACCTTTGCTCTGATACCACTTGATGCAATAAAGGGAGATCTTGCAACAAAAATTAACACAAAATCAACCAAAAACAACAATTTCAAGTCACAATTCTCAAAATTCTTCTCTTTTCACCAAATTATCACTCTTCCTTGTAGCATTGCCAACTCACTCAATCGGGTATAACTCTTGAATGAGTTCCTTTTAGACCAAGAACCAAACCTTTTCAAAGACCCATCAAGGCATACATTAACATACTAACAAATCACAATGGACTTCTCTTGAGCAATTCCTTTAGAACTGGATTTGCATGCTTCTAGGCCTCAAATTAAGCCTCTTTTACAAAGGAATTTTCCTTTAGACCTTTCACCAATCCTCAAAACCCCTAGGGAAGCAATAAAAATGTACTTAAACCACATAATTCACAACTTATTTGTAGAGATACTCACTCTAAAGATCCAAAACAAAAAACCCTCTTTATTCCCCTAAAACCTAGGGTTTTATTGGAAATCACATCTCCAACGTTCAAACAACCTTTTCAACCCCTCAAAAAGGTCCAATAAGGCTTGCACATACTCAATTGAACTTTTAACAATGCTTCCCCAATCCTTTACATACTTTGTCATCACAAAACCTCATAAATTCATTAGGAAAACTCAAGTTGCCTCACTAGGGCTTCATGCCCAACTCAACAGTCGGCCTCCCCTACACTCAAACAACATATTCTCACCATAAAATAATTATTTCCACCCATTCCACCAAGGTATAGAAAACACTGAAGGTGGAATGGGTCCATTTTTAAATTTGGACTTACAAAACCCTTAAAATAGTAAACTCATAGGCTAACTCAGAAAAATGTCTTCAACTTTCACCAAATTGAATACCAGACCCTCAAAATTGATTCAAATCAAAGCTAACACACATAACTAAAGTTCCCAAGGAAATTTAGATTGATAAAGGCCTGTACGGAGCCACACAATGATTGGTAAAGAAGGAAAAACACAAAAATCACTGAAAAAGCAGAGTTTTATTGTTTTTTCTTCCTTTCAATCTTCAAGATCAATCTTCAATCAATGATTTTACATAATATATATAATTTTTCCCTCCTAAAATAACTATCCAATGCCCACAAACTGACTTTTGAATTGCTAACCGTTGGCATTCCTCTAAAAATGCAAATTTGCAACTTTTTATCAACTTTACATCTTTTTCAATATTTTGCATTTTTTTTGCAAACTAGAACCTCTAGACACCTAAATACCATCAAATATGACCTATTAAAATATAAAATGGACTCATTGACCTTATTTTATTCAAAAACTCCAAATTCCTAAAGCCTAAACCTTAACAACTTTGCTTGACAAATTTTGATCAATGGTGCCCCTACACCACAACCATACATATATATACAAACCAAAAGCAAGAAAATGTACTATCTAAAAATAAACATAATGGTCACACACGTATCTCATAATATTCACTATGGTCCTAGTGCCAATACAAAATGACATATTAAGAACACCTTGAATCAAAATAATTAAGTATTGATACACATATCTATGTAAATAAGACTAGATCAGAATGTAAATGCAAGGGGAATTACACCTAATCTCAATTTGGTTTTAATTTTTATACGGTTTCAATTTACAATTTAATTTTTTAGTTACTCTCTTACCAATTTCCAAGTATGATTTGTGTATTATTTCCAACTCAATTGCAATCATTCCAAAACAAAGGTTTTTACAATCTTCAATTATTATAATCAATTATATTAAGTTTTAAATTTATATTCACTAAGTTCCTATGTTTCTTGTCTCTAATTTTTCTTTCTAGATACCATCAAATTCTTATATTAATCAAATAAAACTTTGAATAATGATCTAAATTCATTCTAGTTTAATTGAATTAAGATTTCTATTTATATTTTATGAGTGAAATCCAAGATACCAATGCATGATGGAACTCTTGTTGATTGACACTGTAACTCCCTAAGGGACCAAGTGGATTAACACAAAAGACCATCAACACCAAGCCAATTTTTTTTTTAAAGAAACTAAAGTAACACTAACTAATGCAACTCAACCAATTAATATGAATGACATCATTACATTAACATGATATTATAATCACATTATAACCTAAAAGTAATATTGAACATAACCCATTTGCACACCTATCCACCATGGTCCCCTAATGTCGCTACTAAGATACACCTACACTAATTAAGCCTAAAGAACATATTTGATATACTATGACCATATTTTACTAACACTTGAATGTAAATTAATCTCATACATCAAATTACATATGATAACATATCAAAATTATCTTCAAACCACATCTAACACTATGCCAATATAAATCTATTCTTAATCAATGTTATAAAATAAGTACATAAAGATATATCATATCTACTACTTAATTAACTCATGCATTATAAATACAATATTTCTACATTAAACCTCTCTATTACATACTAAACAATAGTAAAAATGTGTATAATCAAGATTGTAACAATTCACTTACTTTTCTTATACAAGAATGCTACCATGAATACGATTCATAAATCTAAGAGGTACATATGTATAAGATACACTAAACATAATTTTTTTATGAAAATATCACCTGCACATAAATTCAACTATAGAATGAAGCGAAAAGAAAGACTCTCCATGTTGCGCACGAATTGCACCACCTAAATCCCAATGGATGGTTCGGAAATACCACCCTACCACGTGGAACCCTGAGGCCCACTCCCTCCGTGTTAGGAGACAACACTAGGCCCCACAAATAAGCAAACAACAGAACAGAAACCACAAGTGGCTGACACTAAACATTCAAGAAAACTACCAAAATAAGAATCAACCGAAAATTACAATAACTTCACAAATACTTCTAGGTACTTCTATAGACACATTCACATAACACAAATGGATAGAAAACTAAAAAGCTTATCATTAAACCACAACACTACAATAAAGTATATTACATCAATCTCATAATCTTATAACATAATAACTCACTTTAGTTTAGTAATTCACAATCAAGACCAACAATGCACATCCCTGACATAATTGATCTTTACAAATACAGAAGCTTCAATACAAGATCTCACAAATATGAAGGGATTTATAACATGAAAATAGTAAACACAATTAAATAAAAATGGTACAACACAATACAGATCAAAGAATATAGTTATACCCTCAAATACAACTTTTAAAACTAAACTAATTCTCACTTGACAACAGTCAAATCTGTTAACAATAAAACAGCCATAAAATAGTCATATCAACTCGAAATCAAAATCTGTAAAATACCCATTTCAGATTTAGACGTCGACTACTCAGCAACGCGGAAAGAAATTGACTAAAAATGAATAATAATTTCATAAAATGCAAAACAACAGACGGATTCCATAAAACCCTATTTTCGGCAATACTCGATTACAGTCAAATGACAAAATGAGTAACTTAACAACCAGATTTTATCCAAAATAAAATATAAAAAAAAAGGAATATTAAAATTAATTTAAGCTATTTCAAACCCCTATAAATTTAAAATCTCAATCTTCCTTTGGCTGGTTACAGGGAGAAATAAAGATATTTGCAGTCATAGAAGAGCAACTTGACAGCAGTCCCGTATTTCAACCATATCTCACAAACTATGATCTGGGTTTCTGAAATTTTTGGACAGAATTTAAACGACAACGAGATGAAAAAACCCTTTAAAAATCTCACCAACCCAGTTTGTAAATTTAGATTTATAGGCAACGCAATCAGACCCTTTTACTGGTAAAGAACAAGAACACAAATATGTATTGATTTTTATTATAGAATGAATAAATATTTCATTCACACATAGAAATAAAACTATCCAATATTTATTTTCAAAAATCAAAAGAAAGAAATCAATCAAATCATTCATGCATACAAAAGAAAATTTTAACACAAGATCTAAAAATCCAACCTGGATCCAACGCTTGGGAATGACAGAAATTTGATGCTGAGCTCCAAAGTTTTCAACTTTCAAAACCCTCAAATTCCACAAATTTTTCATTGCTCCTTCCTCTTTGCAAGCATGGAAAAATCTCTCCGAAAAAGAATCTAAATCCAACATGCACGCCAAAATAGAATAACCCAACCGAGAAGAAACCATTTTTTTTTTCTCCTCCCAAATAAAGAGAACACTTCCAGAACCCAAAAGACCAAAAGACAACCTCCCAGCCACCCTTTTAACTTCCATTTTCGTCACTTTTCATAATGGAGTAATTAGGGTGGGTTCTGGACTCTCAAAACATAATTTTATAAAATAAAAATACCTCTCACCCATAAAGTTATCACATAGGTAACATTTTAAATCATTAAAACCACATAAAGACTTCATAAAACATAAATTAAGTGACCATTTTAATAAAATGAATCAAGAGACTAATAATGCAAAAATTACATCCAAACAAAAGTAAAACAAATATTACTCAATAAACAATAACCAAATACCAAATAATGATAATAATAAACAATAATTAAATAATTATTCCTCAAAATAATAACATAATAAAACATAACATAAATAAATGTCACTTATGGATAATATTATATCACACCTCAAACACATTAATAAAAATCATAACAATAAATATAATAGATTCAATATCTAACTTCACTCAAATAACTCACAAACTAAGGTAAAATATAAATCATAAAATAACTTCACATGAAAGAGCAACATTCACATCAAAAGATAAATAACACTAATCACAATCATAACAACACAACTAACCACAGGGTTTAACACCAACAGGTTGGGATCTAAAACTAAGGTTAGACAACAAAATCAAACAATCACATTTCACATAAGAAACAATCGAATAAATGCAACACTCCAAACATAGGGTAAAGGAGATCGGACATTGTCTCATGACAACCCGAAAAAGTTAACACATTCTTCATCAATTGTCTCTAATTGAGAACAATGGCTAGGGTTAGGTTATAATTTGGGCCTAGATGTTATCTCCTCAACCACCATTGGGATTAGAGGCACGCTCAGACCTACTAATTTAGGTAGAGACGTAGCCTAGTACCTGTTCACTTAAACATACAAATTAGAGCACATGTGCATAATAGCCGAAGCACTAGGAAAGAAGCTCTAGCAATCGTATCTCATTCCCGTATGTCTCTCATACGTCCAATGGTATGATGCCGCCCTTTCCACTTATCCTAACAAACATACTACTGTATCACTCAGTTATCCAAGTAAATCTCTGCATAATAACAATAACATAACAATATGCATCATACTCACCAAAACACTAATAGAAGCTCATGCCCCATCTTTAAATGTCTCTATTATTTTACTTTCATCTCCAAGTTCCAAAGCCAAACTTCCTGCACATCCACTATGAGAATGGAGAGGCACTACGATACTACAACATTTAATCTTGTTTAGGAAAAAGCTCTTCAAATCCTAGAACAATCCTTCTTTAATTCTTCTAAAAATTGATTTTCCAAAAAATATATGTATGCAAGTTTTTGTTTTCTATTATTTCTTATGTTTTATAATAAACATCTTTCCAAGCTCTATTAAATTAGAAATCTTAAATATATGAATTAAAAAATATTTCATCCAAATACATTGTTAAATAATATATTTCAAGTCATGCACAATCCTCAAACAAAATCAATTTAATACTTAAATAACATCTAATTCTATTTTGAATAGTTGTCCTCTAAATAAGTTGAATATAAATTTTACTTTTGTTTTAATAATAAAATAATATGTTTTATCTATTTTTCTATTCTATTTATTTATAATTAAATTTACACAAATAATAATGTAAATCCTAGAGTTTCTAAAACAAAAATTTGAATTAATGAAAATAAATAAACATATTTGAAAAATAAGTATAATTAAAATAAATAATTAATAATTTATCTAATTAATTCTAATTATTTTTCATAATTAATTAATAGAAAATTATTGCTACATCACAATAGGTTTTAATATACTTCAAGAACCAAAAATAGTTCCACCTTTTCTTATACATGCTCTTGTAATAATAAAAAAAATGGACATACCCTCACAACATTCGTTAGATAAAAAATGATACTCACAACCCATATAATTTAATATTAATTCAAACATCAATATTAATATAAAATTTTAATGAAAAACCACCAACATAAGGATTTATTGAACAATCAATTTTATTTGCATAAAGAAAAAAATCTATGTTAGTACTATGAACTACACCCAAATTACAACATGATGAGAAAATAAAAATAAAAAGCTTTGAAATGGAGTATTAAAGTGGGATATTACATACTCCGCTTAAAAGAATGCTAGCACGATAATACAATAAAATAATAACATAATATCTCAATAGAGTATCGTAATCAAATAACAAAGTAATAACATAATTAAATAATTAAATGAATAGAAAATGATATTCTTATTGAATATTTCTTCATCTTCCCACATGACACCTTTCTCACCAAACTTCTTCCATAAAACTTTCAATTGATTCCTTGGGAATTTAACTAGCATGTACCTTTCAATCAATCAAATACAATTATTTTTTACACATACTAAGAGAATAAATATGAAACACATTAAATATGAAACACATAATGTATCCTAAAGAGTGTAGATAGTAAAGCTAGATGGTGAGCCAATAGATTAATAATATTTAAGATGGAAAATGATTCAACAAAATGTAGTTCCAAGTAAAAATTATTTTCAAATTTTATTGATTTATTTTGTTGTCTAACCCTCAAGATCACTTTTTCACTCACCTCAACCTTCCTAGCAACTCTTTCCAAATTTGCATATCCTTTCTACCAAGCTAATACTTCCCTAATCCTTTCTTTGATAATCTAATATATCTATCATATTATTGCGGTATATTATATCCAAATATAACATATTTAAATGGAGATATATTTAATGTCACATTAAGAGAATTGTTATAAGTCAACTCCATTAAAGTCTAAAATTCTTCACTTATTTGTTTGATCCATCCAGTATATCCACATTTATTCCATTAATGTATTACCTTTTTCTATTTGACTATCTATTTGAGGATGGTATGATGAACTTGAATCCAACTTAGAAACAAAAGTGACTATAATAATTCCCTAAAAATTAGGAGTGAATAACTTATTCTTGTTATAAATTATCATCTCCACTTACCTTGTAATTTAACCACTTAATAAATATTCATGCTAAGGTTTTGGCATCATCCTTTACATTACCACAGATGCAATGTGAAACCTTTGTCAGTTTAAAGATAGCAACCAAGATAAAATCATGGAGTGACTTATCAACTTAGGTAGTGTCATAAAAAGGTCCATGAATATTAATAACCATCTATGAAAAGTCATATCATGAAAATATAACTCTTTTCTAAAATGCTTATGCTTAGATTTTACTCTTTGACATTCCAGATACTTAGCCACAAAAATTACATCCTTCTTCATACCTATCTATAAATATAACTTAATATTTGCATATAAATTTGTGACACCTATATGTACACTAAAAGATGAAATATGATTTCCCCAAAAAATAACTCCCCCAAATCTCCCTCTACATAAAAGCCTTTCTTGGTCCCTGAAGAGATCATCTCTAAAAGCATTTAGGGAGATGGATAATCAACATCACCTTTAAAAAAAATTTAACAATATGTTGGCATGTTATAATCCTTGATTCCTATGCGAGAAGGTTGGATTCGTTTTCATATTCTAATTTAATGGGGTTTCCATCATGGAAAATATCTTTAAGCCGAAGGCATGTCCTATATGAGCTTTTGAAGCTCATTGTGCCCATCAACTCTTCAAAAGCCCCGAGAGGCCCTACAAGGGGGTTAAATCAATCTCAGTCGTGCGTCATTTTTTCAACTATTTCTCATCATTTTTTGCTACTTTCCCTGCCACTATTGGTTTTCGATCCTCCAAACTCTTATGTTGTTTTTCGTCATTGTGATTTGTTGTCAATGATGCTCCCAAAGATTGGAGGAAAAATAAACCCCTGTTTTGATTTAAATGCCCCCACTGCTTGAAAACTTTAAACAACGGGTGGAAATAATGCATTTGCATTTATTTTCTCATGTTTTAGGATGTGACAAAAATATAAAATTTAATGGGAAACCTACTCCTCCATCAATTATTAGATTTATCTAAAATTATAGTGGATATAAAATAGTGATGAAACATGAGCTGCCAAAAGTAAAACTAAGTGTGGTTATTAGTAGCTATCAAAAAAGTCGGCCAATTTGTGGGGATCACATTATCAACTACAAATATAAATTTAGAAAGAGGAGGCAACGTCCACTAAGTCTATTGATGTCAATATATATTTTTATTATAGGATAAAAATAGTGTAAGGAAATTATTTAATGTTTTTTTAATGAATTAGTGTCTTATATATTATTGTGTATAAAGTTTAGTATTATATTAAAAATGAAAATTACGGTCCTAATAACAAGCACACTTAGGTTTTAACATTACGACATCCTTTTCCTTAGGTTTTAATTATTATATTTTTATTTATATATAGAGTTTAGTTTTAATAATAAATAATTTGGTTTATAATATATAATGCTATATTATATAATAATATAATAGTTAATAGAATAGTTAATATATAAATAATAAATATAATACAATAATAAATAATATAATAATAAATACATACAATAATGACATAAATAATAAATATTTATATAATTATATAATAGTTAAGACATTATTCTATAATAAAAAATAATAATAATAATATTAAAATCATTTTCTAAATGATCTATCAATTCATCTTATTTACTACACAAATGTGTGCAAAAAAATAAACCAATTTTCTCCTAATTGACTTTCCACACCTCTTCAGCGTATCCATTGCACAAGGTGCCATAACTAGTATATTATAATTGAAAATTTATAGGTCATACTTTCTCGTAGGAGTGCATTATTTGTGAGCTTCTTACATGTCATTTATTTAAATACATGTGTGACCAAAATTTAATTTTTTTACCCCCTAATGAGGTGTTCATGTAAGGAGTTACTTTTGGGATAACATGTTTCATGTTGGGCTTGACTATCTAGGAGTCACACTTGACCTCTTCTTGTAAGATAATATTTATTTTCCATCAATTTAATGTAAGAAGGTACCGTATTTGGGGGGCTTTATATCTTAATATTATATGTGATTCATTGACCACATTGAAGGATGAATTCCACATGTTGAGATAAAACTCTTTTGGAGTTAGTGTTTGCCAACCTAGTCTAGAATATTGTAATGTGGGGACCATTTTCAAGAGAATGAAGAAAAGACAATATGAGGATTGAAGAAAGGTTAGATATTATTAATTTTATAGTTTAGATTTATGTTTGAGAGTCTCTTGAAGCTCATGCATTTTAGAGAGTTCAAGAAGAACTATCAATTTTTTTTCAAATACTAGTGTTTTGTGTTGAATTTATAATTATTTTGATTTCATAGTTTGTTTCAGTTTCAGGAATATATTTGTAAGGTTTTTAGGGGTTTTAAAAATTAATATTTGTATTAGGAGGTTCTTTCAAAATATATTTAATATTTTTTATTATAATATTATAAATATTGAATTAATGAAATAATTATTCTCTACACTTTGTGTGCGCAAATGATTTCTATTTATTTTAATTTTTGAGAGATATTTTTTTCTTAAATATTATTATTTGGAGATTATTTAAGACATAAATTACCTATTTTTATCTATGAAAATTTACTTTTAAGACCCTCCTTCAAAATAATGAAGCATTGCTTAAGAAAACTCTATTTTAAGAAATAGAATTGAAAAAATTTCTTCCATGAGTTTGGTACAAGTATGTAGAATATTATTTAAGTTTTTAGGAATTAATATAACTATTTAAATTATTTGTGAATATGATTTTATATTTTTATAAGTTTAAGGTCATAATTTATTTTAATCCTTAACCTTGTTTACATCTATCTCCTTCCAACGAATGTTGATCCAAGTCTCTCTATCAACAAATATAATTCATTTGACCTTTAAGCCTAATAAATAGAATCCATAAAATATATTATAAAATATGACACATAGAAGCTATCTCTCTTTATAAGATCATATACAAATCTAATCTCTTTACCTTTGACCTATAAGATATTAATCTTAGAGTAACTCAAGTATTATAACCATCTTAGACTTTATTATTCATCTCTAGTTAAATAAAAATTTACACCAATATCAAGTGATATATATTCAACTAAAATGGTATACCCATAAGACATTGCTTTCACACTTTTAATGCATAGATCAAAGCTACTAACTAAATATATTATGTATAATATTTTTTCTATGCTTCTAAAGTTTCCTAGACTCATGCCACAACCTTGATATAATACATTAACACTCCTCCAAACAATTATAAAGAAGAATATATTAAACAATCAAATTATTTTGTAGGATCTAAAATTTAATTTTTTTGTGTGGTAGTCAATGTAAATTTTAACTTCTAAAAATATTCCTCACACTTCTTTGTTCAAACAAAATTCTTACCCTTGTTTTGTAAATAAGTGATAGGATACAACACTTTCAAAAAATCTACAAATCTTTGATAATAACACAGTGGACCCATGAATGTATGCACAACCAATGGAGATTTTGTCACCCATGGAGCTAATGCTGTGAATGTGAATGGTGTTTTGGGTAAGGTATTTTCAAATTTTGGTAAGATGGGAAACCTTGTTCCTAGGGTTGGCATTAATGGCAGAGGTAAGGATAACATTAGGAGGGTGTTGAATGGTTGGCTTTCATATGGGACAACTTGTGGGTCCTCTCCATTGGATAAATCAAAAGTTCTTCCTCTCTCTGGTGATTTGGATGTTGATGATACTTCTTTGGTCAAGGTGGGGTCTCTTTCTATGGCTTCTGAGGATTATGTGGACTCTAGAGCTGCTCAACAAGCTACTGCCTCATTAGAGGAAAAGACTTGGTCAAAGTTGTTTGGTGTGAAGTTTAAGGAGAAGAGTTCCTCACCTTTGATGGACTTCTTTGCAAACCCATTTTCTGGTGAATATTTTGTCTTTGTGCCATATTTTATTATTGACATGGGAATTTTGTCTATGGAACAATCTCTGGTTGCTAAGTTTTTGGGGCCTTTTCCTAATATTGACTTGGTTTGCAACCTATCTAAGAATTTTTGGCATTTGAAGGGTTGAATTGAGGTATCAACCCTTGCGAAGGGTTTCTTCTATTTTATGTTCTCTTGTGATGAAGATTTGTTACAGGTCTTGGTGGGGGGGCCTTGGCTTATTGGAAAATCTACTTTGGTGTTGAAGAAATGGGAGGCAGGCTTCTCTTTGAGTTCTTGTTCTTTTGATTCAGTTCCTGTATGGGTTTGCTTTCCTTGGCTTCCTCTTGAATTTTTGGATGAGCAAGTCTTCAAAGGTATTGTGTCTACCTTTGGGTGCTTGTTATCTATGGATAATTTGACTACCTTGCGGTGTCAACTTGTCTATGCTAGGTTGTGTGTGATCTTGGATTAGGCTATGGATCTCCCCTCTTTGATCAAGATTAATTCTAAGTTGGGAGTTTGGGAGCAGGCGATTGAGTTTGAGTCTATCCATTTTGCTTGTTTTCATTGCAAGAAGGTGGGTCATTGGGCAAAGAAGTGTCCTCTAAAGCCTAAGGTTCCCTCTCAAAAGGTTTTTTCCCCTTCTCAAAATGACTCATTCCCTAAGCCAACTTCTTCCAAAGTGTGGAAGGAGATTGGGAAACATCCCAATTCAGGGAAAGTGTTGAGTTTAGTTGAGCCCTTGGTGGAGGCTATGAGTGATGGTCAACCTCTCGATGTCTCTATTGTAGCTTCTAGAGTGGATCCTGGTGTTATGTGTGAGGATCTTGTTAAGAGTGATCTTGGATCTTCTGTTGATCCTGTTGGGATCAAACCTATTGAGGAATTTTTTTTTGAGGTGGGTGAGGTGAAGGCCTCACTTGACGAGGAGCATGTTTTGGATTTGGCGAAGGAGGCTAGTGGTTTGTCTTTGGCTTTTGTTGTTACTAAGCCAGAGAAGATGACTCCTCTAAAGATGGTATTAGATTCTTTTTTAACATCCAAGGAGGATTTGTTGAGTTCCCTAGTGGAGGAACCAATTGTGGTCCCAGAGGGTTTGTCTTTGGGGGAGTCGCAAGTGGAGACTGTTGTGTCAGAGAAGTTGGCACTCACCTCTTCTTTCAATGTTTGTAACTCTTGTGATTCTTAGGGGGAGGAGGTTGGGATTCCTATTTTCTCTACCTCTAAATTTCATAATAAGAAGAAATATACTCCTTTAGTGGTGGGAATGGCAATGAGGAACTGGTTTAAATTGGATTGTGGTTCAGAGCCGAAGGGTAGAGGAAGGACTTCTTTGTAGAAATTTTGGGAGAGGGAAAGTAAATGTGATATTGATGATGGTTCGTAGGCTACTCTACTTGAGATGGGCCTTACATTTCCCTCATAAAATCTTCTATGAAGATCCTTTCTTGGAACATACAAGCTTGATTAAATAATCCTCATAAACAAGATCTTCTTGCAAATCTTGTGACAGATCACTGTCTTGATATCTTTTTGATTCAGGAGACTAAGATGGGTGTTAAGAAGGTTGAAAAAATTAAGAATATATTTTTTAAGGACTGTAGCTATTAGGAATTTGATTCTGATGGTGCCTCTGGAGGGGTGGCTACTTTTTGGAATCAAAAGGTGGTTTCGAGCTCTGCTTTGTTTTCTTTTGATAATCATGTGGCAACTTCCTTTTCTTGTCCCAGGGATAAGTTCTCCTAGGTGTTGTCTAATATTTATGCTCCTAATTCAAAAAGTGCTCGAAAGCATTTTTGGGGGAGCTTGTATACCTTTAAATATCAATTCTCTTTTTATAACTGGCTGGTGATGGGGGATTTTAATACCCCACTTAATGATGTTGATAAGCTTGGGGGTTCCTAGGTAGTAGATGACAGTTGTTATGATCTTATGAACTTCATCAATGATATTTTTTTGCTGGATTTGGACTTAGGTGGTGCATCCTATACGTGGTCCAATAGGTGTGTCGGGGATGCTCTCATTCAGGTTAAGTTGGATCAGGCCTTAATTTATCCTAATTGGTTACAATTTTTTGCTTGTTCTCTCTCTTCTCTCACCAGGCTTGGATCAGATCATTTTCCTATATCCTTGAATGCTGAGCTAATGGGTCATAAAAAGTCCTTTTAGATTTGAAAAATATGGACTAGCCACTCGAGGTTACATTCCAAAATTATTGAGTGGTGGAATATTAATGTTGACGACTCAACCATGTATAAAGTTGCTAAAAATCTTGCTTCTATTAAGTAGAACTTGATCTAATGGAACAAATATTCTTTGGAAATATCTTTAAGGAGAAATCAGAGCTCAAGGCCAAATTGGACATCTTGCAATAGAGAATGCAGGCTTCTGGGAATGATTTGTCGCTTCTTCAAGAGGAAAGTGTCCTTCTGGCCAGTCTACATAACATTGTGGCTAAGGAGGAGGAGTTTTGGAAGCAGAGGTCTAGAGCTATCTAGCTTCAAAGTGGGGACAAAAATACCAACATCTTCCATCTTACGACTTTGAAGCAGAGATCCTCTAATAGGATATATAAAATTGTTGTGAATAACACTTCTTTTGAAGAGGATGATGACATTAGATCTAATGCTCAATCATTATTTGAGGACCTTCTTTTATAGGATCGCCCTCTTGATCCTATTTTCCAGCAGGGCTTTCTTAATGTTATTCCTAACTTGGTGTAGAAGGAGGAGAATAGGGGCTTGGCTGGTATTCCATCTCATAGGGAAATTAGAAAGGTTGTATTCTCTTTTGAAGGTAACAAATCTCCTAGGTTGGATGGGTTTCCAATGTTATTCTTCCAGTCTTATTGGGACATTATTTCCAAGGATGCGATCAACACCACTAAAGAGTTCTTTGGTAGTAGGAAACTTCTTAAGGAATTGAATTTGATGTTTATTGTGTTAATTCCTAAAAATCCCGGGGCTGAGCATTTTGGCGATTTCAGACCCATCAGTTTATGTAATTCTATCTATAATATTTTTTCTAAAGTGATTGCTTCAAGGATGCAAAGGGCCCTTCCTAAGATCACCTCACCTCAGTAGAATGGTTGTATGTTGGGTAGGAATATTTTGGATTCGGTGCTCACGGTGCATGAGAATAGTCACTCTCTCAAGGTTAACAAAAAACCTAGGCGTATTTTAAAGCTGGATTTGGTGAAAGCCTATGATCAAGTGAATTGGAACTTCCTTTTGTAATAGCCTGAAGGCATTTGGCTTCTTGGATCAGGTTTTGCAACTAGTTGGGCAATTAATTTCTCCGCCTTCATTCTCAGTGTTGGTCAATGGTTCACCATCTACCTTTTTTAGAAGTTCGTGTGGGCTACGGCAAGGGGGTCCTATATATCCTTTTCTTTTTATCATTATTAATGAGGGCACAACCCGAGACTTAGAAAATAACCTACAAACAAGAGAATAATTTTATTATTCAAAAATGGAGCTTCTTACATGCAGAGGACCTCAAATCCCCAAGTTCTACAACACATGCAAGTTACAGAAAGCTACAGAATCACCCTTTCGCAATATGCTAGCTTGTCCCCAAAAAGTTACCCAAAAATTAGAAACCCGCCCATAAATAGAGCTCCTCTTTAGTTTGGAGCCAAAACAACATTCAAATTTGAGTTTAGGCGGTTTGGCACCGAAAAATTACAACTTGAAGTTCAAATTTCAAAAGAACATTTGCAATTGTATCTTCTAGAAAGTGCGCCAACTTCCCGGGGCCATAACTTTTGATCTGGGACTCGATTCGCGAACCGTTTGAACCGTTGGAAAGGTCTCAAGTCAACAACGCGCTCAAAATATGCTATGCCAATTTTGGCAAGTTTTGGGGCTGATCCGGGAACTCTAAGTGCCTCAAATCTAACTTAGAAGATTTTCAGTGCAAATATGGGAAACTAAAACTGCAATATCTTTCCACCCAGGAATAGAAAATAAAAAACCATAAATTGGGAATTTCTTTATGATGAAAAGGGTATCCAAAAATGTAAAAACATCTAAAAACCGAGAAACTTGAAATTTAACTATTTTTGGGTGATGCAAGATTGCCCTTACACCACTAGATGCTCCTGCATCAATTATGGTGGAGTCTTTGGCCATATTTCTTCTTCATACAGTTTATAATGGGGCCTTCAAAGGATTTTATCCTTCTTCACATCAACTTTTTTGCTCTCATCCACAATTTGTTGATGACACTATTATTCTTGTTGAGACTTTGGTTGCTGCAACTAAATCTATCTGTCTTATTCTTGATCAGTATGTCACGGCTTTTGGTTAGAAGGTGAGTTTTCCTAAGAGCATGGTTTTTTTCTTAATACTATGTGTGTTTCCAAAAAATGTATAGTTTGACATTTTTATGCTCACTTGAGTCTTTCTAATGGGCTTTGGCTTGATTTTTCTTGGGTTTAATGTTGTAATTAGGTCCTAAATATTTAAATTATAGCATCTTGTGAAGGTGTTGTGAAGTGTTGTAAAACATTGCTACACTTTTCTAGGCTATATTCATTACAATTCACCTAAAAACCACCTTTTTATCACTTATTAAGTCCTATTTTGAAGTGTTGTAAAGTCTTGTAACAAGATTTCACACTTTTCTAGGCTTAATTTCATTAATTCAACCCGTTTTCATGTCTAAATGACCCCTTAATACACTTTCTAGTTATTTTTAAGTGTATTGTTAAGGATATTCCCGTTGGAAAACTTTTAATGCCCCAAAAATCCTGACACCCACTTAATTTACTTAGGTGGGACGAAGTCGCCCATAGGGGCGACTTAGTCCCTTTTGACATAAAACTTAAAATAATTTCAAAATTCTAGCAGGAATTTGTCCTCTAACCCTTGAGGTCAGCCTATGATGTGTTACTTTCAAGAAATTTTACTTAAATCAAGTATAAATAAGGTTTTTTCACCTCATTTTGTATCTCCTAATCTCATAATCCTCTAATCTCCACATACATGCTTCTAGCTTATTCAAGTATATTGCATCATCAAATCAAGCATTATCAAATCAAGCTATTGGAGTTCTTCATTGCATATCTTCAGATTTGAGCATCAATGGTGTGGTAAGTTTATGACATTTGTACTTTCATGTTATCTATTTATCACTCTCTTTCCATTTCATTTCATTGTTTAGGGTTTGATTACCAAAGTGCGGTTTGGCCAAGGCAAACCCCTATTCTCTAACCCTCAACCATTTTCCCCCTTTTGCATGTGACTTTTGTATGCAGATTTGTCAAGCAATAGGTGTTGAAAAGTGATAAAAAAGTGCATGAAGTTAATCAAGTCAACATCATCTTATTTCAAGCTTGGAGAGACTTTCTGCCCCATTTTCTGTAGAATCAAATGCAGACACCTGTCAAAAAAAGAAGTGCAGACCCAAGACTACAAGATTTTGTCTTGAATTTCTTGATATTTGCAAGAGGACTAAGTCTCCAGTAGGGGTGAATTAATCCTGCTTCTGGGCCTGAAAATTGATTTTGACATTTCTGGACACCCATTTAGCAGATTCTTGTCTCGACAAAGTTTCCTAAAACTGGGACTAAGTCACCTAGACTGGCCTAAGTTTCTCGGTCAACATTTTAGTCAATTTTCCAGAATTCCAGAATCTCCCAACATCAAGCTTGAAATTCTAGGTGAACTTTGTTCAACCTTCTTTCATTTTGTTTTGTTATTTTACCATTTAATTGCATTCTTAGGCATTCTTGCAAATCACATTATTTTCTAGCACTTCACATTTTCATAGTTTTGCATCATTAGATCACTCCATTTTCATATTATTGCATTTGCACATCTTAGTTAGACATAATTACATCCCTCCATACCTTAATCCTTGAGTATAAACATATATTTTTAGCCCTATTCCTTCCCTTTTAGGTGAAACATCCTAGAAGGGTAAGTGTCCAATAGGGCCTACTTAAAATCTTTGTTTACATTTTGGTGAACCCACATCTTTTGAACATATTGCTTTCTAATCTAACAAGTCAATCCTAGGTTTCATTTGCATTACATCCTACATTGATCAAATTGCATCTTAGGGTTTCAACATTGTATTAGTAAAAAGTTCATATAGCTTGCACTATTACATCATTTTTGCATCACAAAACACAAAAAAATTGCATCTGCATACTGTTACTTCATTTTTGCATCTGAAAGACATATAATTGCATTTAAATTTTTTGAAAAAACAAAAAAAAATCATTGGTAGGACTAAATCGCCACCTTGGACAACTTAGTACTTTTGCATATTTTACACTGCATTTTCTAGTAATTGTTGGGTATTTCTTGTAATTCTTTTTTTTGTCTCTATACTCTATCAAACTTTTCAAATTTATTGTTTCTTTCATTTCACTTCTCTTGCATCATGGCCTTTTCATTTGATAAGATTTGGAATTCCTTGAAATCCTTAGTAGACATTTCCAATTGTACCTTTGGCTATGATCCTAACAACCTTGAGCCTACTCATTCTCCTTCAAATCCTCATGATTGTCCTCCTTGTGAAGTAGAAATCATTGGATAAGATGATGATAGCATGTACAAGTTCTCCAATGAATTTCTTGATAACCTTGAAGCTAATGCAACCTTTTACCCATCCATAAAGTCACCAAATCTTCCCACTATTGTACTTCCTAATCATTTGCATACTTACATCCTAAAATCAATGAAGGACCTAAGTTCCCTCCATCTGTTGGCCCTAGTTTCTCTCAACAAGAACCTCCACAAGCATTTTATGATAACAAAGTTACAAACACACCAATCAACCTTGAAGAAACCTATGGTAAGGGTTTTACTATATTAAGTAAACAAGGTTGTGATACAACAACTGAACATAACATTCACCAACTTTTTGAACAAAAACCCATAGAAGAAAACACCACAGGACTAGGATATCAAGATCCTCCTCATCTTGATATACCTCCTGTTGAATATTGGAGACTTCGAGATGATGGTATAGTGATCTTTGATTCTCCTCCTTACTTGAAAATTCTCCTTCCATGTGAACAGCCTTTACATGATGTTGGCAATAAGGATGCTAGGATCCCCATGGGCCCTCTTACTCCTATTCATGAAAAATGAGAATCTAGCAAATGAAAATGACCTTACAAATTGAAAAAATTCAAGTTTCCTACACATCCTCAACCTGAATGTGAAAGTAGACTCCAACTACTTTTAAACAAAGGTCTTATACTTTTACCACCTATGAATATGTTGGTTATTCATCCTAAAGATTCTAACATATCATTTTTCAAATATCATCGCGTTCTTGGACATCGAATTGAAGTATTCCGAACATTGAAGGACATACTAGATAAGTATCACTTCACTGATACCGATTGCTTCCCTATTATCCCATAAATACTCCTAAATCCATTTATCATGCCATAGTTGTAGAATTTCCTATTCTCACTATCACATGATCCTTTCTCATCACCCACCTAGGCTCGTTCTTTCCTTTACACCTTGTGGGGGGCAAGAAGTTGTTAGCCTTGTCCTTGTAATGCATTTGTCTTTATTTCTTAACTATGTTATTCCTTTTCTGCTTAACTACTTAAGATTGAGGAACCAATAACTTAGTTAATGGTTGACTTACACTTGCATTCCTAGTTTCTTTTACATTTTTCATTTTATGTGTGTATTGTCTTCCACCGTAATTTGCGTTTGATGTTTCCTCTCTTTGTACACTTCTTCTATTTGTACCTCTATTCTTCTATATGTTGTGCATTGTATTTTTTGCTTTTGTTTTGCATTTTCCTTTTGGGGATAATGCAGAGATGCCCTATGTCTCTTCCATGTTGACCCAAAAGGTCCTTTCTTTTTCTCTTTTGTTTTGTTTCCTTTTGGGGATGACGCAAAGCATTGAGATGCCTTATGTCTCTTCCATGTTGACCCAAAAGCTCCTTTCTTTTTTGCTTTTGTTTTGTGTTTTCCTTTTAGGGATGACACAAAGTGTCGAGAAACCCTATGTCTCTTCCATGTTGCCCCAAAAGGTCCTTTCTTTTTCACTTTTGTTTTCCTTTTGGAAATGATGCAAAACATTGAGATGCCCTATGTCTCTTCCATGTTGACTCAAATGGTCCCTTTCCCTTTTTTCTACTTTGTCTTTTTCTTGTGTTTTCCTTTTGGGGATGGTGCAAGGCATTGAGACCGAAATGTCTCTTCCATGTTGACCCAAAATAGAGTTTATTTATTCTTTTGTTTTCACTCTCTTTGTGTCATTCTTCTAGTTCTATGTGCTTTGGGGAATGATGACAATTTCGAGCTCTTTCATCAAAACATTGCAACAACGAATATACTGACCTCAAATCCATAGATCCCTTATGTGTTTGGTGTTCTTTTCTGGGGGGAAACTCCCTTTCTTTTGTTTCTCCTTGACATGACATAGCCTAACTTAGAAACATATGACTTGGCATAGGGGCTTTCCAAGTTGGCTCTCATGTCTTTTTTTCTTTTTGCATCTTCTTTCCTTCACTACTTTAAAGTAATTGCTCACAAACCGGTGTGTAGAAATTCCTTTAAAGTGGGGGGCATACAATACCATTAATTCATTCACATTCTTCATTCCTAGTGTAGCCTTGTCGTTCATATGATGTGTTTGTCACTTTGTGGATGACATTGGGTGTGATGTACTTCATAAGTGTGACCTATCTTAGCATATTACATTCCTCTTGGCGGCCTGATGGAACACACTACATCCCCTAAGTTGTGAATACACTATTCTTTGATTGGTCCTCTCTTGGAGACATTAGACATAATGTTCCCTAAGTGACAGAACTTGCATGAACTTAACAAGACTCCTTTGAGCATCTTTTCACATGTTACATTTTACATTTTTATGATTTCACATTTTTACATTTTACATCTTTGACACCTTGCATAACGCATCTTGCATGCCTATGGTACTTTTGCATTTGTTCATGGGTTCTAATCATAGGAAGCTTTGCTTGTCTCATGGAGCAAGAACCGACATTTTCCTTTGTGGCACCTTGTTAAAGTTATCGAGAGGTATAACTTTAATATGGTTGAGCGGGAAGCCTACTCAGCGGCACGAATTTCCCCATAGCCACCTTTGTGTTTGTGAGTGCATACCAACTAGCGTGTGTATCTCCCCTTTTGGGCCTTCTCACCTGACAAACCACCATGAGTTCTATCACCCTAGAGTGATTATAATTGGGACTTATCACCCGATGGACAATCATAAGTCTCGTCGCCCCAGAGTGAGTTCACATTTCTTATTTCAAATAGATAGCCTAGATCTAATCCACAATGAGCTGGATAGATGATCGAAGCTTTGATTCCTTTTCATCATCATGCATGTTCTTTTTTTCTTATGTTTGGTTTACCATGAGATCTTGATCCTAGGGGCTTGATCATCCATCTTGATTATTGTTGTTTCATATTACCAACATAAGTGTATTAGGATCCCTCTCGATGTGCATGTTGAGCTACTTTAGCGAGAGTTTGAAGCAAGTTCATCCTCTCACTAAAGTGGGGGCTTAATGTGTTGCTAAAAAATGTATAGTTGACATTTTTACGCTCACTTGAGTCTTTCTAATGGGCTTTGGCCTAATTTTTCTTGGGTTTAATGTTGTAATTAGGTCCTAAATATTTAAATTATGGTGCCTTGTGAAGGTGTTGTGAAGTGTTGTAAAACATTTCTACATTTTTCTATGCTCTATTCATTAAAATTCACCTAAAAACCATATTTTTATCACTTATTAAGTCCTATTTTGAAGTGCTATAAAGTCTTGTAACAAGATTTTACACTTTTCTAGGCTTAATTTCATTAATTCAACCCTTTTTCATGTCTAAATGACCCCTTAATACACTTTCTAGTTAATTTTAAGTGTGTTGTTAAGAATATTCCTGTTGGACAACTTTTAATGCCCCAAAAATCTTGACACCCACTTAATTTACTCAAGTGGGACCAAGTCGCCCATAAGGGCGACTTAGTCCCTTTTGACATAAAACTTAAAATAATTTCAAAATTCTAGCAGGAATTTGTCCTCTAACCCTTGAGGTCAGCCTATGATGTGTTACTTTCGAGAAAATTTAAATAAAAATCAAGTATAAATAAGGGTTTTTCACCTCATTTTGTATCTCCTAATCTCATAATCCTCTAATCTCCACATACATGCTTCTAGCTTATTCAAGTATATTGCATCATCAAATCAAGCATTATCAAGTCAAGCTATTGGAGTTCTTCATTGCATATCTTCATATTTGAGCATCAATGGTGTGGTAAGTTTATGACATTTGTACTTGCATGTTATCTATTTATCACTCTCTTTCCATTTCATTTAATTGTTTAGGGTTTGATTACCAAAGTGGGGTTTGACCAAGGAAAACCCCTATTCTCTAATCCTCAACCATTTTTCCCCTTTCGCATGTGACTTTTGTATGCAAATTTTTCAAGTAATAGGTGTTGAAAAGTGATAAAAAAGTACATGAAGTTAATCAATTCAACATCATCTTATTTCAAGCTTGGAGAGACTTTCTGCCTAGTTTTCTATAGAATCAAGTATGGATACCTATCAAAAAAAGAAGTGCAAACCCGAGACTACAAGATTTTGTCCTAAATTTCTCGAGATTTGTAGGAGGACTAAGTCTCCACTAGAGGCGAATTAATCTTGCTTCTGGGCCTGAAAAATGATTTTGACATTTTTGGACACCCATTTAGCAGATTCTCGGCTGGACAAAGTTTCCTAAAACTGGGACTAAGTTGCCCAGACTGGCCTAAGTGTCCTAGTCACCATTTCAATCAATTTTCCAAAATTCTAGAATCTCCCAACATCAAGCTTTAGATTTTAGGTGCACTCTGTTCAACCTTCTTTCATTGTCTTCTATTCTTTCAACATTTAATTGTATTCTTAGGTATTCTTGCAAATCACATTGTGTTTTCTATCACTTCACATTTTCATAGTTTTACATCATTAGATCATTCCATTTTTAGATTATTGCATTTACACATCTTAGTTAGACATAATTACATCCCTCCATACCTTAATCCTTGAATATAAACATAGATTTTTAGTCCTATTCCTTCTTTTTTAGGTGAAACATCGTAGAAGGGTAAGTGTCCAATAGGGCCTATTTAAAATTTTTGTTTACACTCTGGATCATCGTCAGTTGAGGATTGCCAGTATTTTGGAATGTGGCATTGGGGAGCTTCCCTCAGCCTATTTAGGGATTCATCTTTGTTCTAATGGAGTTCCAGATTCCTTTTGGAATGGCATCATTGATAAGTTTCATTCAAAACTTGTTGGTTGGAAGGGTGCCCTTCTTAGCCAACCTGGTAAAATTCAGTTAATCAAGTTGACTTTGTAGAATTTGTTAGTTTATGCTTTAAGCTTGTTCCAAATTCCTAGAAGGTTTAGGGAGAATATTGAGGGTATCTAGAAAATATTTTTGTGGTTTGGGGTGGAGGAGAAGAAAATGTTATATTTGTTATCCTAGGAGGAGGTTTGCAGGTCGAAAGTCCGAGGTGGCTTAGGCTTGTGTAAGCTAAAAGGCTTTAATTCTTCCCATATGGAGAAACAATTATTGAATTTGCTTGTGTGTGACAAGGAATGGATTTCTATTTACTCTTTGAATTATTTGAGGGGGGTGGATAAGTTTAGAGATTTGTTGAGGGAGAATTTTTTTCCTCCCCAGGGATATATCCTTTGGAATTACATGCTTAGAGCTCACTCCATTGTTGTTGCTGCCTTGCAATGGGTGTTTGGGAATGGTAGAAGGATTTTGTTCTGGGATGATTGGTGGATAGGTCATGGTCCTTTGAAGGATGAACCTTGGGCATCCCCTTTTAAAGCCTTTTGTATTAGGGAATGGGGTGTTTTTGTGTTTGATTATATTCTTCAGGGTAAATGGATTAGACTTGATTTGGTTAAAAGGGATTTGGAACCTATTTTTATGTTCCTTTCTTTGATTCACATCCTTGTTAATTCTCTTAATGATTCTGTGGTGTGGAGGTTTTCTCCTAATGGTAAGTTTTATGTTTCTTCAACCTTATCTTTTTAGACTCGATTGGTTGGTTCCCCTCCCTTTTGGGGTCAATTGTGGAATGTGAATCTCTTACCTAAAATAAATATATTCTTCTAGCTTATGTGTCAAGATAAGATCTTGACTCTCAATAATCTCATGAGAAGGGGAATATCTTTGCCGAACAAGTGTTTCTTATGTAAAGAAGCTGTTGAGGATTGTTATCATCTTTTGGTTGGTTGCAGTTTCACTTGGGATACATGTGGGCTCATATTTTTCTGTAGTGGGATATCTCTTGGGTGTTTCCTACTTCTATCTCAAAAATATGGTTTCAATGGGTGGCCCCTACTCATAATCTAGATCTCTCTATGCTTTGGTCTCTCATTTTGCCACATTTGTCTTGGGGAGTGTGGAAGGAATGTAACAATCATGTTTTCCATTAGTTGAAGTTCTCTCCTTCTAGGTGCTTTCAAAATTTGTGAAGCCATAAAGGAAAATTTTCTCTCTGAATTCTCAGTGCTCCCTTCTCTAGGTCTTAAGGCAGTTGTCTCCAATTATTATTTGTTAGTGGGGAACCAATGAAATCTTTCTTGTGGTCTTTCTATTTCAGTGAAGAAGATTAAAGCCTCTAGGGAGGGGGTTCGTTGGAAAGATCCATCTTGAGGATGGTTCAAAGTTAACTTTGATGGTGCTTCGAAGGGGAATCTAGGACCTGCTAGTTGTGGGGGAGTGTTACATGATGAGAATGGTAGGTTTGTCTTTGTAGTAGCATCCCCTTTAGGAATCCAGAAAAACCACTTGGCAGAGGCATCAATAGCCTATCATGGCCTTTAACTGGCTAAAGACTTTGGGGTTTTGAAACTATGGATTGAAGGGGATTCCCTTAACATTATTAAGTGTCTCTAGAAGAGTAACCTACCATCATGGTGTATATCCCATCTGATTAATGATTCTATCTCTATCATTAATACTTTTGATGAGGTGAGAATTACTCACATGTTAAAGGAGGATAATTCGTTGGCTAATGGATTAGCTAATTTAGGAGTGATGGCTGGAATTAATTGGAATACTTATGATTCCTTGCCACTTAATCTTTAGAACATATCCAATTATGACTAGTTGTCTTGTCAAGAATGCGGTTAAGAAGGGAGAAAGGTTGTTTTATTTCTTCCTTAGCTGGTTTTTGCACATTGAGTTCTATGCATGCTCTTTTAATTATTATTTTTTTGATGTTCATGAGATTATGGGCTAAGAGCTAAGGTATGGTAGTACTTGGTTAAACCCACAAAACTGGTTTACAATTCCATTGAGGAAGGAACAATGCATTTTCAGATGGAAAACACTTTAGGGGGTTCTCTAGAACTAGGAGGGTTCACTAGAACTCCCTAAAGGCATTGATAAAACCAGGGGGCTTCAAGCAAACCCCCCTTTAATGGGTTTATTTTTTAATTGCATTAAAGGGGGGTTCGCTTGAACTAGGGAGGTTTGAGCAAACCCCCTAGTTCTAGTGAACCCTAGTTTGCTAGAACCCCCATTTTCCCCCCTTCTCCCCTCTGGCACCAAAAATCTCTATATTTTTTCCCTTCAAAGCTCAAGTTGAGGATGAAAATGGAGGAGAATTTACAAACAAAATTGGATGATGCTATTCCTCAGATTGAGCTATCCAACGAATATAATTTTAATATGTTTTGGTTTTATTATGTATTTGTTTTTATAGTTTGATTAAACATAGGTTTTTCACTGAAAATCAAGCTCTTTTTTCTGCACATGTGGAAAAATAGCAGATTATCAATTTCTTTTTTGAAAAATATTAGTGCACTAGATATTGAAGTCCTTGATCCAACAAAAAAAAAAGAATTTCGATGCATACAAGAAAAGCTATGTTGTATACAATTTTCATATGTCTGAATTGTAATTGGTTTGACTTCGAAACTTGATTAAGGAAAAAATATTCAATAAAACGCTATGAAACCAAATGAAAGCACTATATATTGTAGTTAAAAATCTAAATTCAAAAAAAATAGAATTTTATCCTTCATGGAAAAAAGGTTATGTTGTATATGGTGAGCTCACTCCTTTAAAATGGTGTTTACTAAAAAAAACTAGTTTTCGAAGGAGATGGAAAAAGAATTACAACCTGTTTCCAAAAATTTTGAAAAAAATATATTTAGAATCTAGAGACAAAATTTCACAAATCACTAGTTTGCATCATGTTAAAATTCCTCATGGTTTGGCTGCTATAGGTGCTCGAAAGTGAATATTTAGTTAGATAAAATTAGTTTAGTGTCTAGTTTGGCCAAAAATTGTAAACGAGTATTGTGGGATCACCCACTTGGTTTGGTAGGCTCACATGTTTTGTGGGTATTTTTTGCTTTTCCTTGTGGTTTGTTCACCTAATCTTTCCTATGCAAAATATCAAAGAGTAGGTGGAGTGTTGTTTGTTGCATGCCACCATGGGAGGTGCCCGTTGTAGAGTGGAGTCGAGCTCTTGTCAGGAATTTAGTAGCAATAAAACTGTCTGGGAGCATCTAGAGAAGGGTGAAGTCTGCTCCTATTTGTTGAAGCTCCATGGTCCTAACCCTAAAGTGATGGAGGCTTTTGTTAGTGGGTGGAACAATAGGGTTTTGTGCTACCAAGGCATGGATTTCAACATCAATGAGGAATTTATCACTAAGGTTACCGGTCTTCCTTCCAAGGGAAGGAAATTTTATAGAGATAGGGTTGCGACCAAAATGACCCTCACCAATTTATTTGAAGGCTCAGAGAAGAAGAAGTTGAGGTTTATTGGTAGTGGTGGGTATGCTCACAAATCTATTAAGCCACTTTGGAGAGATATTTCTCTAGCTCTTATGTAATTTTTCACTCTGAAGGGTAGGTTTTCTATTATCTATGGTTATCACTTCATGTTATTGAATCAATTCCACCATAATTCTTAGGTTTTGTTTCTTTTTTACCTCCTTTCAATGGAAACAAGTATCGAGGATCATACGAAGAACCCTAGGATGACCAAGATGGCCCTCGCCAATTTCTTCAAAGGCTTGGAGAAGAAGAAGCTAAGTTTATTGGTAGCGGTGGGTATGCTCATAAATCTATTAAGCCGCTTTGGAGAGATATTTCTCTGGCTCTTATGCCATTTTTCACTTTGGAGGGTAGGTTTTCTATTATCTATGGCTATCACTTCATGTTATTGAATCACTTCCAACATAATTCTTAGGTTTTGTTTCCTTTTTACTGCCTTCTTTCAATGGAAATGAGTATCAAGGAACATAGGAAGAAACCTAGGAAGGCTATTCTCCATGAAGGCCTAATGAACCTCATTTTTTATCACATTAAGATGAAGGTGTTACCAGCTACTCCTAAGATCCCGAATCGTAAAACGGGTGGCAAAAATACTGGGTATGATATTGGTGAGTTAGTGGATGAGTGGGAAGGGGATTTTGAGGATGATGAATCTTAATATGAGGAATCATCAAAGGAGGAGAGTGAGTCTATTGATGATTCTGAGGATTCAAAATCCTAGTCTAAGGGTTACAAAACTAATAACGAGATGAAAGAAGTTGATGTGCCTTTGGTGAAAAAGACTGTGAAGGGGAGGAAAAGATGCCCTAAGAAAGAGAAACATGTTGTCAGGAAGATGGTGGATGATTCAAGAGATGTGGAGAATTCCCCTGTTCCTAAGGTTAAACATGGTCTAGGTGATGGCCTTGAGGGTAACGAGCATCCTATGGAGGATATTGAGCAAGAAAATGTGGGTATTGGGTGTTCGAAGGGGGCTAGCCCTAACCAGGACAAATTTGATTCTCCTATTGGTGTTGAACAGGTTAAGGGGAGTGATGTGAAGGTGGAGCAACTTGCAATTTTGGCTGACATGGCAGATATTCAAGTGATAAGTGTTAGAAACCAAGATCAGATTTACAAACCAAAAGGACCTTCCACAGAAGAGAAAATTAGAAAAAGCAGAGATTTGCAAGAAGATGTGCAAATAATTATTATTCGAGAATTCAATAATTACAAGATAATTATTTTCTTTATAAAAGAAAAGATGCATAATCCTAATCTTATCTTGAGAAAAAAGATAACTCAATAAGATAAAGATAAAAACCTATAACTTAGGAATAAAATAATTACCTAAGTAAACTTATGCAAATGTGTAATTAAATATTAATTACACCAACACACCCCCATAAGTGCAACTTAGGGAGAAGCAAAATTATTATGCAAAGATGAGTCCCGACAACAAGGCCTAATTAGGTACTCATGTGCAAATGAAAAGATGAGGTAGAGAAGGAAAACCTAGTGGGACAAAACCCCCCTACAATGAGATGACTGCTGCAAAGAAGCATTGGAAGAACACTATGGAGTAACACTAGAACTACAATCTGACAAGCAAGGAAAGATACTTTTGTCTACAACTGAAACCAAAATCAGAATCATGATAATGTGACAGTAGACCCGATGCCATGAAACACTAGAAAACTCACAAACTAGAACAACCCTAGAATCTGTGAAGCAACAATAGATGAGATGATGACAGAATCTAGAAACCGTGTATCTCGATGCCGATGGCAAACTGTGACTAAAACTCTTCCATGGGAAGGAGTACCATGAAGACTCTGGAACATTAACCATAAACACATGGCCCTCAAACTAAGAAGAATCTAAACCAATGCGGATCAAGAAACATAATATCTCAACTAAAGTGTGAACCGATGAATCCAACATGTGTCAAGCTATAGTAAAAATGTGGCCAAAAGAAACTAGGTAGCCAGATAACCCATACGAGTTGCAAACAAATCAAGATGAAATATGGAGATCAAAGTGAAAACTACACTCTAATCAGATTATTATGCAAGAAACCCCCTGATGGAACTTTATCTCAGTTCATTTATTACAATAACCCAATGATTGTAAAAGGAGAGAATCCCAATGCATGCATAAACAAAAAATAACATGAAGTGGTACTGAAATGAAGTACAAATGTTCAAGTTTCACCTTTCCAACTACCAAAAAAACTAAGTAATCTCCAAAACACCCATCGGGACAAATCTGGAATAATGATAAACTTGGGATAGATACAAAAAAAATTGCATAGATAGCAAGATAGAGCTCCTCAATACCTTTCCAACACCTCAAAGAAGACGAAAATTGGAGATCATGGTAAAAAGTTATGAGCTTGGAAGTCTAAAATGAACATCTAACTTCAAACAGAAATAATAGTAGATAAATAGAAAAGTTCTAAAAAATAACCTACACCACTGGAAAGTGCTCGAAACTAGCTTTCTGGCGATATCTTGTTTTACCGATTTTGATACCGTATGCCCAAGTTATGACCAAAAGAAAAAAACTGCTCCTTTAGGGATAATCAAGGCTGGGAGGGGCAAAGATGGCCGTACGGCCAGGTGACGTCATGCTGATGTCAACACATCATGGCAAGAAATTTGACGGCCATTTGGCTGTTAGGGAAAAAAATGCCCCCCCTACCGGAAAAAAATTTCGGCTACCGGTATATGCCATGAATAATCAGAATATTCCTTTGGCCAGTGTATTCTTCTCTCCCCAGAATATTTCACGGTTCTCCATATGATCAGGGGTTCTGGCAGAGGAGCCCGCGGGGGCTGTCACTGGCTTTGTGGGTTGCTGGTGGAGGTTTAGAATGTCGTCGGTGATTTCATAGGCGCCGGAGTTTTGAAGGCTGGCCGGCGGTGGTGGGGCCCCACCCTGCCAGCGGTGGCGTACAGGCCTGCCATGGCAGGGTACGGGGGTACCCTGCGCCCAGGCTTTTAAAAGCATTTAAAATTTTTCAAAAAAAACCTTTTACATTTTTTATTTTTTTTTGAAAAGGATTTTGATTTTTATAAAATTTCTATAAAAGATTTTTTTTTTTAAAACAAAAAAATTGAACCTTGAAAACAATTTTCCTTGGATCATGTGCACAGAGGCAGTACAGAGGCCGTACAGGAAATTTTTTTTTGCCTCATGAACAACTGACACCAAATATAGGTGAGTTATATGTCATTTTTCGTCTCTTAGATGCTTTGGATCTGATGGCGAGGTTCGATCTGCTTGAAAATGCACCAAAAGCTTCACAACTCCCAGATCTGACAAATCTTCAAACCCTCATAACTCTGGCATAAAATGTTGGATTCAGGTGAAACAAAAGTCAATCTTGAATTTTTCAACAACCCTAAACTCGAATATGAGCTCAGTTTCCTCCAACGTGCACTGAAAGTAATCGTGCAAGAGCACCCAAATAGAGAGACAAACTTGAGGTATGAAAACCCTCAAGGAATCTCAAACTAACCCTGCAATGAATCTCTCCAAAAATCTCTCCAAAAATTTGAGAAGGGGCTGCAAATCAAGGCTTTGATACCATCTTAGAAACCAAGATCAGATTTGCAAACTGAAAAGACCTTCCACAGAAGAGAAAATCAGAAAAATCAGAGAGGTTGCAAAAGAATGTGCAACCTAATATTATTCAAGAATTCAATAATTACAAGATAATGATTTGCTTTATAAAAGAAAAGATGCATAACCCTAATCTTATCTTGAGCAACAAGATAGCTCAATAAGATAAAGATAAGAACCTATAACTTAGGAATTAAATAATTACCTAAGTAAACTTATGCAAATGTGTAATTAAATATTAATTACACCAACAATAAGCACTATGTGAAAGTGGAGGTTATTAAAGTTGAGGATTCCCCTATTGAGGAGGATTTGGAGGGTAGAAAGTGGGTTCGAGAGGAACCTATTGAGAATGTTGGTTCTCATGTTGCACCACCAGTCAATTGGGAAGAAATTAACATGGACTTGTTCTATAGAATGGCGGAGGATGGAACTCACAATTTTCTCTCGCTTATGAAGTGGCTTTTCTTAGAAGTGAAGGAGCTCAATGTCTAGATTAAAAACTGGCAAGATGTTTGTGTTGCGTTAGTGCAAGGAAGTCAAAAGGAATGGTCGATTAAAGGTAAGGTCAAGACTATGAATGTTATTCTTGATAGACTTGTTGTTGATGCTGATAGACTTGGTAAAAGTCATCAGGATAGGATAACTTCCCTAGAAATGGATGTCCAAAAGATTATTGAGGAGAGGTTTGTGAATATTGAGGAAATAATTTGCAAGATTAGTGATGACTTGTAGACTGTTGTTTGTGTTAGTAAAAAGTATTTGAAATCTAGTGCTAAGGGTCTCTCAATTTTAAATAAGAAAGCTATGAAGTGAACTAGAAAGTTCTGGATTTGGGAGATCATGAGAAGGAAATTGATGAAGTTAACCACATGAATTTGGAGGAGAAGATATACTACATGATGTGGAGAAGGATTTGGAGGCTAGCCCGTGCTTGAGAATGAGGAGAAAGACTAAGAAAAGGGCTGCCATTTCGTTTGAGGATTTGAAGGATGTGGTTGAGATGCACGAGGGGGTCATTGCTAAAAATATGGCCGCAACCAATGTTCTTGATAAAATGTTGTAGTTTTGCCATTATTTTTGGTTGATCAACCTTGTTGCTAATGTTTTGCTATTGGGTTGCTGACAGGTTCTCTAATTTTATCTTTAGTCATCTTTTTGCTTTTTGTGGGCTATGGGTCTAAATTTTTCTGTCTTTTTGGTAGCTTCTCTCTATTGTAAAGGGTTTCAGGGCCCCTTCAAAACCTGCTTTTCCTAATCAAAAAAATAATAGACCCATGAAGACATGAACCTAAAAAATTCTTAATTTTTAGCCACTCTAACATTACTTTAATTATATCTAGATCAAATGAGATTCCTTCTTTTGAGGTAACATGTCCAAGATAGTGAATCTTATGCTAGAAAACTAAACACTTGCTCAATTTTCTATAGAAACTATTCTCTCTAAGCCTCTATAAAACCATTGTCAAAATTTTCTCCTTCTCTTCCTTATTCCAAAAATAAATCAAACATCATCTAGGAACACTAATACATATTTATCTAACATATATTGAAATATATGGTTCATTAAGCACATGAATGTTGAAGGAGTGTTGGTCAAACCAAAAAGTAAAACCAAAAATTCATAATGATCATATATTGTGTAGAAGGCTATTTTATGAATATATTCATCTTTGATTATCATTTTTAGATATCTTTATCTCAAATAAATATTTAAAAACACCATTAGCCCTTTTATCTAGTTGAACAAAAAATCTATTAGAGGCAACAAGTAGTGATACTTGATGTTAACCTTATTGAACATTTTTGTAGTCAATTAAAGGTTTTATATTTATTCATATTAATTAAAATTGACACATCTTATGGGGATACACTAGGATGAACAAGTAACTTATCCAAAATATCTTCCAACAATAGTTTTAATTCCTATATTTTAGCTATCACTTTATTCTATAAAGAGGCTTAGGTGAATGGAGAAATAAAAATATATTTAGTAGAAAACCAAAAAATCATCAAGGAACACATCCTTTAACTCTTCTATATTTGGATAGTCCTCAATATTTGATACTTTATCTTTTTCCTTCTTTACAATCTTATTTATGAAATGTTGACAAATTTGAACTAGCTTTTGAGCTTGCATAGTCAAAAGAGTTCTCAATACAACTAGTAGATGAATAACTTGAAGAATTATTTGAGTTCCTCAAATCATCCAAATGATCTATTAGATTGTTAAATAATTTAAATTGTAGTTTATAGTGCCCAAAATAGTCTACATGAAGATTCATATTATAAAAACCCATTGAGTAACATATACATCTACATGCATCCTCAATGGAACCACTTAAAATTCTACATCATTAGATAATGGTTGATAATTCTCTTCTTACTAGACTAAAAGTATACCTCCATACACTCTTTACTTATATTAATACAAGGAACACTATATTTTTGTAACTTAGATGGTGAAATAAGACTATTAGTAGATTGTAGATCAACAAATAAACACATGGGTAAACCATGAAAATAACCTTAGAGTTATATCGATATATCTTTATTTTCTACCACTCGTCTCTCAAATACTACATATATTTTAAGATAAATTATTGAACCCATCCTATAATATTGAAGATAATTATCTTGAAAATACCCATCTTTGCAAGTCCAACATCCTGCCATAGGCACCTTTCCTTTTTTCTACCCTTTTCTCTAATCTTTAGTATTTGTACACCATTTATTTTATTTTAAAGTGCCTAATTATTATTCTTCTTATCTATCCTTTGAATATGTTTCTATTTCCATTTCTATTTACTATAATCCCTCTTCTATTATTATTATTCATATTATTGTTTGGACTAAAAGATATGAAACTAGTTTTAACTTTGATCTTCTACCTCCTTTCATACTTATATTTCCTCTTACCCTCTACAACTAATGTTTCTTAAACTACCCATGTCAAAAAGCTTTGGTTTAATAAGTTTAGTAGCATATATGATATTGTTATTCAAACATGATAAACTTACTACTATGATATTTCTCCATTTTTAGATAATGAACATGACTTAATAAATCCATTAGCTTTCCTCTACAACTTAATACAAGGAATTTTAAACTCTACAAAATTCTAGTCTTTATTTTGTGCCAATAAATACTCATGCTTGAAATTCTCAAACTTCTCATAAGTGATAGTATCCTAATCATGACTATCACTATTTCTTGGTAATCCCACTAATATATTAAATACCTTCCAAATGATATATGACCACTCTATCTTGGGTGAAAACTCATGTCCATAAGAGAAAAATATTTTTCCATACTAATGAGCCATGCCTCTTTAAAATAACCTACACCTAAAATATTAAAATTTAGTGGTTAAATCTTATTTAAATCCTTTACATTATCCTATTGTGATGTCGTAAAATTGCACCCCTTGCAATTTCACTTACATTTTTGTATCCACTTTAGTGTCCACTCCCTTAGTATTTGTGTAGGCTCATTTTAGCCCTTGCATCATATTTTTCCCCTCTCAGGATTCTCAAGACCTCTTTTCAATAGCTACCTTTGCGTGTTAGCTTTGTGTCAAACCTTGTGCTTTTCTTGTTCTTGTCATTTTGTAGCGTGATGTGTTTGGACACTCGCACATCGTGTGGATGTTTGTGCATCGTGCTAGTTTCCTGTAACATCTCAATGTTCAAATGAATATTTTTGAGTCTTTTGACACTTGACACCTACCTTTGTTCATGGTAACAGCTTGGGAAGCTTCTTTTCCCTCCTATTCTCTCTTTAAGAGCTATCTCTTTCATTCTATTGGGTCTTCTGGATCTTTCCCTATCTGTCTCTTTCTTTTTCTCTCTTTTCTCCCTCTCTTGGAAAGTCTTAGTCTCCTTCTCTCAAGCTTGCACAACTCTTTTTCTTTCTACAACACTCTCACATTCTTACAACACTCTATACTACTCTCTTGGCTCTCACATCCATTTTTCTCTTTGGCTTCCTCAAGCCTTGCAGGTGTGATGAGGGCCAAGCCACCCAAAACCACACAAATCACAACAATAGATACCAATATAGAAGATGCGAGACAAAAAAATAACCCACTTTCAATTATCATTAGATAATGAAATTACAGATTCAAAACTTACATGCTACAACCTCATGGGCTTGATTCATTACAACAAAATCAACTTTGAAAAGAAAATATATTATTCGAAGCCACAATCTACACTATTGGAGCCACCTTATACAAACCCCACTTAACCCTTTTTATTTTACCCAATAACCACCCTAGAATTTTCTAGAAAGTTCAACTTTCCCTTTTGTTTTGGTGCCAAAAGTCCTGCTGTTTGATTTCTGGCCTAGGAAGAATTTTTAATGAAATTCACTTTTTAGAGGGGCAACTTCACATGGGCAAAGCTTTTGATCTAGGTGTTTGATTTTCTATTATTTCATATTGTTGGAAAGATTTAAAAGAGATATACAACACACTAACCCACCATAGGTAGGTTCATCAACTTTTCAAGTTGTTTCAGGGCCTCTAAAGTCTTCATATTTGAAATTGAAGCTGCATTGGAGAAATTTCTCTAGACAAAAAAATTAATATCTCCCAAACTGTGTAGGGTATTGAGGTGATTCTTTCATGACCAGAAATTGTTTTTAGTTCTACTCCTTGGAGTAAATTTTTAGGTCCATACAAGACCATTTAGGATGACTTACTAAAAATAGTAAGTACTCATTTTTCTCTATTTTTGACACCTAACTGTCTTTGATGCAAGATTTTCCTACACCGTTGGATGCTCTTGCATCAAGGTGATATCTCTCTTATATTGTTTCTTTGAGAATATTGGGATTTATCACATCCATTTTCTATGCATTTTACTATCTTTTCTATTTATCTTTCTATCTATCTATCTATTTGGCTATTCATGGAGGTGGGAACATCGAAACAGGGGTTTGACTAAGGCAAGCCCCTAAACATCCCCAACAATTTTCCTTGGTCTTATGTGCGTAGTTATTGAAGACATTCATTTACTAGAGCCTTCATTACTTGGGTCATTGTGAGCATTTCTCTCTTATTCTCTCACTTTATCATTTATACTTCACTTATTTTACTTTACCTTATTTTAGTTTTGTTATTCTCTATTACTTTCCTACATTTTAGGAGTTCTTAGTATTCAAAGTAGAAGTGTCCACTAAGCTATTTTCTGTGGCACTCTCACTTTTCAATCCATATGAGACACCATCATGCCTTTGGGATGCCAACTTTTCGCATTGTCATCTGTGTGCCACACTGCCATCCTTTGGATGAGAGCTCACTAGTCTATCCAAAAAAAAATTGTGACCTACTCTTTTTGACTTTGGAACTCAAATTTTTGTTCCTTCTTAGATTATTAGGTAGTCTGAGGTCATTTAGGGAAATTTTTTCCCTGGTACTCTCTTGGTAATCAAGGGACTCATGAGCAATGAATCCCCCTTCTCTACACCTATTTAGAGGTTAATTATCATCATTGGAAGAATGAATTTAATATGTAGTTGGAAGAATGAATTTAAACTATATTTGGAGCTTTGTTACCATAGTTTCATACATGATTTGATTACTTGAGCATTACTATAAAACCTTGGAATCCATAAAAATACTTTCTAATCCATGTCAAGATAGAAAAACTAACATAAGATAAGATACACACAATGATCAAGAGTGATATTAAATATGAACTTATGGATTTATAAAAAATATCATTCAACTATTTTTTAGGGGTCTTAAAATAGGTGACTTCATCAGCCCATTTATCAAGTGGAGCCTTTAGTTATTGTTTTTCTCTCAAAATTTAGGTAAAATTAGACCTACCAGTATTTGAGGGTAAAATTGATACCATGTTAAAGAGAATACCAAGATCAAAGAGCTCAAATTGACAACCTACCACAAGTAATAATATGAGCACAATAGTATGTCTATCAATATAAAATGAAGAGTGTAAAATACAATTATGAAACCTTGCATATATAGGAAAGATAGATGAGGTAGGAAGATAGGATTGAACAATTGAATAACCCTCCAAAGATGGAACACTTGTGAGCTCACTTGACAAGTGTATGATAAAGTGTCAAGATGTGTCTCAAGTGATGAGGGCATCTGTACCAATGTTATGAAGTGAGACAAAACTATGAAAAAACTAAGTAAACTTAAGATATGAGTGTGATTAGGTCAATCATAGAGAGGTGATATCATAACTAGATGGTTAAAGACACTATTTACACTAACAAGCCAAATGTTGATTCATAAAAAAAAGAATAAATTTTCCTCATCCACATCAGTACAACAGATGGTAGATTCTTCTTCATTGGTGTTCATTTGGCTAGAAGTGAATATACAATATAGAAAGATTATTGTAGATCCTAAATCCCAAGATCTTTTTAGCATCCTATTAATTATTGACACACCTAAAGATAGAAACAAACCAATAGTTCTATATAAAATAGAAAGGGATGCTACAAGTTCAAGGATAGATAAAATAGCTACTATCATGGTTGATAAGGATAATAGGGAATTAAGAGAATAAGATTATCAAATCAATATTGTAAACCTTTGATAATAGATAAGAGAGTAGGAAATTTAAGAATTCCAATCAACCATCTCTATTGTTGTGTCAAGTGTAAAAAAGGATCAAACTACTAGGAAGAAATTGAAGGAGCAAGTTGTAAAACTACAAGCTTACATAAAAAAACTAGCTACTCCATTACAAATAGTAGATGGATCAATCATCCCTCTAGTTATCATATCTCAACAAATCATCATATTTAGAGATAATAAAATGTATTACCAAGATAATATAGGATTAATTTATTGAATTAAGTTATCAAGGATATAAGATGATAATTGAAGTTGTAGATTCTTGGATTTAGCTCAAGACCCTTAAAGATAATATCAATGAGCTAAATGAATATTTCCAAAAGGAGAAGGAAATAAATGTCATTGTGAACATAGATTATTATGTTCTAATAAAGGATAAAAATTTGGATCAATAGAAATTGAAACAAACCAAAATATGGGTGGAAATCATCAAGCTTTGAAATGATACAATTATCAAATATCTAGAAGAGATTAATAAGTTGATAGGTCAACTAATTGATGTGAAATATGAAAATATTACATTATTGGAGGAATTAACTAGTATATCTTTGGACATAGATGAAGATTTAAAATTTACTAAAGAGTTGAACAATAAGATACTAGAAAAATCATTACATCAAGTTTGTACTAGCCCTCATATACTTTCAGTTTAGAAATAGTGAAAAAACTAGTGAAAACAAAAATCTACTCATAAATTATGAAAGGGATATCCCTAAGAATAAGACAAAGTTTGAAGTCTTCCTTTCATAATTTTTAAAACACATAAATTTAGATATAGGTTTTTCAAAGAACCCAATATGGACTTAGTCAATCTAGTGTTGAAAAATTTCATGAACTATAGGTGAAGGGAAGTAGAGAAGGGCAAGCCTATCATTGAAAACATTTCTAATGCACAGGATGGAGCTACTTGATGTTATCCCATAATTGAAACATGACACTTTCCACTTGTTTTATTTTTTATTTCATATTTCAAAAGACACTTTTCCAACTAGTCACCAAGCCTTAAAATTTGTGACACTTTAAAAATGTATTTTTATAAATTATTGTTGAATGAGGCCAACAATGTCTTGAAACTTGTATTTTAATCTAGGCATAAGGTTTCAAGTTTATATTTATGAATTATGGAGATCAAATTGGCCCAAAACATTTAATATATGTAGGTTAGGACAATTAGTGATAGATGAATCCTAGCCATCCAATTTTTTAGTAAGTTTTGATGCCTTATATAAAAGGTAGTTACTTTCATTGTAAAAAGGAGAGCGAGATTACTGATATTAGTGGAAATCCCATAATAAAATATAAATTTTACATTATGCTTTCTCGATATTTAGTTAAATTTTCTATTGTCAATGTGTGAATGAGGTGAGTATGCGATCAATTTTGTGTGCACATCACTAACAAATTGATGATTGCAATTTTTCATTGTGTGCACTTTTATTTCATATTGTCAAGTATATTATCTAGCTACACTAGAACTTGGTCTTTGATGCGACTTATGATATTGAATTCCTTTGAAGATTATACTATCTTTATAGTATTTTGAGTTGTCTAGTTAAAAAATCATTTCCTTTAAGATATGTCTACTTATACATTTTAGCATTACAATAGAAGTTCAAAATTTAGTTTTTTTCAAAAAAATATAATTTCCTTCCAACCCTATCTTTTTCAAAAAAATTATATCCATTAACTATTAGGAACTAACATAGAAATATATTGAATATTTGATGATTAAATATTGTTTTGAGCAACAAAGTATTATCAAAATTTAGATCAAGAAATAATTTGTGGGTTAAGAGTAATATAAATTCTCCTATCTTTTAGATACATAACCATTAATACAATATTCTAACCAAACATTATGTAAGTCCCTTTTGTGTAGACAAAAAGCAACCACTGAGTCACTAAAGTATCTAATGAGTCAAGACTTGGTAGAAAAAACCTTGGGTTAGTCATGTTATATTTTAAGAATTAATTACTTTTAGGAGAGGTACGATACCCACTATTTCATATCAATTGAGATGTGCCAAAACACCCATCAACAAAATAATTATTACCAAATGTGATGTTCCAATATTAGACATTGAGATAACTTCTTATTATCTATTGTTTTGAAAGCATGAGGAATCCTAGTGACCCTATAAAAAGACATGTAGATCCATGCCCAAATAACTCAAAGTGGTTTTGAATTTGACAAATTTGTGTTGGTGTAATAGGTGTTTTACCTATCTAGGTCCTATTTACATGTTAAGTCCACTTAGGTCCTAGGAAGGAATATTTCTAGTTAAGCATTAGTTGTCACTTATCTTATCTAGTTGGAATTTATTTAATGCTTGTTTCCTAGGTTGTTATGAGTTAGTTGTTTCATGTCATAGGATTAAGACACTTGTCATGATCTTGTTTTATCCTACTCCTCACCTTGCCTATATAAGCAAGGCATCATATGTACATTGATATATTAAATTTGATTGCTATTTTGGAATTCTTACATTCTTAATCATAGCATCATGTTTCTACCATCTCTCTTGTGGAAGTTATTTTTACTGCAGGTGATCTTGGGGTGTTAAGGAGTTCACCATAAAATCCTACATGGTATTAGAGCTTCAATGCTACAAACATCTTCCTAGATCTGAAAGACCAATATTGGTATGAAATTTTTGTTGGATATCTGTTGGGTTCTTGATAACCTTTCCATTGAATCTAGGGTGTTGGATAAATTCAACTTTAGCTTTCGTTTCATCAAAATCCGACATATTTTTCTAGATCTACAAGGGTTTCAATGAGGGTTTTAGTTGCCGGATTCGAGAGGAAGATGATTTTTTGGAGTAGTTTGAGTGAAAACCAACCTTTCCATTGCATCTGAGAGGCATGAGAACCTAAAGATCAACAACCAAATCATCAAAATCTGAGACTTTTTGATGGGGCGTGAGGCAAATTTTTTTAGGCCATACAACCGTATAGATCCATACTTGGTCATACAGTCCATTCAGTCACTTGCATCGACGTATAGTCTGTAGATCATTGTCAAATCAGGTGGAATATTCATTCGGAATCAAGTGGATATTCTTCTATATCATACTAGTCTTTTGTGTACATCATCTTGTCACATTGTCGAGTATGAGATTCTACAAGCATATTTATTTTGCATGTTGGATGGTACAAAATCATTATCCTTTTTAAAGTTATTTTTAAAACTTTTGAAGGACTGACCATTTTTTTTACATCTGACCATATGATCCTCGTGGTTATATGTCATGACTAGTATCAAATTCTAAAGGGATTGCATTGGGTGGTGCATGGAGCCACCACCGGCTTGCACCACTAGCGGTCCACCACCTCACTGCCTGCTTAGGTGGTAGGTTTTAATTTTCTAAAATTTGAACCTGTGGTCATATGGCAAACCAGTTGCCAACCCCATGGGGCCTTATATTTTGTGCTTATTTAGTCTTCAAATGCCCTTTTATAGGATTTTTTTTCATTTTGTCATAACTTGCAATCCAAGAGGTAATTTTTTTAAAATGAGATATCGTCGAAAAGCTAGCGCTATGAGTTTTGCAATGGTGTAGGTTATTTTGTATAATTTTGTTGTTTTGCAACATTTATTACTAATTGACGTCACATCATGTTTTATGACTCTTGAGATCATAACTTTTTGCCACAATCTTTGATTTTCACAATTCTTGCGACGTTGTAAAGGTATTGAGGATCTCTACATTACCATCCATGCACATTTTTGTATCTATCTCAAGTTGATCATTATTTTAGTTTAGCCTTAAAGGTGTCCTAGAGATTACTTGGATGTTTTGATAGTTGGGAGGGAGCAATTTTGTTCACTGCACTTCATTTTAGTTTCATATCTTTTTCAATCAACTGTTGCTTCATAGATTCTAGGGTTGTGCCAATTTGCAAGTTTTCTAGTGTTCCTTGGCATTGGGTCTACTATTTCTTTATCATGTGATTCTAACCCGAGTCCTTGAGTGACCCTAATATGGTTTCTAGAAAACATAATTATCTTTCCAATGTTTTCCGAATTAAGGATTCCAATGTTACTCCACAAGTATGTGGGGAGGGGGAGTGGGGGGTTGTATGGTCTCTCTTGTCATCCTTTTTGTAGATGGAGATTGATTATACTTTTGATGGATCTTTTCATTGAGGGGGCTAAATGTTTTCTTTGTCTCTCTTATGAGGGGGTCTTTTTCCTTGAATGGGATTTTGTCCTCTCATTTTTATTGAGAGCACTATTATATTCCATCTCTCTTTTGGGGAGGAGTTTTGTCCCACTAGGTTTTCTCCTTTTCTTTGTTTGTGAGAGATTTCATTTGCATATGTACATGGGCACCTAATACGACCTCATAGCCGAGATCCATCTTTCTATCAATTGCATAAGTACTCCCTAAGTTGTACTTATGGGGGGTGTTGGTGTAAATAGGTGTTTTACCTATCCAGCTCCTATTTACATGTTAAGTCCACTTAGGTCCTAGGAAGGAATCTTTCTAGTTAAGAATTAGTTGTCTCTTATCTTATCTAGTTGGCATTTATTTAATGCTTGTGTCCTAGGTTGTTATGAGTTAGTTGTATCATGTCATAGGATTATGAAACTTGTCATGATCTTTTCTAATCATATTCCTCACCTTGCCTATATAAGCAAGGCATCATATGTACATTGATATATTCAATTTGGCTACTATTTTGGTATTATTGCATCCTTAATCATAGCATTGTATTTTTTCCATCTCTCTTGTGGAGGTTATTTTTTGTTATAGATGATCTTGGGGTCTTAAGGAGTTCACCATAAACTCCTACAATTTTTTGGTAGTGTCATTATTTACATATTTGCAAAGTGTGGGATTATAGAGGATGCACACATAGTTTTGAATGAAATCACTAGAAGATGCACAATACTACTTTAATTTATTTTATTATTTATTTTATCACATACTTACTTTTATATGAATTATACCATTTAGGATATATATATATATATATATATATATATATATATATATATATATATATATATATATATATATATATATTTGGTAAGTTTCATGTAGTCAAAAAATTGACTTTCATATGATAAAAAGCTCACTTTTATACAAATAAAAAGAAATTAGACAACCTAGAGGAGGCTCTAATACTTTGTTAAAATTAACAATAATTAATTAGCAAAGCGAAATAAATATAAACGTTAAATATTCAACACATACACAAGAAATACATAATTTATGATACAAAAAACTATAAATGATGAAAAAATCCGTACGTATCATTTTAAATGAGAAAAATTACATATATTATAATAATATAAACATAGAATCTAGAGTTAAAATATATCTCTCTACTTCCAAATGGCCTCTATCGAACCTCTTACAAAAGTCTCCCTTTCATTATCAACACTCTTGGATCTAGATCTCTAATAATGAGAATGAATTAGGGTATGCATTTAATACATCACCCTTACATGTAATTTAAAAGAAGTACATTTAAAATCTTTATGTATCATTTTAAATGA
>VDFB02281492.1:90253936-90355547 GCA_007258455.2 Sequoia sempervirens
GGAAATTTTTTTTTGCCTCATGAACAACTGACACCAAATATAGGTGAGTTATATGTCATTTTTCGTCTCTTAGATGCTTTGGATCTGATGGCGAGGTTCGATCTGCTTGAAAATGCACCAAAAGCTTCACAACTCCCAGATCTGACAAATCTTCAAACCCTCATAACTCTGGCATAAAATGTTGGATTCAGGTGAAACAAAAGTCAATCTTGAATTTTTCAACAACCCTAAACTCGAATATGAGCTCAGTTTCCTCCAACGTGCACTGAAAGTAATCGTGCAAGAGCACCCAAATAGAGAGACAAACTTGAGGTATGAAAACCCTCAAGGAATCTCAAACTAACCCTGCAATGAATCTCTCCAAAAATCTCTCCAAAAATTTGAGAAGGGGCTGCAAATCAAGGCTTTGATACCATCTTAGAAACCAAGATCAGATTTGCAAACTGAAAAGACCTTCCACAGAAGAGAAAATCAGAAAAATCAGAGAGGTTGCAAAAGAATGTGCAACCTAATATTATTCAAGAATTCAATAATTACAAGATAATGATTTGCTTTATAAAAGAAAAGATGCATAACCCTAATCTTATCTTGAGCAACAAGATAGCTCAATAAGATAAAGATAAGAACCTATAACTTAGGAATTAAATAATTACCTAAGTAAACTTATGCAAATGTGTAATTAAATATTAATTACACCAACAATAAGCACTATGTGAAAGTGGAGGTTATTAAAGTTGAGGATTCCCCTATTGAGGAGGATTTGGAGGGTAGAAAGTGGGTTCGAGAGGAACCTATTGAGAATGTTGGTTCTCATGTTGCACCACCAGTCAATTGGGAAGAAATTAACATGGACTTGTTCTATAGAATGGCGGAGGATGGAACTCACAATTTTCTCTCGCTTATGAAGTGGCTTTTCTTAGAAGTGAAGGAGCTCAATGTCTAGATTAAAAACTGGCAAGATGTTTGTGTTGCGTTAGTGCAAGGAAGTCAAAAGGAATGGTCGATTAAAGGTAAGGTCAAGACTATGAATGTTATTCTTGATAGACTTGTTGTTGATGCTGATAGACTTGGTAAAAGTCATCAGGATAGGATAACTTCCCTAGAAATGGATGTCCAAAAGATTATTGAGGAGAGGTTTGTGAATATTGAGGAAATAATTTGCAAGATTAGTGATGACTTGTAGACTGTTGTTTGTGTTAGTAAAAAGTATTTGAAATCTAGTGCTAAGGGTCTCTCAATTTTAAATAAGAAAGCTATGAAGTGAACTAGAAAGTTCTGGATTTGGGAGATCATGAGAAGGAAATTGATGAAGTTAACCACATGAATTTGGAGGAGAAGATATACTACATGATGTGGAGAAGGATTTGGAGGCTAGCCCGTGCTTGAGAATGAGGAGAAAGACTAAGAAAAGGGCTGCCATTTCGTTTGAGGATTTGAAGGATGTGGTTGAGATGCACGAGGGGGTCATTGCTAAAAATATGGCCGCAACCAATGTTCTTGATAAAATGTTGTAGTTTTGCCATTATTTTTGGTTGATCAACCTTGTTGCTAATGTTTTGCTATTGGGTTGCTGACAGGTTCTCTAATTTTATCTTTAGTCATCTTTTTGCTTTTTGTGGGCTATGGGTCTAAATTTTTCTGTCTTTTTGGTAGCTTCTCTCTATTGTAAAGGGTTTCAGGGCCCCTTCAAAACCTGCTTTTCCTAATCAAAAAAATAATAGACCCATGAAGACATGAACCTAAAAAATTCTTAATTTTTAGCCACTCTAACATTACTTTAATTATATCTAGATCAAATGAGATTCCTTCTTTTGAGGTAACATGTCCAAGATAGTGAATCTTATGCTAGAAAACTAAACACTTGCTCAATTTTCTATAGAAACTATTCTCTCTAAGCCTCTATAAAACCATTGTCAAAATTTTCTCCTTCTCTTCCTTATTCCAAAAATAAATCAAACATCATCTAGGAACACTAATACATATTTATCTAACATATATTGAAATATATGGTTCATTAAGCACATGAATGTTGAAGGAGTGTTGGTCAAACCAAAAAGTAAAACCAAAAATTCATAATGATCATATATTGTGTAGAAGGCTATTTTATGAATATATTCATCTTTGATTATCATTTTTAGATATCTTTATCTCAAATAAATATTTAAAAACACCATTAGCCCTTTTATCTAGTTGAACAAAAAATCTATTAGAGGCAACAAGTAGTGATACTTGATGTTAACCTTATTGAACATTTTTGTAGTCAATTAAAGGTTTTATATTTATTCATATTAATTAAAATTGACACATCTTATGGGGATACACTAGGATGAACAAGTAACTTATCCAAAATATCTTCCAACAATAGTTTTAATTCCTATATTTTAGCTATCACTTTATTCTATAAAGAGGCTTAGGTGAATGGAGAAATAAAAATATATTTAGTAGAAAACCAAAAAATCATCAAGGAACACATCCTTTAACTCTTCTATATTTGGATAGTCCTCAATATTTGATACTTTATCTTTTTCCTTCTTTACAATCTTATTTATGAAATGTTGACAAATTTGAACTAGCTTTTGAGCTTGCATAGTCAAAAGAGTTCTCAATACAACTAGTAGATGAATAACTTGAAGAATTATTTGAGTTCCTCAAATCATCCAAATGATCTATTAGATTGTTAAATAATTTAAATTGTAGTTTATAGTGCCCAAAATAGTCTACATGAAGATTCATATTATAAAAACCCATTGAGTAACATATACATCTACATGCATCCTCAATGGAACCACTTAAAATTCTACATCATTAGATAATGGTTGATAATTCTCTTCTTACTAGACTAAAAGTATACCTCCATACACTCTTTACTTATATTAATACAAGGAACACTATATTTTTGTAACTTAGATGGTGAAATAAGACTATTAGTAGATTGTAGATCAACAAATAAACACATGGGTAAACCATGAAAATAACCTTAGAGTTATATCGATATATCTTTATTTTCTACCACTCGTCTCTCAAATACTACATATATTTTAAGATAAATTATTGAACCCATCCTATAATATTGAAGATAATTATCTTGAAAATACCCATCTTTGCAAGTCCAACATCCTGCCATAGGCACCTTTCCTTTTTTCTACCCTTTTCTCTAATCTTTAGTATTTGTACACCATTTATTTTATTTTAAAGTGCCTAATTATTATTCTTCTTATCTATCCTTTGAATATGTTTCTATTTCCATTTCTATTTACTATAATCCCTCTTCTATTATTATTATTCATATTATTGTTTGGACTAAAAGATATGAAACTAGTTTTAACTTTGATCTTCTACCTCCTTTCATACTTATATTTCCTCTTACCCTCTACAACTAATGTTTCTTAAACTACCCATGTCAAAAAGCTTTGGTTTAATAAGTTTAGTAGCATATATGATATTGTTATTCAAACATGATAAACTTACTACTATGATATTTCTCCATTTTTAGATAATGAACATGACTTAATAAATCCATTAGCTTTCCTCTACAACTTAATACAAGGAATTTTAAACTCTACAAAATTCTAGTCTTTATTTTGTGCCAATAAATACTCATGCTTGAAATTCTCAAACTTCTCATAAGTGATAGTATCCTAATCATGACTATCACTATTTCTTGGTAATCCCACTAATATATTAAATACCTTCCAAATGATATATGACCACTCTATCTTGGGTGAAAACTCATGTCCATAAGAGAAAAATATTTTTCCATACTAATGAGCCATGCCTCTTTAAAATAACCTACACCTAAAATATTAAAATTTAGTGGTTAAATCTTATTTAAATCCTTTACATTATCCTATTGTGATGTCGTAAAATTGCACCCCTTGCAATTTCACTTACATTTTTGTATCCACTTTAGTGTCCACTCCCTTAGTATTTGTGTAGGCTCATTTTAGCCCTTGCATCATATTTTTCCCCTCTCAGGATTCTCAAGACCTCTTTTCAATAGCTACCTTTGCGTGTTAGCTTTGTGTCAAACCTTGTGCTTTTCTTGTTCTTGTCATTTTGTAGCGTGATGTGTTTGGACACTCGCACATCGTGTGGATGTTTGTGCATCGTGCTAGTTTCCTGTAACATCTCAATGTTCAAATGAATATTTTTGAGTCTTTTGACACTTGACACCTACCTTTGTTCATGGTAACAGCTTGGGAAGCTTCTTTTCCCTCCTATTCTCTCTTTAAGAGCTATCTCTTTCATTCTATTGGGTCTTCTGGATCTTTCCCTATCTGTCTCTTTCTTTTTCTCTCTTTTCTCCCTCTCTTGGAAAGTCTTAGTCTCCTTCTCTCAAGCTTGCACAACTCTTTTTCTTTCTACAACACTCTCACATTCTTACAACACTCTATACTACTCTCTTGGCTCTCACATCCATTTTTCTCTTTGGCTTCCTCAAGCCTTGCAGGTGTGATGAGGGCCAAGCCACCCAAAACCACACAAATCACAACAATAGATACCAATATAGAAGATGCGAGACAAAAAAATAACCCACTTTCAATTATCATTAGATAATGAAATTACAGATTCAAAACTTACATGCTACAACCTCATGGGCTTGATTCATTACAACAAAATCAACTTTGAAAAGAAAATATATTATTCGAAGCCACAATCTACACTATTGGAGCCACCTTATACAAACCCCACTTAACCCTTTTTATTTTACCCAATAACCACCCTAGAATTTTCTAGAAAGTTCAACTTTCCCTTTTGTTTTGGTGCCAAAAGTCCTGCTGTTTGATTTCTGGCCTAGGAAGAATTTTTAATGAAATTCACTTTTTAGAGGGGCAACTTCACATGGGCAAAGCTTTTGATCTAGGTGTTTGATTTTCTATTATTTCATATTATTTGGAGTATTTAAAGAGATATACAACATACTAACCCAGGGTAGGTTCATCAACTTTCAAGTTGTTTGAACCTCTAAAGTCTTCATGGCTGAATTTGAAATTTGCATTAGAGAAATTTCTCTAAACAAAATTTAATATCTCCCAATTGTAGGGTATTGGTGATTCTTTCATGACCCGGAAATTGTTTTAGTTACGCTCAGGTAATTTTCGCTCCATACAAGACCATTAGGATGACACCTAAAATAGTAAATTACTCATTTTTATATTTTGGCTTTCGCTGCTGGTAGATTTTCCCCACGTTGGATGCTCTTGCCCATCCAGTAATATCTCTTGGTGTTTCTTGAAATAACGGTTATCATGTTTCTATAAACACTATCTTTTCCTATTTGCTCACTGTATCATCCTTTGGCTATTCGTGAAGTAGAGGCCTTGAAGCAGAGGGTTCGGACAGCCTCAACACTCCCTAACAGTTCCTTGGTATTATGCATGGTGTAAACATTCATTTACTAGAGCCTTCATTACTTGGGTCATTGTGAGCATTTCTCTCTTATTCTCTCACTTTATCATTTATACTTCACTTATTTTACTTTACCTTATTTTAGTTTTGTTATTCTCTATTACTTTCCTACATTTTAGGAGTTCTTAGTATTCAAAGTAGAAGTGTCCACTAAGCTATTTTCTGTGGCACTCTCACTTTTCAATCCATATGAGACACCATCATGCCTTTGGGATGCCAACTTTTCGCATTGTCATCTGTGTGCCACACTGCCATCCTTTGGATGAGAGCTCACTAGTCTATCCAAAAAAAAATTGTGACCTACTCTTTTTGACTTTGGAACTCAAATTTTTGTTCCTTCTTAGATTATTAGGTAGTCTGAGGTCATTTAGGGAAATTTTTTCCCTGGTACTCTCTTGGTAATCAAGGGACTCATGAGCAATGAATCCCCCTTCTCTACACCTATTTAGAGGTTAATTATCATCATTGGAAGAATGAATTTAATATGTAGTTGGAAGAATGAATTTAAACTATATTTGGAGCTTTGTTACCATAGTTTCATACATGATTTGATTACTTGAGCATTACTATAAAACCTTGGAATCCATAAAAATACTTTCTAATCCATGTCAAGATAGAAAAACTAACATAAGATAAGATACACACAATGATCAAGAGTGATATTAAATATGAACTTATGGATTTATAAAAAATATCATTCAACTATTTTTTAGGGGTCTTAAAATAGGTGACTTCATCAGCCCATTTATCAAGTGGAGCCTTTAGTTATTGTTTTTCTCTCAAAATTTAGGTAAAATTAGACCTACCAGTATTTGAGGGTAAAATTGATACCATGTTAAAGAGAATACCAAGATCAAAGAGCTCAAATTGACAACCTACCACAAGTAATAATATGAGCACAATAGTATGTCTATCAATATAAAATGAAGAGTGTAAAATACAATTATGAAACCTTGCATATATAGGAAAGATAGATGAGGTAGGAAGATAGGATTGAACAATTGAATAACCCTCCAAAGATGGAACACTTGTGAGCTCACTTGACAAGTGTATGATAAAGTGTCAAGATGTGTCTCAAGTGATGAGGGCATCTGTACCAATGTTATGAAGTGAGACAAAACTATGAAAAAACTAAGTAAACTTAAGATATGAGTGTGATTAGGTCAATCATAGAGAGGTGATATCATAACTAGATGGTTAAAGACACTATTTACACTAACAAGCCAAATGTTGATTCATAAAAAAAAGAATAAATTTTCCTCATCCACATCAGTACAACAGATGGTAGATTCTTCTTCATTGGTGTTCATTTGGCTAGAAGTGAATATACAATATAGAAAGATTATTGTAGATCCTAAATCCCAAGATCTTTTTAGCATCCTATTAATTATTGACACACCTAAAGATAGAAACAAACCAATAGTTCTATATAAAATAGAAAGGGATGCTACAAGTTCAAGGATAGATAAAATAGCTACTATCATGGTTGATAAGGATAATAGGGAATTAAGAGAATAAGATTATCAAATCAATATTGTAAACCTTTGATAATAGATAAGAGAGTAGGAAATTTAAGAATTCCAATCAACCATCTCTATTGTTGTGTCAAGTGTAAAAAAGGATCAAACTACTAGGAAGAAATTGAAGGAGCAAGTTGTAAAACTACAAGCTTACATAAAAAAACTAGCTACTCCATTACAAATAGTAGATGGATCAATCATCCCTCTAGTTATCATATCTCAACAAATCATCATATTTAGAGATAATAAAATGTATTACCAAGATAATATAGGATTAATTTATTGAATTAAGTTATCAAGGATATAAGATGATAATTGAAGTTGTAGATTCTTGGATTTAGCTCAAGACCCTTAAAGATAATATCAATGAGCTAAATGAATATTTCCAAAAGGAGAAGGAAATAAATGTCATTGTGAACATAGATTATTATGTTCTAATAAAGGATAAAAATTTGGATCAATAGAAATTGAAACAAACCAAAATATGGGTGGAAATCATCAAGCTTTGAAATGATACAATTATCAAATATCTAGAAGAGATTAATAAGTTGATAGGTCAACTAATTGATGTGAAATATGAAAATATTACATTATTGGAGGAATTAACTAGTATATCTTTGGACATAGATGAAGATTTAAAATTTACTAAAGAGTTGAACAATAAGATACTAGAAAAATCATTACATCAAGTTTGTACTAGCCCTCATATACTTTCAGTTTAGAAATAGTGAAAAAACTAGTGAAAACAAAAATCTACTCATAAATTATGAAAGGGATATCCCTAAGAATAAGACAAAGTTTGAAGTCTTCCTTTCATAATTTTTAAAACACATAAATTTAGATATAGGTTTTTCAAAGAACCCAATATGGACTTAGTCAATCTAGTGTTGAAAAATTTCATGAACTATAGGTGAAGGGAAGTAGAGAAGGGCAAGCCTATCATTGAAAACATTTCTAATGCACAGGATGGAGCTACTTGATGTTATCCCATAATTGAAACATGACACTTTCCACTTGTTTTATTTTTTATTTCATATTTCAAAAGACACTTTTCCAACTAGTCACCAAGCCTTAAAATTTGTGACACTTTAAAAATGTATTTTTATAAATTATTGTTGAATGAGGCCAACAATGTCTTGAAACTTGTATTTTAATCTAGGCATAAGGTTTCAAGTTTATATTTATGAATTATGGAGATCAAATTGGCCCAAAACATTTAATATATGTAGGTTAGGACAATTAGTGATAGATGAATCCTAGCCATCCAATTTTTTAGTAAGTTTTGATGCCTTATATAAAAGGTAGTTACTTTCATTGTAAAAAGGAGAGCGAGATTACTGATATTAGTGGAAATCCCATAATAAAATATAAATTTTACATTATGCTTTCTCGATATTTAGTTAAATTTTCTATTGTCAATGTGTGAATGAGGTGAGTATGCGATCAATTTTGTGTGCACATCACTAACAAATTGATGATTGCAATTTTTCATTGTGTGCACTTTTATTTCATATTGTCAAGTATATTATCTAGCTACACTAGAACTTGGTCTTTGATGCGACTTATGATATTGAATTCCTTTGAAGATTATACTATCTTTATAGTATTTTGAGTTGTCTAGTTAAAAAATCATTTCCTTTAAGATATGTCTACTTATACATTTTAGCATTACAATAGAAGTTCAAAATTTAGTTTTTTTCAAAAAAATATAATTTCCTTCCAACCCTATCTTTTTCAAAAAAATTATATCCATTAACTATTAGGAACTAACATAGAAATATATTGAATATTTGATGATTAAATATTGTTTTGAGCAACAAAGTATTATCAAAATTTAGATCAAGAAATAATTTGTGGGTTAAGAGTAATATAAATTCTCCTATCTTTTAGATACATAACCATTAATACAATATTCTAACCAAACATTATGTAAGTCCCTTTTGTGTAGACAAAAAGCAACCACTGAGTCACTAAAGTATCTAATGAGTCAAGACTTGGTAGAAAAAACCTTGGGTTAGTCATGTTATATTTTAAGAATTAATTACTTTTAGGAGAGGTACGATACCCACTATTTCATATCAATTGAGATGTGCCAAAACACCCATCAACAAAATAATTATTACCAAATGTGATGTTCCAATATTAGACATTGAGATAACTTCTTATTATCTATTGTTTTGAAAGCATGAGGAATCCTAGTGACCCTATAAAAAGACATGTAGATCCATGCCCAAATAACTCAAAGTGGTTTTGAATTTGACAAATTTGTGTTGGTGTAATAGGTGTTTTACCTATCTAGGTCCTATTTACATGTTAAGTCCACTTAGGTCCTAGGAAGGAATATTTCTAGTTAAGCATTAGTTGTCACTTATCTTATCTAGTTGGAATTTATTTAATGCTTGTTTCCTAGGTTGTTATGAGTTAGTTGTTTCATGTCATAGGATTAAGACACTTGTCATGATCTTGTTTTATCCTACTCCTCACCTTGCCTATATAAGCAAGGCATCATATGTACATTGATATATTAAATTTGATTGCTATTTTGGAATTCTTACATTCTTAATCATAGCATCATGTTTCTACCATCTCTCTTGTGGAAGTTATTTTTACTGCAGGTGATCTTGGGGTGTTAAGGAGTTCACCATAAAATCCTACATGGTATTAGAGCTTCAATGCTACAAACATCTTCCTAGATCTGAAAGACCAATATTGGTATGAAATTTTTGTTGGATATCTGTTGGGTTCTTGATAACCTTTCCATTGAATCTAGGGTGTTGGATAAATTCAACTTTAGCTTTCGTTTCATCAAAATCCGACATATTTTTCTAGATCTACAAGGGTTTCAATGAGGGTTTTAGTTGCCGGATTCGAGAGGAAGATGATTTTTTGGAGTAGTTTGAGTGAAAACCAACCTTTCCATTGCATCTGAGAGGCATGAGAACCTAAAGATCAACAACCAAATCATCAAAATCTGAGACTTTTTGATGGGGCGTGAGGCAAATTTTTTTAGGCCATACAACCGTATAGATCCATACTTGGTCATACAGTCCATTCAGTCACTTGCATCGACGTATAGTCTGTAGATCATTGTCAAATCAGGTGGAATATTCATTCGGAATCAAGTGGATATTCTTCTATATCATACTAGTCTTTTGTGTACATCATCTTGTCACATTGTCGAGTATGAGATTCTACAAGCATATTTATTTTGCATGTTGGATGGTACAAAATCATTATCCTTTTTAAAGTTATTTTTAAAACTTTTGAAGGACTGACCATTTTTTTTACATCTGACCATATGATCCTCGTGGTTATATGTCATGACTAGTATCAAATTCTAAAGGGATTGCATTGGGTGGTGCATGGAGCCACCACCGGCTTGCACCACTAGCGGTCCACCACCTCACTGCCTGCTTAGGTGGTAGGTTTTAATTTTCTAAAATTTGAACCTGTGGTCATATGGCAAACCAGTTGCCAACCCCATGGGGCCTTATATTTTGTGCTTATTTAGTCTTCAAATGCCCTTTTATAGGATTTTTTTTCATTTTGTCATAACTTGCAATCCAAGAGGCAATTGTTTTCAAATGAGATATCGTCGAAAAGCTAGCACTATGAGTTTTGCAATGGTGTAGGTTATTTTTCATAATTTTGTTGTTTTGTAGCATTTATTACTAATTGAAGTCAGATCATGTTTTATGACTCTTGAGATCATAACTTTTTGCCACAATCTTGGTTCCTGATTCTTACAGCGTTGCTAAAGGTGGTGAGATCTCTATTCACCATCCTGCATTTTGTATCATCTCAAGTTGATCATTGTTTTGAATTGGCCTTAAAAGGTGTCCTAAGTTGCACCCAGGTGTTTTGCAGTAGTTGGAGGCAGTACGATCACTACACTTCATTTCGATTTCGCCTCTTTCAATCAGCTGTGCTTCTTAGATTCTGGGTTGTTACAATTTGATTTTCAATATTTCCTTGGCATTGGGTCTACCATTCTTTATCATGTAGTTCTAACAGTCCTTGTTGACCTATAATATGGTTTCTAAGCATAATTATCTTTTAATGTTTTCCAGATTAAAGTTCTGATATTTTACTCTAAGTGTGCTTCGATTGCTCCTTTGCAATAGGTTATCTCATTATCGGGAGGGTGGGGGTTATGCAGTCTCTTGTCATCCCTTTTTTGTAGATGGAAGTTGATTAGACTTTTGGTGGATCTTTTTCATTAAGGGGCTAGATCTTTTTTCACCTCTCTGTGGGGGTCTTTTTTTTCCTTAGATAGGTTTTGTCAGGTCTATTTTGAGAGCCTATTATATTTATCTCTCTTTGCAGGGAGGTTTGTCCTTTAGGTTTTCTCCTTTTTCTTTGTGATTTCGTTTACATATGGAGGTACCCTAATCATTTCCTCCTCGCGAGAGATCCATCTTTCTATCAATTTTTGGCCTCGGCGGTTGTATTACCCTGGGGGTGTTGGTGTAAATAGGTACTTTCTATCGGTCCTCAGCCACTTAGGTCCTAGGAAGGAATCTTTCTAGTTAAGAATTAGTTGTCTCTTATCTTATCTAGTTGACATTTATTTAATGCTTGTGTCCTAGGTTGTTATGAGTTAGTTGTATCATGTCATAGGATTATGAAACTTGTCATGATCTTTTCTAATCATATTCCTCACCTTGCCTATATAAGCAAGACATCATATGCACATTGATTTATTTAATTTGGCTACTATTTTGATATTATTGCATCCTTAATCATAGCATCATATTTTTTCCATCTCTCTTGTGGAGGTTATTTTTTCTTACAAATGATCTTGGGGTCTTAAGGAGTTCACCATAAACTCCTACAAATTTTTGGTAGTGTCATTATTTACATATTTGCAAAGTGTGGGATTATAGAGGATGCACACACAGTTTTGAATGAAATCACTAGAAGATGCACAATACTACTTTAATTTATTTTATTATTTATTTTATCACATACTTTTATATGAATTATACCATATATATATATATATATATATATATATATATATATATATATATATATATATATATATATATATATGGTAAGTTTCATGTAGTCAAAAAATTGACTTTCATATTATAAAAAATTCGCTTTTATACAAATAAAAAGAAATTAGACAACCTAGAGGAGGCTCTAATACTTTGTTAAAATTAACAATAATTAATTAGAAAAGCGAAATAAATATATACGTCAAATATTCAACACATACACAAGAAATACATAATTTATGATACAAAAAACTATAAAGGATGAAAAAATCCATATGTATCATTTTAAATGAGAAAACCTACATATATTATAATAATATAAACATAGAATCTAGAGTTAAAATATATCTCTCTACTTCCAAATGGCCTCTATCAAACCTCTTACAAAAGTCTCCCTTTAATTATCAACACTCTTGGATCTAGATCTCTAATAATGAGAATGAATTAGGGTCTGCATTTAATACATCACCCTTACGTGTAATTTAAAAGAAGTAGAGTTAAAATCTTTATGTATCATTTTAAATGAGAAAACTTACATATATTATAATAATACAAACTTAGAACTAGAGTTAAAATCACTCTCTTTCTCTCCTCCTTCCAAATGGTCTCTATCAAGCCTCTTACAAAAGTCTTCCTTGATCTAGATCTCTAATAATGAGAATGAATTAGGGGTATGCATTTAAATACATCACCCTTATGTGTAATTTAAAATAATTCATGCTTAATAGTTGGCTTATAATGACTAGTAGGAAAAAGGAAAATAGGCTCAATTATTAATTACAAATATAAATATTATGGGGTTCAAATTTGTACATACAAAAGTGATTTAGGTAAATTCTACACTTATAGATCTAAACCAAGATGATAAACAATGTAAATTCTACATTGATTTCATACTTCTAGTATGTATAGAAATGCAATATGACTAGAATAATGTTATTTCCTAACATGCATGTAAAAATACGTCAACTAAGACCCTAATTAATAAATGAAAGCCACTATAATTGAAATGGTCCTCAAACATAAAAGAAAACAACATGAAAATATTCAACATAATAATAATAATCAAGGTTGCTCATATAAAAACTAGGAAATTATTGTGACAAACATTATAGCTACACAAAATTCCACACTTATAGATCTAAACCAATATGATAAACAATGCAAATTCTACATCAATTTCATACTCCTAATATGTATATAAATGAAATAAGACTAGGATAAGGTTATTTCCTAACATACATGTAAAAATACGTCAACTAAGACCCTAATTAATAAATGAAAGCCACTATAATTGAAATGGTCCCCAAACATAAAAGAAAAAGAAATCAAAATATTCAACATAATAATAATCAAGATTGTTCATATAAAAACTAAGAAATTATTGTGGCAAACATTATAGCTACACAATGATCTCCAAAGAGATGTGTTTTAAAAGATAAGACATAGTAGAACATGATCAAGAAACCTAATTATAACATGACTACTAAGTTGAAAAAATGAAAATAGGCTCAATTATTAATTACAAATATAAAATTTTTGGGTTTCAAATTTGTACATACACAAGTGATTTAGGTAAATTCTACACTTATAGATCTAAACCATGATGATAAACAATGTAAATTCTACATCGATTTCATACTTCTAATATGTATAGAAATCAAATAAGACTACGATAAGATTATTTCCTAACATACATATAGAAATACGTCAACTAAGACCATAATTAATAAATGAAAGCCACTCAAATGGTCCCCAAACATAATTTTACATTGATTTCATGCTTCTAATATGTATAGAAATGGAATAATACTAGGATAAGATTATTTCCTAGTATACAAATAAAAATACATCAACTAAGACCCCAATTAATAAATGAAAGCCACTATAATTGAAATGGTCCCCAAACATAATTCTAGATTGATTTCATACTTCTAATATGTATAGAAATGGAATAAGATTAGGATAAGGTTATTTCCTAATATACATATAAAAGTATGCCAACTAAGACCCTAATTAATAAATGAAAGCCACTATAATTGAAATGGTCCCCAAACATAATTGTACATCGATTTCATACTTGTAATATGTATAAAAATGGAATAAGACTAGAATAAGTCTATTTCCTAATATACATATAAAAGTACATCAACTAAGACCTTAATTAATAAATGAAAACCACTATAATTGAAATGGTCCCCAAACCTAAAAAAAAATATAGAAAATATTCAACATAATGATAATACTTAAGGTTGCTCATATAAAAACTAGGAAATTATTGTGAGAAACATTATAGCTGCACAATCATCTCCAAAGAAATGGGTTTTAAAAGCTAAGCCACAGTGGAACATGATGAAGAAATCTAATTATAACATGAGTAGGAAGTTGGAAAAATAGAACATGGGGAACAAACTAGGAAGTTGGAAAAATAGAACATGGGGAACACTTTAAAAATCTACTTTAGCATGGTCAATGGGGATGGTGAGAACTATCAATCAAAAGACAGAAAGGTAAGTGATGATATAAGAGAACACTAGGGAATGTTGAACGTAATGCAAAATGCATCATTCATTTCAAGCGTTGAACAACTTTTTTGCGTATGTGCAAAAAGCAAAGTAATATTCATATACAATGAACGAATGGGACGTGCTTTTTAATTAGCAATCAATGGGGACAAAATATTTTATTGTGCTATGATTTTTTAACAAGTTTTATTTATTATTGAGATTTCTGCAAATCATCAAAAGCCTCGTACCCATCGCCTTCTCATTAACAATGGAACAGTTCTTCATTATGATTTTCAACAAAACCATTACCTTATTTTTTTCTTTTTTACAATGATTTTCACACTTCAACATCAAATCTTATTTTCCTCCTTTTTATAGAAGTGATTTTCAAATAGCATCATCAAATCTTCTTTTTCCTTATTTTCATAATGATTTTGAACAAAATCACATCAACCCACAAGAAAATGATATGTACTTTTCCATAAAATTAGGTTTATGGAATATAATTGTAAATTTGTAATGGTGAAAGTTGCATATCAATGTCAATTTCTATTCAATTTTGGTCCATCATTTAATGTAATTACATAGTGACATGTGGCACACTTTGTGTTAAGTTTAAGTCATTCTTGAATTCTTATCCATCTTCATTCATTTTTATTTATACAGTTTTAGTGCATCCATCATTATCCATACTTTATCCATACATATTCCCACAAACTTACATCATTTGTTGGCCCTAACTACCATGCATTCATTCCTAATCCTAAGGTTATGTGTGGTGTGCCTTGGGTCAGTTTTATAATGTGTAAGAGTAATCCCTCATGGCATGGGTCTGACCTAAAATTTATTTATTTTAATTTGAAATATTGATTCCTGTTATTTCATCAGTCATTGGAAATCAAATTGGTATATATTTTTACAATGATTCACTATGGATTCGTACTTAAAGACATCCATTTTAACATTAATTGATAAGAAAAAATCACTAAAAATCCTACATATTACTAGGAGCATCATTCTAAGAATATTTTACTTTGGAACATTATAAGGAACATAATTCTACATCAAATCATTCAAGGACATCTACAAATGACTAAAGAGATTGCATAGCGTATCCAATCAAGGGGATCAACATAAAAGAACTTGGTCCCTTCAATCTAGCAATTTCTCTAAGATTATTTTAAAAACTACTAGTCCTTAATAGTCAACAAAGAGCAAGGATAATATTGAAATAGGTTGCATCTACCCATTATTGCAAGTTACAATCCATTTGTTAGGTCCTTCATGTAGTGGTCAAGATTGATCCCACATAATACATATTTAATCCACAAGTTTTAATAAGATTTTTTAATCTCTGGATATATCTAGATACAAAACATCAACTTTTAATATAAAACAATTCAAAATTTGAATTTCTAAATGGGACATTATCTCACTTTCATATCATACTAGGGTGTTGTGAATTCCCTATGTTACTATGTGCTTGATACCATTGCCTTATACCATTTCCTTCCTATGTTATTGGTAATATGGTAGCACCTGATATGTCATGTACCTAGACCTATATCACTACTAGGGATCGCATGCCTTATCCACACCATTGTGGGTATATCTATTTCTTAGTATTATATGTATTTACATGAGAGAACCTAGAAATTAACACCACCCCACTATTTTTTAGTTTTTATATATTGAGGGAAAAATAAAATTCCTTCATGATAATCTTTAGCTTGTGTTATTCTCACACTTATAATTCAATATATCCTATTTACTAGTCACATGATACATTCATAACATTGATTTACTTTACATGATACATGTGCTATATGCCTAGATTACATTTACATTTCATGTGTTGAAAGCAATTGATTGAAGGGGGAATATCATATCAATAATATTAATCTACTAAGAATCCACAGGTTCCATACATTTATTAATAATCACAAGATTTCATATTCCATATCTTGGATAATTTTTGTGATGCATGAGATTGATCTTGCATAGTGTAAACCTATCCCAAAATTTATCTTTAACATTCAAATGGATAAATCCCACCTTCTTCCTAGCCTTTGGGAGTTGAAATGGTATATATTTGTGCGATGATTTTCTACAGTAGTATTTAAAGATATTCAATTGATTATTAATTCATAAGAAAGTATCATTTAAATCCTATATGTTACAAGGAGCCCCATTATAGAAATAATTTTCTTTGGAGCACTTAAAGGAAGATAATTATGTATAAAATTAATCTAGGGTGTATACATGATTGAAGAGGGATACAATTAATCATTTCAATAACTGGAAATTTGATTCAATCAATGGGTTGACTCATGAGAACTTGCACCTTGTGATTGGATTATTTTGCCAATATATCTTTTAATACTACCAATCTATAAAATTTTAAAAAGAGTATTGAAACAATAGAGTAAACAAAAAAATGATAATAAATAATAATAAACATTTAATCTAATTATAATGTGAATAAGAAAATAAAATTTTAATCAAGGAAATATTTGATAAGCAATATAACAAATCAATAAAATCATTAAATGCAAATCATATGCACTAGATATAAATGGAGAAACTATTGCAAAAAAAATACACACCCAAATATATTATTATTGCAAATAATATGGTATTATAATATAATCCACTTATCTCTCTAATAATAATAATTTTACAACATAAAATTACTTCAAAATAAACTTACAATCCACTATCCAATGCCTCCAACCTATAAGAAATTAAAAAAACAAAACATTGAGTGGTATCCAAAACCAATGATAAAATTATAATATCCTCATGGTCATCATCAATCACCTTAGAATAGTATGTAACTCCTCTTGCACCTCTTACACACCTCTTAAATTTAATAGATGTTATAAATTATATTATAATGGTCAAATTGGCCAATACCCCAATCGTAGGTTCTCCCTAATGGTGTTGATTGCTATGTCATAGTAACAAATTTGCAAGATCTTAAAAATCATCATTTCAACTAATCATTTATAAAATCCTCATTAAATTTATTTTAAAATAATATCCCAACTATCAAAAATTAAATAAATAACAAATAAATCCCCTCCCTACATGGGCATCTAACTTGGACCCATACCATTATGTTTGAAACTCTAGATACATTATTTATCATTTACACAATTAAATTATAATTATAAATCTTTTGAATAGCAAGGTGAATGACACACCTAGTCTTAAGAAAGATTTGAGATCAAAAAAAAATGCTGGGTAAGTGCAGGAAGATGGGGGGCCAAAAAGGGGTCTTAAGTGGGCACTTTTTTTTTCTTTCTGAAATCAAGAAATATTGACCTTAGATGAGAAATTGAGGATAGTTACACTCATAGTTTTTAGATGCAACAAAAACATGGATCTTAGTGCTTTGAGTCTACTTTCTAAATTTTTTTTTTTTTTGAAAATGGTAGAGATTAGGGGGTTCAAAAAAGGGAGCCACAAAAATTGGTATTATTTTTGTCAAAAACCATAACATAGCGTCTGTTGTGGCTCCCTCAAAAGGTTAATTTTTTTTTGGTATTTTTAAAATCACTTCAGGGAGAAATAAGCTAACATCACGTAGTTTATGCTAGATTTTTTTGATAATTTTTTAATGAACATATGATTTTTTACTAATTTTCAAAGTGGACACATCTTGAAAAACAAAAATTTGGTTGTGGCACTCCTATACTTTTTGAAAACTAATCAAAAATCATTTTTTTTTAATATGTGTAGAATGGAGTCTAGTTTATAAAAATGTAATTTATTTGAAATTTCAATGAATGGTTAAAAAATAAAGTTAAAATTACCAAATATTGGTTTTTGTCAAAAAACGGACACACAAACAAAAGAAATTAAAGATGAAAGCCTTAACATAGTCAAAACATGAAAAAAATTACATCATTAAATATCTAAGAGAATGATTAACATTACCCAGGTGTTTGATTTACTCAGCCTTGAAACATGTGCAAACTTGACAGTTGCCACAAATGAGATTATGTGAAATTTTGTAGAATATGCAAAAAAATCATCTTTGGATGTTGGGAAGGCACTCTAAGCCTTTGACCTTTGGTATACCAAAGCAAATCCCATGCCTAAGGCTTGGGGATTACCAAATCAAGATATAATGCACGCGCATTATAACGTGCTCACGTTATGTCTTGTTTTGTATTTTTCTCCCTTTTGCAAAAATTTGTTGTATGTTTCTCAAGCTTGACATAATGTGAGTGTGTTATAACACTAGCATTATGTCTCACTTGAAATTATTTTTGTGCAAGTTTTTTAAATTTATGTTTGATGTATGTATGTTTGTACATATATTTTAATGTTTGTATGTATTTTTGTGTGCTTAAATGTCTATGTATGTATGTATGTATGTATGTATGTATGTATGCATGTATGTATGCATGTATGTATGCATTTATGCTTGGATGTATGTACCTATGTATGTATGAATATATGCTTGTATATATGTATGTATGTATGCATGCCAATATGTATGTATGTATGTATTCTTGTATGTATACTTGTATGTATGTATGTAAGGATTTGGGGTTTAGAGTATATTGTTGCAAGTATGAAGGTCTTGTCATTGATGTCAACTAATTAACTGGTTTCCAACTGGTTGTTATTGTCATTAATGTCATGAATGATGGTTTTTGACTGTATATGTTGAGGATATTGAAAAAATTGTAATAAAGAAAGGTTGCAGGTGTTCCGTGTTTGCTCTAGGTTTTTCTCTGGGATTTTCTACTATCTAAGGTATTGTTCCTGGTTGTTGAAATTTTTTATATCCAGATTTTGGATTTATGGATCGTTGTACAGTGTGAATTATGTTCACAAGTTGTGAATGATGCTTTTCTATATATTTGGCTAAGGTCTGAGAGAAATGTTTTTGCTCCATATTTCTTCTTGTTTGAATCTTATGACTTGCGGTTCTCAGAATAAGTTGTTGAGGTTGTGTTCAAGTTAATTTTGTTATCTGAAAAGATTGGATCGTGTTAAGATTGTGTGTGCTTAATTGATTCATGTGTTTTACACTTGTATTGGTTGACCTTGTGTTTAACACTACTTTCAAAGATCATGGAAGCATGTTAAGTGTGTGTTTGGGTCACCCTCATTTTAATTCCATCATAGAATGTTTTGGCGCTAACCTAATTTGAATTTGTAAATGCAAGTGGTTTGTGACCAACTTTGGATAAGTTTTAAAGTTGAAGACGGTATAAATACAAGTTGATATGTTTGTGAAATTGGATGAATGTAAGATAGATGCAAGATAGATACAAAACAATGTGTATGTGATGCGACTTTGAGCAGATCAGTGTGAAATCTAATTGTGAGTTTCTGGAAGCAATGAGCTGAAGGTGTACTCTATCATTCATGCATGTCTGCAAGTGTGAGTGAATTATGGTGGAAATATTTGTTACATTAAGATTATTTTCTCTCTATAACAAATCTCTTCTATCTTCTTTGTAATTATGTGGTAGTGAGCCCTCCAGGTGGTTAACCCTTGTTGGACAATGAGTCCTGATCTAGACAGTAAGTCCTATTTTGGTAGTGAGCCTTCTCTGGTAGTGAGCCTTTGTATTCAGTTTGATATTCTCTATATTGTGAGCTAATCCTCACAATATAGGTGTGTGTGTGTGATATTTTTCAATTTCTACTTTTGCACTTAATGATTAATCACATTAGTAGAGCAAAGGATTTGTGAATGATAATTGATCTAATCTTTGGCAGAAGTTCTTAAAGGTTAAAATTTGTTACAACTGATTCACCCCCCCTCTTTGTTGTCTTGTTCAACATATATAAGGGTGATGATATAGGTTATAGGGATGAGGGTTGAGGTTGTAGGGTTTAGGGTTGAGGGTTAAAGGATAGGGTTTAGGTTTTATGGTTAAGGGATTAGGGTTTAAGGGTTAAGGGTTTAGAGTTTAAGGGTTAAGAGTTTAGGTTTTAAGGGTTGAGGGATTAAGGGATTAAGGGATTAAGGGTTGAGGGTTTAAGGGTTGAGGGATTAGGGTTGATGGTTTAATGTATAGGATATAGGGGTAAGGGTTGAGGGTTGAGAGTTGAGGAATTAGGGTGAAGGGTTTAGGGATAGGGAATAAGGTTTAAGGGTTGAGGGTTTAGGGATAAGGATTAGGGTTCAGGGTTGAGAGTTGAGGATTTAATGGTTGAGGGTTTAAGGGAGTAGGGTTTAAGGTATTATGCATTAAGGGTTGAGGGTTTAAGGGTTGATGGATTAGGATTTAAGGGTACAGGGTTGAGGGTAGAGGGTTAGGGTTGATGGTTTAGGGTTGAGCCGACATAATGTATAGGGTAGAGGGTTTAAGGGTTGAGGGTTGAGGTATTATGGGTTTAAGGGTTGAGGGTTGAGAGATTAGGGTTGATGGTTAAGGATGTAAGGGTTGAGGATTTAAGGGATTAGGGTTTAAGGGTTGAGGGTTGAGAGTTTAGGGATAGGGATTAGGGTTGAGGGTTGAGGGATTAGGCTTGAAGGGTATAGGGTTGAGGGATTAGGGTTTAAGGTATAGGGTTGAGGGTTGAAGATTTAAGGGTTGAGGGTTTAAGGGATTAGGGATTAAGGGTTGAGGGGTTAGGAATTAAGGGTATAGGGTTGAGGGTATAGGGTCAAGGGATTAGGGTTGAAGGTTTAAGGGTTTAAGGGTTGAGGGTTTAGGGATAGGGATTAGGGTTCATGGTTGAGGGATTAGGGTTGAGGGTTGAGGATTTAAGGGTTGAGGGTTTAATGGATTAGGGTATAAGGGTTGGGGATTTAAGGGATTAGAGATTAAGGATTGAGGGTTTAAGGGTTGAGGGATTGGGCTTTAAGGGTATAGGGTATAATATATAGGGTAGAGGGTTTAAGGGTTGAGGGTTAAGGGATTAATGGTTTAAGGGTTGATGGTTTATGGATTAAGGGTTTAAGGTATAGGATTGAGGGATTAGGGTTTAAGGGTTGAGGGTTTAGGGATAGGGATTAGGGTTCAGGGTTGATGGATTAGGGTTGAGAGTTGAGGTTTTAAGGGTTGAGGGATTAAATGTTGAGGGTTTAAGGGATCAAGGTTTAAGGGTTGATGGTTTAGGGATAAAGATTAGGGTTCATGGTTGAGGGATTAGGGTTGAGGGTTGAGGATTTAAGGGTTGAGATTTTAAGGGTTAAGGGATTAAAGGTTGAGGGTTTAAGGGGTTAAGGTTTAAGGGTTGAGGGTTTAAGGGATAGGGTTTAGGGTTAATGTATAGGTTTGAGCATATAGGGAAATGTGTTGAAACTTCATATCACATGCACATCGTATTGGTGCTTAAAAAATAAATTTCATTAACTACTCATTCTTCCAAATCCTTCACCGCTCTCCATACTCTCCAACCAACTCAAAGATCTTGTTTTGTACCCCTACATGCTGGAACATTTTGAGCTACATGACACTAGCGATATCTCTTAAGAGACCAAAGTGCAAAAGGGAAGAAAAATTTGATGGGGTGTTACTCGAAAGATGTGACACTTAGAAACATTAAGTCTGAATGTACAAGATCATGTAGGGCCCCTCTATAATAACCTCTCTTTGTTTTTGATATCACTGCTTTGTTTTCCCATGCTGCCAATTTTTTACTTGATGGAAGAAGCATCAAATGCATGTAGTGTAATTTTTGTTTTTGTAACACCCCACCACATAACCCTAGAGGATGACACAAACACAACGAAAGCGTAACAATTTTTTTTTTAAAGTGTAATTAATAACAAGTAAAGTGAACTACACTTAACGCATACATCCTCTAAGGTACGTGACAACACTTACATTTGAATCCCGTAACTTACAAAAGTGAACTAATGATAGCGTATAAAATTAAACTCATGATATAAAGAACATAGATCCAAAAGCATTAAACTCATCACATAAGATAGAAAGTACATTAATGAATCATTCATAGATTTCATTTATTCACATAGCAATTACAAAGCTCATTTCCAAAATGAGGAAGATCATACAATAATGTTACAATTTTCAAACAATACTAAACACACACACATACATATATATATAAATATATATATATATATATATATATATATATATATATATATATATATATATAAATATATATTTATTCATATACATATATGCATTTACATGCATATTATATATATATATATATATAATATATATTTTAAAAAACAATATAAAATCAAAATCACATATATTAAAAGGGGCGAACAAAAGTTTATTAGCCACAATTAATGGCTCGTTGTGTCGGGCTGTATACACAGTTGACTCCCCATATGGGGAGCGCGGCCTGTGAAGGCAGTGCTAGTGTTGCCTCCACAGTCCACCTCCCTATGGGGTAGTGGCTATGGAGACAACCCCAGCCTCCCACATATGCATTCAATTCTTATAAATTTTTTTCAAGATTTTCCTACGAATTATTAAAATAAAAACATCGTACATAAATTCAATCCAAGTTTCTTTCGAATGCAATTTTTAATAGGGATTTTTATAATCATATATGCTTATATTTATATATATATATATCTATATGTATATATTCCAATATATATATATATATATATATATATATAAATCAGAATGATTGCTTGAGAAGAGAAAAAAAAATTTAATAAAAGTTTTCTAAAGGGGTTTTTACAAAAAATTTCCAAAGAAGAAAATTTTATCAAAAGTTTTCTATAGAGGGATGTTTTCAAATTTTTACTAGAGGTTTTCAATTTCTTAGCCAAATAAAACTAATTGGGAAAACAAAAAAAAACAATAATCTTCTATAGGAAGATCTTTTCCCATACAAACAAGATTTTCCACAAATTTTTGACAGGAATATTTTAAATCCATTCCTACAGAGATTTTCCAAATCTTCTATTGTTTTCCCTCTAGGATTTCTATTATTTTTAAAACAATTTCTATAGAGGATCTAAAGCTTTTATGACAATTTTCCAATTCCAAACAAATCAAAGCTTAAACAATTTCTATAGAAGCTCTAAGCTTTCACAACAATTTTCCAAACACGACAGTCTTTTAAATTTACAAAATATATTAAAACTTCTACATAAATAACATATTCTTCTTGTATAGGCCATCTTTCCAATTTGCATATAAATAAAAAAAATTTAAACAACCTATTTTTAGATGTTTGATGAAATGATGTTTGAAGTAGAGCTTCACCTTTAGATTCCAATTTACCAAAGCTTCTTCCAAATTATCCACTTTTCCAGAAAGAAGAAAACAAAACCAGAGCCAAAATTTCCTGAGAACTTCTTCCCTAATTTTCAACCTCCTTTTTTTTAAAAATCTATTTCTTCATTTTCGTGAAGTAGTCTCTTTCCTCTTTCAGTTAATGCAATTAATCTCTCCAAGAATTAATTCCCAACAACAGTGTTTAATTTTTCTACCACATGTCACAAATAAAATATCTTTTCAACCAAATCATAGATATTTCCTCTAAGATAATTACAAGATATTTATGCATTTAATTATTCATAATTCACATATTAATTTCTAATTAAATTTAATCTAATTAATTTAATCACTTTATAAAATAAATTTAATCACAAAGATTAAATCACTTTGCAAAATAAATTAAATTTAATTAATTAAATCAAATATAAAACTTCTAACAACATTAATCAAAAGTTTTTAAATAATCACTAAAAACCATTATAAGCATTAATTAACATTAATTTCCCACATAACATGCCTTGCAAAATAAATAAATGACAAGGCAAATGTGGACAAAATGACAACTCAAAAAAACAAAACAAAGACTGACGACACACTGTGACTAGGGTTGTGGCTTGACAAGGAAATCCAGTTACTATCTCCCAATCAACTATTTCGTTGGGCAATGGACATGCTCAAACCTATGAATCTAGGTGGAGTTGATGTTCTGTACCTGCAATCTTGCAATAAAACATATGTTGTAAATGTATATAGATTATAAACAATCACACCGTGAAGAGAAAATCACGGAATTGCAGGGCACTCACAAGCGAGTGATGCAATCTCATCCCCTTCATCAATACAGTGTCCCACCAAAACTGATGAAACTAAAACATCAATTAACTATAGATGAACATATATCAATATTAACTCAAATAATCAACTATGCTAACCAGAAAGAATGTCATAATCAATAATCATCCATATAGTGTACCATCACATCACAATATAAATACCATCATCGCTCCAATGTCAGCGATCAAATAACAACATAGTATCATGGTCTATCAAAGTAAAAGCATTGTTTGAAAATATAATCAAATCGAATGGGTGCTACATCCTCCCCCTAGGATCAGGCTTACTCTTGGAAGCCTGCAAACAAATAGGGATAGAGCTCCCTCATCCTAGTCGCATCCTCTGAGGTAGTTGAAGTATCATCTCTAGGATCCCAGTGGACCCTAACCTACTCAATATCTCAACCTGTGAGGGTGAGTGTGTTATGTTGCATGATAGCCACAGGTTACAAAGCCAACTTTCTGTCCTCTACCTATAAGGAATTCCAATAAAGGATGTAAGATATATCAGGGTGATAAGGCCTGAGTACTGAAACATGAAATATGTCATGTATGCGTGAAAGACTGGGCGACAAAGCAAGACGATACGCTACTGGCCCAATTTTCTCAAGAATCTCGAATGGCCTGACAAAGCGAGGTGCGATCTTAGAGTCATTACCATATTGGATTGGACTCTTTTGTGGATGCACTCACAAAAAGACTCGGTCACCTACTGCAAATTAGCAATCCACCTGATGCGCATCTATGTACTTTTTCTGCCTATCCTGTGTAGCAACCAAATGTTCCCTGATACGGATCACTTGCTGCTCCATATCCTGAATCATCTTTGGACCTAGTATAACTCTATCCTCTAACCGATCCCAACTCAAAGGAGTCTAATGTGATCATCCATACAATGCTTGGAAAGGAGGCATACCAATTGAACTCTGATAATTGTTATTATAAGAAAATTCCACAAAATGGAGATAGTCCTCCCATCATGTTTTCTGGTCCATCACATACATGTGTAACATATCTTCGATGATCTGGTTGACCCTCTCGGTCTTTCCATCTGTCTCAGGGTGATACATTGAACTAAAGTTCAACCGTGTCTCCATGGCATGCTGCAATGACGTCCAAAGAGCTGAGGTAAACATAAGATCTTTATCATAAATGATCCAACAAGGAATACCATGTAACCTAACTATATCTCCCATGAACACTCTAGGAATGGATGAAGCATTATAGGATGAATGAATAGGTGAGACATGTGCTACCTTCGTCAACCTATCCACTGTCACCATAATGGCATCGTGTCATCGCAAAGAATTGGGTAACCCAACAATGAAATCCAACGAGATTATATCCCATTTCCATTCTAGCACCAAATGTGGTTACAAAAGTCCTGCTAGATGTTGGTGTTCAGCCTTCACTCGCTGACACTCCAAACACCTTGACACAAAGTCAGCGAAATCTCATTTCATACCTGCCCAAAAGTATAGCTGTCACAAATCAACATGCATCTTCTTCACTCTTGGATGAGCTAAATAGGGTGCCTGATGTTCCTCTGTCATAACCAAGGTACGAAGATCTCCAAAAGATGGAACATAAATGTGTCCCATGTGTCTCAACAAACCATCTGACTCTAGAGAATAACTTGAGAATCTACTCTCAAGAGTCCTGCCTATCTCTATCTTTGATCTCACCTCCTGATACCAACTGTCTGTAGGAAGTGTAGAAATAATTTGACTCCTCAAATCCACACCAAGATTCAACTATGATAACTCGTGTCTTCTTCCGCTAAGAGCGTCGAGAACTATGTTCTCCTTCCCCTGGATGAACTTCACCTCAAATTCATACTCACAAAGGAATTCCATCCATCACCTCTACCTAGCATTTAGGTTAGGCTATGTGAAGATTTACTGTAAGCTTTGATGGTCACTATGCAACTCAAATCTGTGCCCCAATAGGTAATGCCTCTATCTCATCAAAGTGTGTACTATCGCTGCCAACTCAAGATCATGTGTGGGGTAATTCAACTCATGATCCTTGAGTTTGTGCGACTCATACACAATAACATGACCATTTTGCATCAAAATTGCTCCTAATCCCTCCAAAGATGTGTCCATATAGACAACAAAATCTCCAGTAGGATTAGGTATCACAAGAATTAGTGCATTGATCAACCTCTCCTTCAAAGTTTGAAATGTTGCCTCACACTGCTTTGACCAGATGAATCTCTTCCCTTTTCTCTAAAGAGAAGTGATAGGATGTCCTATCCTAGAGAAACCCTAAACAAAGCATCTATAATAACTTGCTAATCCCATGAAACTGTGTATTTTTGCCACATTAGTGGGTGTAGGCCAATCAATGATCGCTTAGATCTTCGTATCTACTATAATACCCTCTCCTGATATCATATGCCAAAGGTAATTAACCTCAGTCTTAAAGAACTTGCATTTGGATAGGTTAGCGTACAACTAATTATCTCTCAAACACTACAAAACCTACCTCACATGCTCCTCATGCTCCTCTACTATCTTGGAATAGATCAATATATCATCAAGGAATACTTATACAAATCTATCCAGATAAGTATAAAAGACTCCGTTCATTAAGCTCATGAACATAGATGGTGCATTCGTCAACCCGAATGGTACCATTGTAAACTCATAGTAATTGTAACGTGTACAAAATGTCATCTTATGAATATTAGAATAAAAAATAGGTAACTAATGGTACCCTGACTTAAGATCAATTTTTGAAAAGACTATAGCACCCTTGATTTGATCAAATTAATCATCAATCCTAGGTAAGGGATAGTAGTTCCTGATTGTCACTTTATTCAGCTGATGGTAGTCTATGCACATATGGAGAGAACCATCCTTCTTCACAAAAATTACTAGTGTTCCCCAAGGTGAAACACTAAGGTAGATGAAACCCTTTGCTAGCAACTCCTCCAACTGCAAGCAGAGCTCCTTAAGCTCTTGTGTAGTCATACAGTACAAAGCTCATGAAATAGGCTCAGAATTAGGTATAAGATCAATCTTGAAATCAATGTCATGCTGAGGTGGCATTCCTAGAATCTCATGAGGAAATACATCTGCATACTCGTGAAGTATGGGGTGGCTATCAAGAGAAACCTTCTCCTCACTATCACCCAACTTTAAGGCATCTACTGTCACTACAAACAATTGACATCCTTGATGTACACATCTCCTTAGCTGCATAGCCAAGATCATCTGGCTCAATGATATGGGTCTCTGAACTCCCACTATCTCAACCTCTCTACCAAATACATCAATGCATCGAATCGACTTGCGTTGACAGTCAATAACGACCTTGTGAGCCTCAAGCGAATCCATCCCTAAGACAATGTCATATGACCCCAATGGTATAATGCGGAGGTCTAATATAGTGTGAAAGGACCCAATCTCCAATCTACAATTAGGTACTAGAGAATGCGCTACAACTTTAGCACCAGAGGCCAATTCAACTTGCCACTTAATGTCTTGCTTTGCTGCCCTCAATCTACATGCACCATGATAGATGATGAAATAAAAGAATTTGATGCTCCTGAATCAAATAAAATGCTAACCCTGTTACCCTATAACATACCAGAAGTCTCTACCACTGTGCCTTGGTGATCAACTTGGCGATTTTCAACTGCAACAAATACTCGATGACCTCTACCCACATCTCCAATAGTCAATTCTGATGCCGCTGACTTCTAGGTATAACCTAATGTGCCCTTGTTGGGACACTGTCATGCTATGTGACCTTGTTGGCCACAAGAAAAAAATCATATACCCCTATTGAATCCTCTATCTCCAGGAGGCGCACTTGACTACTTAATGCTACCCCTATTATAGGTAGACTACATACTATGTGTTGGTTGCTCAAATTTGGGGCGTTTGTTTCACCTCTAGTTCTTGTCACCCCCTAACTAATACCTATCTCCCTGTCTCAGCTAGAAATTCTTCCATTTTCCCTGTGAATTTTTATGTTGACCACTCTATGCAGGCACTTGCTATGTCCTAGGTGGTCCAGTTCCTTGAGCCTAGTGACTACATGAACTAGGTCTTGCAGCTAAAGCATTGCCTATCAGCACTCTAGTATGGCCACCCAACACCATCACTAAATTCTCCTCCACTAGTTGGGCCTTCTCTACTGCTATCTCCATAATCTTGGGTTTGAAAAACTAAACACCACCACTGATCTGGGCATTTAAGCCCCTAATGAAGTGTTGAACAATCATGCCCTCATCATCACCAATGCCAGCGATCTGCTTGAGCTCGTAAAATTGATGCTCATACTATTCCACTGACATGGCCATTTGTTGCAAAGCATGAAACTTGTCTCCATGATGATATTGCCAATGGTCAGAAAGGAATCTGGCCCTAAATCTCTCTATGAACATATCCCAAGACACAAAATTAATGTCAATATGGAGCTTTTGCTCCTCCAATCTCCACCAAGTAGATACAAAGTCTCACAAGTGCATGATCGTACATCTGAACTTGGTGTTGCTACCATAAGGGTGCATAGAAAAACACCGATTTAGGTCTATCAACCATGTCTCGACCTCTGATCCACTGCTACAACCATCAAAAGTGGGCAGACGAGCTCTAAGTAGGTCTCTCATGTGAGTGGCTATGTCTGCCTCTGGCTGTGCTGGTACCTCTCTCTCACCAATATTAATATGATCTCTAAACTACCTTGGCCTAAGGCAAGCAAGAGTCTCCTCTAACAAACAATGCAACTGAGTGCCCTCAATCCCTGATGGATCCTGGTTTTGATCACCACCTCCCAGAGCATTTTGGGAAGCCTGATGTTCCTCACAATTTGAGTCACGGGGAACATGGGGAGGGGAATCCTATTGACTACCTCCATGACTACCTTCTCGGCCATGACCACGACCTCTACCACGACCTTGCCTAGGTGGCATGATCCTACACAGACACAACAAGGTATAAGACAAGGTACACAGACTTAAATCCTACACAACTAATAGCTTAATGGGTTCAACATTATCCCAAAGCACCTAGTGTTTAAACTTGGGCTTTGATACCATGTGTAACGCCCTGCCACGTAACCCTAGAGGACGATGCAAACACAATGGAAGCGTAACAAATTTTTTTTTAAAGTGTAATTAATAACAAGTAAAGTGAACTACACTTAATGCATACATCCTCTAAGGTACGCGACAATGCTTACATTTGAATCCCATAACTTACAAAAGTGAACTAACCATAGCATATAAAATTAAACTCATGATATAAAGAGCGTAGATCCCAAAGCATTAAACTCATCACATAAGATACAAAGTACATTAATGAATCATTCATAGATTGCATTTATTCAATATAGTAGTTACAAAGATCATTTCCAAAATAAGGAAGATCATACAATAATGTTACAATTTTCAAACAATACTAAATATATATATATATATATATAAATATATATTTATTCATATACATATATACATTTACATGCATATTATATATAATATATATTAAAAAAATATATATAAAATCAAAATCACATATATTAAAAGGGGTGGATGAAAGTTTATTAGCCACCATTAATGGCTGGTTGTGTCAAGCTATATAGAAAGTCGACTCCCCATATGGGGCACACAACATGTGAAGGCAGCGCTGGCACTGTCTCCACAGTCTGCCTCCCTATGGGGTAGCGGTTAAGGTAACAACCCTAGCCTCCCCTATATGCATTCAATTCTTATAATTTTTTTTAAAGATTTTCCTATGATTTATTAAAATAAAAATGTTGTACGGAAATTCAATCCAGGTTTCCTTTGAGTGCAATTTTTAAGAGGTATTTTTATAATCATATATGCTTATATTTATATATATATATATGTATATGTATATATTCCAATATATATATATACATATATATACATATATTAGAATGATTGCTCTAGAAGAGCAATTTTTTTAACAAAAGTTTTCTAGAGGGGGTTTTTAAAAAAAAATTCTAGAGAAGCAAATTTTAACAAAAAAATTATTAGAGGTTTTCAATTGAACCTAGCCAAATAAAACTAATTGGGAAAACAAAACAAAACAATAATATTCTACAGGAAGATCTTTTCCCATACAAACAAGATTTTCCACAAATTTTTGACAGGAAAATTTTAAATCCATTCCTACAGAGATTTTTCAAATCTTCTATTGTTTTCCCTTTGGGATTCTATTGCTTTAAAAACAAAATATAAAAAAATTAGAGGGTTGCTACATTTTTGTTTGTCGTGTGACCAAACTGACAATTGCAACATGACCGAATGGGTAGGTTTACACTAGGAAAGGTCCTATTTTACACACAAATATGCTAGAATAGTCTGAGCTACATTGCACCGATGATATCTCTTAAGAGACTAAAGTGAAAAAAGGAATTTTTTTTTGACAAGGTGTTACTCAGAAATTGTGGCACTTAGAAACATTTCATCTAAAGGTAATGGATTACATAGGGCCCCTCTACAATAACCTCTTTGAGTTTTTGATATCTCTGAGTCATTTGTCCATGGTGTCAGTTTTTCAGTTGATGGAAAAAGTGTCAAATGCATGCAATATAAAGTTGCAAAGTGTTGTAATTTTCATTTTGTTCATTGTACAACAAAAATGATAGTTTCAACACATTTGGATGGGTAGGTTTACACTAGGCAATGTCATGTTTCACACCCAAACATGTCGAAACAGTTTGAGCTACATGGCACTGACAATATCTCTTAAGAGACCAATGTGCAAAAGGAAATAAAATTTGATGAGGTGTTACTCAGAAACCATCGCACTTAGAAAAAATATTTCTAAAGGTATATGATCACGTAGGGCCCCTCTACAATAACCTCTCTTAGTTTTTGATGTCTCCATCCTATTTTCCTCTGGTTTTGAGTTTTTAGTTGATGAAAAAAGTGTCAAATGCATGCAATATAAAGTTACAAGGTGGTGTAATTTTCATTCTATTCATCATGTGAAAAAACCAACAGTTCCAACACATATGGGTGGGTAGGTTTACATTAGGAAAGATCCTTTTTCACACCCAAAATTAATAAATCAGTCCAAACTACATTGCATCGACGATATCTCTTAAGAGACCAAAGTGCAAAAAGGTAGTAAACGTTGACGAGGTGTTACTAAAAAATGATGACACTTAGAAACATTCCATCTGAAGGTATGAGATCATGTAGGGCCACTCTACAATATGTTCTCTCAGTTTTTGATATCTCCAAGCCATTTTCCCGTGGTGTCAAGTTTTCAGTTGATGGAAAAAGCATAAAATGCATGCAATATAAAGTTGGAAGGTGGTATAATTTTTTATTCCATTTTTCGTGTGATCAAACCAACAATTTTGATATGTCTAGATGGGTAGGTTTACACTAGGAAAGGTCCTATTTCACACCCAAACATGTTAGAACAGTCTAAGCTACATTGCACTAGTGATATTTGTTAAGAGACCAAAATGAAAAAAGGTAGAAAACTTTGAAAAGGTGTTACTCAAATTTTTTGGCACTTAGAAACATTCTATCTAAAGGTACAAGATCACGTAGGGCCCATCTACAATAAAATCTCTCAATTTTTGATATCTCTAAGCTATTTGCCCATGGTGTTTAGTTTTCAGTTAATGGAAAAAGCATCAAACGCTAGTAGAAAAACAAGAATAAATGACTAAAAAAACTACTAAAAATTGGATATAAATGACTAAGATTGGTCACATGACCATTAGTAGTTTAATTTTAGTCATTTATAATGTGATAATTTTTATGACTAAACCATTTTTAGTCATTTATTGGTTGTTTTGATTGATCAATTTGGTAGTATATTTAATCGTTAATTTAGTCATTGATTTAGTGATGCAAAGCAGGGAGGAAAACTCAAAACAATCACAATTAAATCAGATTTAAACAATCTTTAAATCACAAAACTTGAACTTGGTGTTCAACTCACCATTCACCTTCATTTCCTTGTAGTATTCCAAAATAGCTTTTCCTACCACAAACCTATAGAACAAACCTCAAACCCACAAACCAATGAACATTTCAGATACCCATTAAGGCATACTTTAACATATCTTAAAATATCATAGGGTCACTTTGGACCATCATCTACAAATCACTGTTCCTACATTGCCTCAAGGCCAAATTAGGCCACTTTTACAAAGCAACACCAACCCAAACTCTCTTCCAACCCCAAATATCTATTGTAGAGTCACAAACAGACTAAAAAGATCTAAATCAACAAATTTTCTTAGGAGAAAAACCTACAAAGTCACCAAACCATTAAACCCTTGTTTAAGCCATTCTAGGCATGCTCAAGGAGGGTTTATTGAAACTCAAAATTCCCAACCTATTTTCACCTTATCAATGCCTCAAACCCATCACAATAGGTCTACACAAGCTTCTCAAATCATCATCGACTCTTTCCCAATACATTTTCACCAAACTTCAACTCTTAGCCATCATTTCTAAGTAAAAACTCATGAAATTTCTCCAAAGGTAGCATTAAAAATCCTCCAAACCCTACTCCTTGCTCCAAAATCCTACACTAACATTGAAAACTACCCTAATGCATCTATTCCACCAAGTTTCAAGCAAAACCATTTGTGGAATGGGTCATTGATACTTTTTTAGTGACCTCAAACCCTCCAAATAGGGTTTCAACCCATACTCAGGAAAAGGCTTATAAAATACTTCAAATTATATGAAATCCAAAAAAATATAAACCAAGATGAGGTTACTCCATGCCTCCATCCAGTTCAATGGATTTTTAACTAATATTCTCCTGTATGGACTCACACAATAACCTGTAGCAGCAAATTTCCAGAAAAACACATAGAAATAAGTGCTTTTTATTGCTTTTCTTCAACAAAATCTTCAACTAAGCATTTACATCAAATTTATAAAGCATATTTAAACTTTTCCCTTTAAAAATCAACTATCAAAACCAACTCAAACTACCTTTTAAGTCACTTGACCATTGGTCTCCCAATTCTTACATTTTTTTACATTTTTACAACATTTTGCAAGAAAAGCACAAAGCTTGACAACCTTCAACAACTGACCCCTAAATGACTCAAGTTACATATTAAATGGTATATTATGACCTTATTTGCATGACAGTAGACTAAAAACACCAAAAACCAACTTAAGACCATATTTTCAAAAATAGAGTTGGTGCCCCTGCACCATACACTCAAACTGAAAAATAACTCAAGTCCCTTCAGTACCATGTTGTAACACAAGATTATGCTTGACCACTTCATGACTCTGGTCTCCAAAAGAATTCTCATCTGGTAACCCTTTCCATTGGATCAAGTATTGAAGATTTGCATTCTTCTTTGCACTATTGAACCTTCTACCACCTAGATATTGCTCCAACTTTGTAAACTGACTTGATGAATGTCCTCTGACCTTTCTCTCATCTGAAACTGATGTTGAAATTGCTTGGACACCTTCAAACACACCCTTACCATCTATTCCATGAACTATATTCTTCCTTACCTTTGTTGCATGCCTAAACTCACCCATTTTTCCTTGCCATTCACCTTTACTCACTTCACCTTTTTCCTTCATTTCTTCACTCAAATTTTTTGCCCCTAGAACCTTTGTCTTATTAGGTTCATTAACTCTATACTAATAGTATTTAACTGACTACTAGCCTCTTTTGAAACCAAAAAACAAAGCACTATTCCTATTATGATCTTATCATGCCTTTCTAACCAATCTTGCATTTCCACAATCAATGCATCCTTGACCTTCTCTTTATCTATTTTTGAAACCAACTCATCATATTTTATCATCAAAATTGAATCATTTCCCAAACTTACTATCCTAGCATCTTCATTGTTAGTCATGGCTGAAAACTCTTCATGTTTGTATTCCTCTACCTTTATATACTCCTTCTTGCCTAACATGATTACCTTAGCTTCCTTGGTTTGTTCCTTAACATCCTCTTGTAATGGAGTTAAAGTGAAAGTGTTTCCATCCTTTTCAATAGCATAAGTATTGTGTCTACCATCATAAATTGCATGTCTATCAAACTACCATGGTCTTCCAAGCAGCAAATGACAACAATCCATAGGAAACATATCACAAAGTATTTTGTCCTTATATCCACCTATGTTGAACTCAACCCAAGCTTGTTCATTCATCAAAATAGATTGATTTTCATTCAACCAAGAAAATTTATAAGGTTTTTCATAGGTATCTTTTCCAATTTTAGTTTATCAACCATTTCTATAGAAACCATGTTATCAGTACTCCCAGAGTCTATTACTACCTTACATACCTTTTCTTTGCATTTGCAGGCGGTCTTAAAAAGTGTTCTTCTTTGTGTTGATTATTTCTCCTTGGATGTTTTGAGGAGTGTTCTTCTCACCATTAAGGATTCTCTAACTTCTAGAGCAACAAGTTGGTTAGGAGAGTTGACACTCTCACAATCTTCCTCTTTCACCAATTGAACTCTCTTCTCACCACCACTTGAAGTAGAACCTTATTTCCTTGGACACTTCCATGCTTAATGCCCAAACTGATTGCAATGATAGCACCTTCCTAAAAATGAGTTTGAACCTCTACCTCCACCAAATCCTCCTCTAAAGCCTCTAAAACCACCTCTTTGATCATCCACTTGGTCTTTGCTTTTACTTATCTCTTCTTGGTCTTCATAGGACCGCCTTGTACCTCTTCCTCTACTAGTGTTGCCTTTGTCTCTTCCTTTTATTTCTTGTCTTCTTTTTAGTTTCTCTTCTGCCCTAGCAGCCAACTGAAAAAATTCTTCAACTATCCTAGGAGTGGCCAAACTCAATTTATCTTGAATTTGAAATCTCAATCCACACATATACCTTGCTATCATTTCATTTTCATCTTCAACATGACCAGCCCTAATACTTTGTGAAATTCTTCAGTATAAGCCATTACATCCTTATCTTTCTAATTTAAGCTTTGCAACTTCTTGAATGTCTCAATTGCATGATCACCTAGCAAGAATTGGCTCTTAATCTTTGACACCATCCTATCCTATGAACTAATTTTTGTTTTCCCCTTTTTCACTCTTTCCTCTTGAACATAATTCCACCATGTAAAATTAGGACCTTTCAACTTAATCTTAGCAACCTTTACCTTCTATTTTTGAGCAACATCCTTGTACTCAAAGTAGTTATCCAACACATCTATCCAATCCAATTCCTCTTCAACATCCAACTTTTCATTATACATTAGTACATCTATTTTATCAGTAGAAGCATCTCCTTTGATATCCTTGAGAATTTTCACCATCCTTCTCTCATCAGGGTCCAATTCATCATTTTGGACTCTACCTGAAGGGTTTTCATCCTCACCATCTTCCTCTTCCTCTCGGTCACTTTCCTCTTCTTTGATTGGTCTCTCACACTACAAATCTGGCTAAAAGTTCTTGTGATTCCTTTAACAATCTTATTTCTCTACCAAGGACTCCACTTCCTTTAGGAGGCATCTTGTCCTTCAACCTTCAACCTTTCTCTTCTTCAATATTCACCTTTTCACCTTCAAAAGATCTAAAACTTATGCTCTAATACCAATTGATGCAGAGTAGGGAGGAAAAATCAAAAAAATACAATTAAATCATATTTAAACAATCTTTAAATCACAAAACTTTAACTTGGTGTTCAACTCACCATTCACCTTCATTTCCTTGTAGTATTCCAAACTAGCTTTTCCTACTACAATCTGCATACCAAACCTCAAATCCAAAAACCAATGGACATTACAGATACCCATTAAGGCATACTTTAACATATCTTAAAATCTCATAGGGTCACTTTGGACCACCATCTCCAAATCATTGTTGCTACATTGTCCCAAGGCCAAATTAGGCCACTTTTACAAAGCAACACCAACCCAAACTCTCTTGCAACACCAAATATCTATTTAAGGGTCACAACTAGACTAAAAAATCTCTAAATCAACAAAATTTATCAGGAGAAAAACCTACAAGGTCACCAAACCATTAAACCCTTGTTTAAGCCATTTTAGGCATGTAAGGAGGGTTTATTGAAACTCTACATTCCCAACCTCTTTTCACCTTATCAATGCCTCAAAACCATCACAATAGGTCTAAAAAATCTTCTCAAATCATCATCCACTCTTTCCCAATGCATTTTCACCAAACTTCAACTCTTAGCCATCATTTCTAAGCAAAAACTCATGAAATTTCTCCTAGGGCAACATAAAAATTCCTCCAAACCCTAATCCCTACTCCAAAATCCTACTCTAACATCTAAACCTCCCCTAATGCACCCATTCCACCAATTTTGAAGCAAAACCAATGGTGGAATGGGTCATTAATACATTTTTAGTGCCCTCAAATCCTCCAAATAAGGTTTCAACCAGTACTCAGGAAAAAGCTTATAAAATGCTTCAAATTCTATGAAATCAAACAAAATCTAAATCAAGATGAGGTTACTTCATGCCTCCATCCAATTCAATGGATTTTTAACCAATATTCTCTTGTACAGACTCACACAATAACCTATAGTAGCAAATTACCAAAAAAATACACAAAAATAAGGGCTTTTTATTGCTCTTATTCAACAAAATCTTCAACAGAGTGTTTACATCAAATTTCTAAAGCATATTTAAACTTTTCCCTCCAAAAATAAACTACCAAAACCAACTCAAACTACCTTTTGAGTTACTTGACCGTTGGTCTCCCAATTCTTGCATTTTTACAACATTTTGCAAGAAAAGCACAAAGCTTGATAACATTCAACAACTGACCCCTAAATGACTCAAGTTACATCTAAAATGGTCTATTATGACCTTATTTGCATGACATTAGACTAAAAACACCAAAAACCAACTTAAGACCATATTTACATAAATAGACTTGGTGCCCCTGCACCATTTAGTCATATAAATGACTAAGCTTTGTCACATGACCATATTAGTAGTTTTTTTTTGGTCATTTATAACATGAAAAACTTTATGACAACCATTTTTAGTCATTTTTTGGTTGTTTTAAATGATCAATATGGTAGTATATTTAATTGTTAATTTAGTCATTGATTAAGTCATATATTTAGTCATATTTATTCACTGATTTTTTTCAATTGGTAGTATATTTAGTCAATTGGTAGTTTATTTAATTATTTTTGTTCACTTATTTTTGCCTAAAAATTCTAGAAATGAGACAATTCTTTTGAGGTTTAAAAATAAAACACAAAAAAATATAACCAATCATCCATTTGCACATAATGAAACAACTATTAAGAAGGAAAAATACTAAAATTTTATTGAGAAAAGGTGTTCTTACAATAGATACAAGAATTAAATATATGTATTTGATTTGAAAAATGTGTTACAAAGTGTGTTTCTCAATGTTATGAGTAAGAAAACTGAGTTACAATGCTCCATTTTTTGCTTATACTTCTCCAAAACATGAAAGAACTACTTGAAAAATGAAGCCTAAGGGTTAAATCAAGTCATAACCTTGTGGACTCTTAATTAACTCTCAAACTGGTAATAAGTGCCATCAAACTGACTATTTTTTGCATTTATCCTTCACGACTGTATCATTGTGCTTATCAACACCATGACACTGAATTCATCTCTAGTTTACTATTTGTAAATAAACACTATCCACTTAATTAACATCACAAGGCCATTACCAACACAACCAATATATGCCAATTAAATTTCAAAGAAGCACAATATTTTCCTTGAACTAATGACTATACAAACTTCATAAAATTCCATCCTCTAAGTTCTTAGCATTCTTCACTGGTTAATAGGATTGTGCTCTCTGCAAAGAAATTTTTGATTTTTAAGGTATATGACTTGTCATTCCAAAACTATGATATTTTCCCTTTTTGGTATTGTATGCAAAGGTTTCATGAGAGTGTTCATTCATTGAATAGACTTCAATGGAATTCTATCCTCTACAATGCATAAACTTCCCCCATGACTATCCATACAAAATTTGATTAATATCACTTTTCACATCATGCACTTTGATAGCTATTTCACTTGACACTATCATGGTAGCTTCACACTTTTCCTTTGATACTTTGTCTTTTCAAGAACCATTGTGGACTATATTCAAATCTCCTACTCTCTACCTTGTTGGATTGCTCAATTCAAGTCTGGTCTATACTCTCACCTTGAAAAACTTATCCTTTTATGCCAATCAAGATCTCATCAACCTCCTTTGCCACTTATACATTGTAGAAGTCTATCATTTTATATAACTATTGCATAAGCTTTCTCATTAACCTATATGTTATCTTTTCAATGTAAAACCTTCATAACACCAACAAATAGAGTTTTGTGCATACTATGGCTTGCATGGGGACTTTACACTATCAACTTAGACCACAAGGCTTAAGAATTTTATGATTGTCCCTATATGTTTACTATGAATGTGATCAAATGTTTTGGTATTATCCTCTTACATTCCTTCAACTTCCTTCATTAGCTATCATGCATCCTCAACTATCGTTTTTCTTCTGATCTTCAAGACACACCTATGAATTGGCTAACACTATCATCATGATGAGTCACCTTGAAAAATTTATCTCTATATCGTTAGTCACCTTTAGTAATCTACCACATATGCTCATCATAGTCCTCTAGGGTTGAACAATGTCTATGAAAATCTCAACCCACTACCCTTTCATGTATTGTAATTGCATCTACATACTCTTCACAACAACTTGATCTCCATCTACTTCACAAGTTTGCATTTTCACAAATGATAGCATGGTTGTCCTCTGTCCTCATACCTTCTTGACTATCATCTTTGAACTGATAGTATGTTATTATCTATCTATGCTTTTATAACCTTGTCATATAGTTGCATCTACTTGTCTTGAAGGTTTTTCCATTGCTCAAGTATATCCATTGCTGCCTTTACTACTGTCCTTTGTGTTTTTTGGATCTAATGTACTTTCCTTGATTTTTTTCTATTCAAGTTCATCTACTGCAATATTCAATCCCTCATTCACTTCCTCCCAGCTGACTAGCATCTTGCTGCTTTGAAATATGAGATGAAACCTACTAAGTTTGATCAATCCCATTATACTCCTGGCCATCACTCACCCTTGTTTATGCAGGTTGCAAATAATTGGATCATTGATGTTAATGATAATCTTGTGCATCATGCTCAAATTTTGGTTGTTGATGACTAACTTTAGGAACAAGGGGCTCTTACTAATCATAATATATAGAATAAGGTTTCTCAGTTTACTATGATGTTGAAGTTGAATGCATTTGTGCCTACAACATATGATTTTGTTCTAAATTCATAGATGAAGAAAATGGAAAATTTGAAGATGGAATTTGCATAACTTGTTCTTTAAAACCTTGGTAAGTTGATGCTTAGCTAGCCTATTTAAAGGTGTAAACTGAGATAGTGCATATTGAGATTCCATAGTTTTCTTACCCACTTCCTTGTTGGCATATGGATTTGGGAGTTTGTTTTTGGTTACTAGTGTTGTCATTAATGGAAATTGGAGTCAATAGTATGGTCCTCAGTTTAGAAGTAGTTCCTACTGACAAGAAAAGTAGAAGATTGTAATCTACTAGTAGAAAGAATGAAGAACAAAGTATCTAGTTGATAAGTTGATCTAAATACTTCACCGAATCATTATTTTGTTGTGGATCCCCAAGGAAGCTTGTAAAGCATGTATGTTATGCGATTGATAAGTTTTGCAATGTTGCATTGATCAGTGTACGAGTTTGGAGATTCGATAGAATGATTTATTGTTTGTTTTCTCATTATGGCCGACTTGTTGTGTATGGCGTATTCTGGATGTATAAGGAATATTTTTTTTAACTATTTCTCATGTTGGGAATTTTGTTTTGGGTCCCTACTACAGTCTAGCTAACTTGTGTGGGTACACACTAATTCTAATTGATAATTTGAGCCGACATGTGGAAGAATATTATATTTTGTTTAGAGTTGACATATAGCAATAAAATATTGTTAGCGGATATATATGTGAGATCATAAAATAATTTTTTGGTGTGTGTGTGAGAGAGGTGTGTGGATCAAGAAGTGAGAAGGTGTGTAAGAGAAGTAGTGTAAAGCAACTATATGGGCTAATATCTAAAGATTTGTTGAGCGAATTTTGTTTGTGCTACAAAAGGATTTTTTTAGAAGAGCAGAACAAAGTAGAGTAGAAGTGTGAATTGGATAGAAGATCCATAATCTGTTTCATGTGCTTCATTGGAAGAAAATCCAAGCATTTGGAGATTCTAATTTCTAGTTCAATCCTTCTGTTATATTCTCAAATATTATGTAAGGTAGTGAGCCTTTACTATTGAGCAGTGAGCTCTAGGCAGTGTGCTTGAATGCAAGTACATTCCCTTTTGATCATACTTTTAACCGAGTATACTTTGTGGATTAATCTCCACCATGTTTTTTCACCTAATAGGGTTTCCATGTAAAAATTCTGGTATTATGGTGTTCACATTGTCTCTTTAATGTGATTGCATGTTTTCCTTTTGTTTGTATGTTGTGGATGCTATTAAAGTTTAATATTGTTGTTGAAAGTTTAAGATATAATTTAAATTGTAGAAGACTGATTCACCCCCACTCTCAATGTTCCTAGTGTCCAAAAATTGGTATCAGAGCGAGTTCCTCTTCCGAAGTTTAACATCTTGAGGTGGATCTTGAATTACAATGGACTCTGGTGGTATTCAACAATAGCTTATGGTGGCACTTGATGATCTTGATCAGTCTAAAGCAGAAGTCATGGAATTGAAAGAAAATCTTGTGGATGCTAAGAAATTCATTCAATCAGTGAAGGATAAAATAAATGAGTCAAGGGAAAAGAGGAAGAAACTATGTGGATAGTTGAAGCAAAAAGAAAGTAGAGGCCCAAAAGATGTTCATCTTAATCAAACCCTAAATGAAATAACAAAAGAATGTGAAAAACTTGCCAAGGACAATACTGCTCTAAAGCTTGAGATGGAATCTGTGGCGATGAAGTTAACCAAAGAGATTGAAGAAAGAAAGAAGGAGGAGAATTTGGCCCAGTCCTTGAAAGAGAAGTCTGAGGAATGAAGCAAAGTTAATAGTGGATTCATTTAGCTAAAGATTGAACTACAACAATATAGAAACAATGAACAAGAGCTTCAGAGATAGATAGTTATTCTCAAAGATGAGCTTGCTATTGCAAATGATTTTAAGGAGAAGTTTAGAATAATTTTTTCTAAGCTTGATGAGATAACTAAAGGACAAAAGGATGCAAATGATAAGCGAGCTCTTGGCTATGTGAAGGATGAGAGCTCCAGATCTAAACAAAAGGACCCTAAAAATAAAACTCAGAAGAACAAAGGAAAAAGATATCCGATAAGACAACCTAATGCTTAAAAATTTAATAGATATTGCTTTGTTTGTAATAAATTTGGACATATGGCTTCTTAGTGTAGAAGTAAGATAAATTTTGGCAGTTCATCATTTTTTGGTCAGTGTTTTAATTGCAAAAAGTTTGGTCATAAGTCATTAGAATGTAGAAGCATGTTTGCCAGTAAAAGGAATGTTAAATGCTACATATGTGGAAGACTTGAACATGTTGCTAATCAATGTAGGTCGGGAGGAAATAAATGGAATGGCTGGCATAGATAGAAGAATCTGGTATGCTGCAATTGTAACAAATTTGGTCACATTGCAAGATTCTGCAGGAACAAAAATATGGATAAGAGAGGTCTAGTTTATCAAGGCAGAAATTCACAGAAAGGTGATAAGGAAAAAGGAAAAGCATCTATGGAAGAGATAAGAGATTAGATGAAGAAAATGTGGGTAAAGAAGAGTGGATCTAATGAATGTGATAAGGCTGTACCAGAATCTCCCTTCAGTAATTCATCCGACAATTAATTTCAGGCCATTGGCCTACGGGAGTTTTCATGAAAATATTTTACCCCTCTATGTGTAGTTGGTATGGGATCATAGGAAGTTGTCAGTTGGTGTGTTATTCATCCTCAAATGTATTGGTGATCGCTTCTTGAAAGTCCATAGATGGATTTTTCTCTTGTTGTTTAACCAAAACTTCTAGGGAAAAGCATTTAATGTGACAAGGAAGTTAGGTATGCAAAGTTGTAAAAGGGCATTTGGAACCCTCATTTTTCACCGTGCACCGAAGAAGAATAGTTGGAGAACCTTTTTAGCAAAATTTTGAAGGAGCAAAAGTCAATTTAGCGACGAATTCTTTAGGTATTTCTGTTGATTATCAATTTCATACTTATTTCATGATCGGTAGAACATTGTTCAATACAAAAAATGAAGCAAATCAAAGGAACAATAACTCTGGATGAATATAGTAGTCAAAAGCTCAGGGATGAAAGAAAATTGTTGTTTTCCATCGAATTGAAGAAGCTTAGAGAAGCGAAACATAAGAAATTGGACATCTGGAATGAATTTCCTCATTTCATCAATGCAAAGGTAGTTCGGTTTATCTTGAACAAATTGGATGGTGATATCCTTACTCTAGATAAATCCTATCAAATTTCTAAGGATACAATCATAAATCTGATAGGATTGTGCAATGTTGGTATTGTTTCGAAAAAGAAGTTGATTCAGAATGTCGAAGTTGAAGCCCTAATCAAAGTAATAGGAGATCAGAGGGCTTTGGTAATCTCAACAATCAAAGATCCATTAACAAGGTATATTGCACATGGAATTTCTTATAAAATCTTCTTCAAAAACATAGAAGGATCAATCTCGGGAGGTGTAGTGTATATTGCTCACAAGATGATAATAGAAAATGAAGAATTTGACCTATGTGGATTGCTAAAGGATCAATTGATGGAGAATGTGCAATTTACAAAGGATATAGATTACTCTTTTAGGTTTAGTACCCTAGCTATATGCATTATGATGTATTTCCTAAAATTATTGCCTTAGAATGACAATGTGATATGGAAGGAAAATATGCCAGTTTGCAAGAAAATTTTGGAGCATTTCAATTCTTTTGAAAATGGTGAGCAAGCTTATGAAAGCTTCTTTAGGAACTTGTTAGGAAAGTTTGGTGCAAGTGATATTCCTCTCCCGGTAAAAGTAGTTGAAGTTCAATCATCCTTCGATAAGGCAGAGAAAAAGCAGAAGAGAGAAAGAGAGTTGATTGGTGACATCCTTCCGACACCTAAGTCAACAAAAGTTGAGGGAAAAGGTAAAGAGAAAATAATTGTGGATATAGTGGATGAAGACTCTGAAGAATATAAGCCAAGAGATGAACCAAAACCAGTCAAAATGGATGTGCTAATAGTATAAGAAAGTGATGAAGAAGGTGCTCTATTCAAGTCAAAGATACTACAGATTATTTAGGAAAAAGATAGAATGCAAAAGATAACTAACATATGGATAAATGGACCATCATATGAATAGGATCTCATTGAGGACACTCTAGGAAGATACTTTATTGATAACAACATTGAATTGGAATGTCTATAGAATGTATTTCCATAAGAGTTGATTGAATGTGTCAGGGAGGCTATGGACTCTATGCCCCAAGATAGAAAAGAGGAGGAAATAATCTCTCATCTAAAGATGCACTTTAGGCTATCCCTCGCCAAACTGAAAAAATTAATTGAATGTGGTAAGATAGTGCATTGAATTAGCAAACAAGATCTACAATTATTGTCTTAGGTGGCCTCATGTGGTTGGTAAATACAAGGACAAGTTGGAGTAAATCGAGAATGAGTTGATCTAAATCAGTTAGGATTATATTAAGGTTTAGGAAAAGGATGGAGAAGTTAGAAAGAAGGTTCATGAGCTGCAAGTTGAGCATGCAAAGGTTCACTTTTCTAGAAACAATCTTATGGATACTTTCTAGAAAGTGAAGGATAAGACTGAATTCATATTAGAGAAAATGGTTGAAGTCATTACCATTCCTAAATCCCTTGTCTAGGTCATCAAAAAAACATCACAAAATAATAGTATGATAATTTCTACTGGGATTGCAGTGGACTCTTGGAAGAAATTTCTCCCATAAATGAAAGATAAGTATAAAATAATTTTCTAAATTTAGCAGCAGTTGCAACATTTTTTTTGTTGGGGGAGAGAATGTAGTAAGAGAGAGTGCAGTAAAAATTATAAGGGGAAGAGAAAATTAAGTTTTTTTCATTGATGTCAAAGGGGGAGAGAATGTAGTGAAAAATGCCTTGACATCCAAAGGGGGAGCAGTGTTTTGTTGTGCTATGAAGTTTTGAGTTTTGAAACTTAGCCATTTTTCACTAAGTGTTGCCATCAATGCCAAAGGGAGAGATTGTTGGCATATGGCTTTGGGAGATTGCTTTTGGTTACTAGTGTTGTCATTGATGGCAACTGGAGTCAATAGTATGGTCCTTAGTTTAGAAGTAGTTCCTACTGGCAAGAAAAGTAGAAGATTGTAATCTACCGACAAAAAGCATGAATAATAGAGTATCCGGTTGATAAGTTAATATGAATACATTGTCAAATCAATTATTTTGTTGTGTGGATCCCTAGGGAAGCTTGTAAAGAATGTGTGTTACGTGATTGATAATTTTTGCAATGTTACATTGATCGGTGTACGAGTTTGGAGATTTGGTAGAATGATTTATTGTTTATTTTCTCATTATGGCCAACCTATTGTGTATGGCATATTTTGGATGTATAAGGAATATTTGTTTTACTATTTCTCATGTTGGGAATTTTGTTTTGGGTCCCTACTATAGTCTAGCCGACTTGTGTGGGTACACACTAATTCTAATTGATAATTTGAGCCAACATGTGGAAGAATATTATATTTTGTTTAGAGCTGACATATAGCAATAAAATCTTGTTAGCAGATATATATGTGAGATCAGAAAATAATTTTTTCATGTGTGTGTGTGTTAGCTGTGTGGATCAAGAAGTGAAAAGGTGTGTAAGTGAAGTAGTGTAGAGCAGCTATATGGGCTAATATCAGAAGATTTTTCAAGCGAATTTTGTTTGTGCTATAGAAGGATTTTTCTAGAAGAGCAGAGCAGAGTAGAAGTGCGAATTGGATAGAAGATCCATAATATATTTCATGTGCTTTATTGGAATTGAATCCAGGCATTTGGAGATGCTAATTTCTAGTTCAATCCTTCTGTTATATTCTAAAATATTCTATAAGGTAGTGAGCCTTTCCTTTTGAGCAATGAGCTCTAGGCAGTGTGCCTGAATGCAAGTGCATTCCCTTTTGATCATACTTTTAACTGATTATACTTTGTGGATTAATCTCCACTATTTTTTTTCCCTAACAGGGTTTCCACTTAAAAATTTTAGAGTTATGGTGTTCACATCGTCTCTTTAATGTGATTGCATGTTTTCCTTCTATTTGTATGCTATGGATGTTATTAAAGTTTAATATTAATGTTGAAAGTTTAAGATTTGATTTAAATTGTAGAAAACTGATTCACCCCCCTCTCAATGTTCTTGGTGTTCAACACTTCACATGCTCTCTTTTACTCACTGTGAACTGTGCTTACTTTGTCATGCACCCCCTTCTTTAGACATTAACAACACTATTGAATTCCTACTAGATTGGTTTGTTATGCCACTTATTTGATGTTGACTTATTGGATGAATATCTATATAGCTCTTGAATTGACAAAGAAAGGCACTGTAATTGCTCCTAGAGATCAACTCCTCCTAGAAGCATCAACAAATGAATTCTAGGCCAATTATGGTGATAGTAAAAACAATGCAAATATAAGATTATGATTTTCAACCAACTCAAACTCCGAGAACTGATAGATCAGTTGCAAAAATATTGATCCAGAATTATCTACTCTTCAATTTTTAGCTATAGATTTTCTACATTTCTACTATAGTACAACCTTTAACTTTTAGTTAAGTTATCCATTGCAAGAGACAAATCCATGCATATGGCCTCAACAATAGTCACTCTATTTGTCTTAAAAACCATCCAATCCTCCAATCTAACTATCTACTACTCAATACCATCCATACAATCATAGAGATAAAAATACACTCCTTCTGAGCTCTTTGCAACCTTAACTACAATACCACATTAGATTTAGGGTTTTTGGCTTGGATTTCTATGGGGGTGCTAGAAAAGCATTTGACTTATTACAATGTCATGCCAGTTTTAGGGTGCCCAGGGATGCGAGAAAATCCTTGGGGAACTTGCTCTTTCTCCTCACGACCTTCTCCACTCACAATAGATTCTTTGGGACATGCAACTAAATATAGAAAACTCATCTTACAAATTTTCACGTATCATCTGTGGACAAAAATCACAATGCAAGCACACACATCAGACTCAGAGGCAATAAATTCAACATGTATTTACACAAGCATGGAAAATTTAAAGTGGCTATATAATGCTTACCAACATATCCCTTATCCTTTGAAAAGTTCCTACATTCTTGTTCTTCAAGTTCCTCTCTAAGGTTTCTTTTATGAAGTTCATCTTGAGTATCTTCGCCTTCCTAAAATGAACAATTGTTAGTATGTTTTATACTATATTGATAATTTATAAATAGAAGTAATATTCTATATGTTTAAATACCCAAAGTGATTGGTCAAATAACATAAAAAGACTTATTGTTTACCAATCGCTAGGATAGATAGTCAAATCACCTTGAGATGAGGAGTCATAGCCATAAGTGTTGCTAAAAAGGACAATCAACGAGAGCACAAGTTTTGAAGTCTTGTAATGTAAGGATAGTTTTCAAACCTTAGATGATAGTGATTAAATGTATAAAGTGATGAGAGGGATTGTCCTTTAATGAGAAAAGCATTTTTTAGGATAGAGTTATCAAGGGCATAGCCATACCTCAAGAGGCATAATGCTAAGAAAGGGGCAACTAGCAATCAAGTAGTGATTTTAAATGGAGGATTATCTACAAGTCTTGCACTACTTTGGAGATTATAGGAACTATCTTGTTGAAAAATAACCTGGGATATTTTTTCCATTTGATGAAACTCTTTCAAGGTTCATGGATATATTAGGTTGCATTAACATTAAATTCCCAAAACATTCATCAAAATAGTGGTTAAGGGAGGCCAAAATCCAAGATTGAGTGATAGTTGGAGGTGCAATAAATGTTGTGGTTCTTATAGGAATAATAATTTCTCTTGTATACATTTATTCAACATGTAGCAAGAGGATTTCAATTAGATATTTATAGAACTTCTTTTCAAGATCATCTGTAAAGAAGAGCAAACCTTCAAACACAGTGCTATATACAAGATGACTCATGCCAATATGCACATAATAGACAGTGAATCTTGTGCAATAAAGAGGCAAGACCTTATAGAGGAGCAATATGAGACAACAATACTCCAATGAAGATCATGATTATGAAGCTTTAAGAGGAAAACCACCTTTTAAAAATGATAGTGAAAGTGCTCCAAGAGGAGTTTTAATGCTTAGAAAATATCACTCTAGTGGACAGTCAAGAGGATCATGTCAAAGTAGAAGCCAAAGAAGATGAGGATAATGAGGGTAAACAAGATCAATGGATAGTTAGTAGTCTTTTCATAGGGCAGGGATATAATGTTGCATGACATGTGACATTGGAAATTGTAACACAACAATTACTTGTAGCAATAGTAAGAGAAAAGAATAAAGGTGAAATTAAGAGCATTGTAATGACATGATGATAGTAACAAAGGGAAGTTATAGGATTGTCTTAAGGAAGGAGAACACTCACAAAAGACAATGACAATGGTTTTCATAGAAGACACTATTTTACTCAGCTTTCATAATCATGATGACAACCATTATAAATATCACCATCACCAAATGGATAGTTATAGAAGGGGTATACAAGAAAAGTATTGTCCACAAATGACAGTAAGGGTAGTATCAAGAGGTGTTCTACTTACCAAATTCAATTCAAGGCATACTTTCTAATTCTTTGAATAGTTTAAGGTTTGGCCAACCATTAATGAGTAGTCAAGGGCTCTCATGGTTACTACAATAACTTGCCATAAGTACTATGAATCCTAAAAATTTATTCCAGGTGGATAGTGGCCATGATGCAATACAAAATGGGAAAAGAAAAATTTATAATAGGGATGACTATCATAGAGAAGGGAACAACCCCAAGTGATGAACACTATCATAATGAATCCATACACATGAAAAAGACTCTGACCTAAAGGAGATAGGTGGAAAGTTGGTAAAAAACCACAAAGGAGTCACATGGAATCACATGGGTCAGTCACATATAATGCATAGTCCACTAAAGTAATTGATAGTGCAAAGAGCATGATTAAATATTCAAGGGAAAATCCACAATAGCATGAGGGTAGTTCATGAAATTAAATGAAAATGACCATGCAATAAAGGACAACATAGTAGTTGGGGCAATTAAAAGAATACCAAGGAAACTCCATCTAGCAGCAAAAGGTCTCAGTCATTTCCCCTAAGCCTTATGTCAACAAATAACTTGTATTTTATCTAGAATTTCTCTTTCTGAAGCTTTTATAGTGTTAACTCAATCAATCAAATTCCAAAAAGAGGCTTTGAAAAGTGCATTAGAAGGATAAAGGTAGTAAGAATGAAGAGGAAAGCCATATGAATGGTATAGATGATAGATTTCAAGGGATAGTAGCTTGAACAAGTATGAACAATCCATTCACAATGAACAATAGAAAATACTAAGGGGAGCATTGGGGTTTACAAGATTGACACTAGATATTGCATGCATTTCTCACCAAATGGAGAAGCTTGAAAGTTTGAAAAGAATTACAAAGGATCTCATGTAGAAACTAGGAATTTCTATGTAGATTCTAAAAGCATAAATGGAAGATTTTTGAGGACAAAGATTTGGATGTGGCAGCTTTGTCTGAAAGGAAAATTTTGCTAGTAGAAAAAATACTCATTTAGGATTGAAAAGGTATAATTTTGTCACTAACTCAATAAGTGCAGGAGGACTGAAGTAAAATAAATAGGTTCCAATCTCACAAGGAATTTAATTCAAGTGGTAGGGCTGCTTATTTTCATCATAGGTGTAAGTATAAAGAGAGAACAAATATTTCCAGATATAGTTGTTGTGTACCATTAAGGCATAAGAAAGTGTTGTTATTTTGATTTAAGTTACCTAATACTGGCTTTTGGGCAAAGAGGAAAATTGCATCTAATAGTGGGGATAAATATTTTGGCATAAAACTCATAGTTACCTAATCCAACATCAATGGTGGTAATACTATTCCTAAGGTGAGTTCACTTAGATTAAAGATTTTATGTAAGTGCAACACTATCTTCTAGTGTGTCAACAAAGAGAAGTACAATGATGATATATGACAATGAACTGGAACAAGTAAGGGCATCAAATTGTGTAATCAAAACTCTTAGAGATAGAGTAGAAACCCTACAAAGTCAAGGTTACCATAACATAGACAATAGTAACAGGTGATAAAATGCAAAGGGGGTAGTTATGGTTATAAAAGAGATTGTCTAGAAGCTCAGAGGGAAAAATAGCTTGATGATCTATGTATGAATACAAGAATTGGATGAATACATTCTAAGCACGACCAAAGGTCATAACTTTGTAGAATCTTGAACAACAAAACATGGAAAACTTCTTGTATAAATACCATGCCTTCAATCTCATCATTTTTCTTTCCACGTGACAATGCTTCTTCTAGACCTTTTAGGACTGGAAATTTTCAACAATAAACTAGAGTTAACTTCTACAAGCTGCACTTCCTAATAGTTAAAAATCTTATGTAAATGCAATATAATATCTGCTCGTATATAGTTCTTTGCACAATGTCTATATGAATATCGCCTGGATTTAATTACCTAAAGATGCATCTTTGAAAAGATTTTTCCATGTACAAGATGTTTTACACTTGATCCACCAAGAAAACAATAATTGTATAACCCACCCAGTGACTAAGACTATTGATATGACATTTGTGCAAACATTAACAAAATGAGAAAACAATAAAATAAATAGAAGAAAGACAGTTTCCCTACTTCCCTGACAAGCACTTGATTACAAATAATACTCAATCATTTCAAATTTAGAAATAAATCAATGTCATTTACTATCAAAACAAAAGTTGTATAAATAAAAAAAATCCATGAAGCCTCCTAAATGTAGCTTAAAGCAAGTTTATAGGATGGGTTTCAGCATAAGAAGCTTTCTGCTATAGCTCTTAATGAATGTATCATAAGCAAAAAATAAAATTATTCACACTCGAAAGTTGAAATGAGCAATTTTTTTTGTAGTTTACATCCTTTACAAAAAATTATATTATATTGGTCAAAATAGTGGTCAACAAGATGAGTTTTTAATAAATGAATCAGTCTATTGTCTAAGATCCAAAATATTGTGACATATTTGTGATATTTGTTTCTATGCTTACAACTATTCCAAAAAAAATGGTATTTGTGAGTAAAGGAAGTTAAAGTGTTACCCTAGCACTCCAAGCTACCTAAAAGGTTAAAAAGGGTCAAAAATTAAACATCCCAACTTCAAGCTATTGCCACCCTGGTCTGAAAGTTGGAGTTCTTTTGAAATGATTAGTTTTGTCCAAAATTGTATTTTGTAGATGGGGCATATGTTGACTAGAAATTTTAAAATATTTGTTCAAAAACATCAGCAGGAAAAAAATCACTATAATGAGCCATAGAATTTTTCCAACAAATAAAGTGTATCTGATAGCAACAAAAATGGAGAATGGAAGAATTATTTATGGAATAGTTGTGCATTTACTAAAACTAAGTATAATCATATATTTTAAGCCCCACAAATAGCTCACAATTCAAATAATGTTTTAGAAGGAATTTTTCTTGGAGTTCCATGCACAAAAAGGATTGGTAGATAAAAGTGAATAAATCCAACAATTTGTCAAAAAATTGGTAATACTCCAAATCTATGTACAAACAAGATGCAAATCTTGATTTATTAAATGTTTATAAAACCAAATTTTCCTTCCACTATATCATAATGAACTAATTGTGTGAGATGAGAATTTTATGGTGCTAAGTGAACTATGGAAATCTAGAGAAAAGCTAACTCAATTAAGGTGGAGCATATTAGAATTGGTAATTTTGACAAACCATTGATAGATCAAATTAAGAATTTTCTTTTATTTTGTGAGCTCTTAGTCAAATTGTGGCAACATTGTCATATAAATGTGCCAAAAATGGTAAAGCTTTTATGAGGGAAAAGATCCTATGTAGGACAAGATCAATCAATTGGAAATGGAAAGGATAATAAGCTGCATAAATATATTAAGGAGATCATTGTTTTTGATTAGGGGTAAACATGTTTTGATGGGACCCAAAACCCAGTACATAACAATTTTGAAGGGAACTGTCAACCTAACAAAGAGAAGCAAGCTACAGATAAGATAAAACACTAACCACCAATAGCCCAACCACAACCTCAAAAAGATAAACATGACTACACAGGCTGCATCAAACAAACAAGCAAGGGCCCAAAACCCTTTAACAACCTAGTTTAACTAGGACCAGAAACCCTTAGATACACAAAGAACCTGCCTACATTTTCCAGGCATTAGCAAACTAGCCGCTCATGGATGACACCACTAAGCCAAAAAAGATAATTTGCTTGATGGTGTAAGACACCATCAAACCCCTAGGAAAAAATGCTAGCAACTCCAACAACCCCTCTTCAATAGGGGAGTTGGAGAGCACAATGAACCATTGGACACAAAGCCACTATTCAAACTAGGAAACCAACTACAAATCCACCTCCATAGGAGGGAGCTCCCCTCAATTGGAGAGAATGTCATGACCACCAATTCCACTACTGGTTGAAGACTCTAGCACCCTCAACCCCCACCTCTATGGGAGAAGTGTCCAACTCAATAGGATCAACAACTAAGGAAGCTAAAGATAATCACTTCCCAACTCCACCTCCATAGGATTTGAGAAGAAGACTGGCGTAGTAGTAGAACAAGTAGCCATACCACCCTTTGGAAAAAATTAGTGAGAGGCCAACACCCATAAAAAACAAGCCTCAAAGGTAAACCACTGAGCATGAGGGGGCTAAGTACATTGGTACATAGAGAGAAACTTAGAATACCACCCAACCTGTAGCAAAAAAGGAGAAGCCAGAGAACTCAAATCATCCATGAACAAATTCATTAGCAAAAAATCTTTTGAACCACTCTACTTCAACACTAAGGAGATCGTTGTTGATAGATGAGACAAGTGCAAAATTCAATAACATGCATTAAGACCTAGGTAATCTAGTGAGGCCTACTTACGTTAGTTCAAATGTAAGAGGGAACTTGTAGGCAACAATAAGAAAGCTACCACAACACATATAGAAATATTTATTGAATCTTTCCCTAGTCAAAATAAGGAACAAAGCTTAATCATCAATTGATCGTGCTTGCCACAATTAGTGACACACTCAAATGATGCTCTAGTCATTGGGGCTAGATGGATTCAATATTGTGGACATTGTATGGCTCCAACTCACCATAGCAGATGGTGAATTACCTTCCTTTTCCAAGCAACCAACTCTTCAATTGTCAAAAGAAACTATAATACTTGTGAATTTATCCTTTCAAAGGATAATTTAGGTCCAACCATGGAAGAAAGTCTTGTAAATGTGCATGTAAATCTTCACCTAACACTAAAATACGAGATTTTTAAGATTGGAATATAAATCTTAAAGACTAAAAATTAGATGTTTATGCCCCACAGATCACCAAATTGTAAAAAATCAGCATTTTTTTAAAATTAGAGGTGATAACAATGATTCTACTTTTGGTTTTGGTTTTGTAATGGTTCTTATCATTGGGTTGGGCACAACTTATTAAAGGATATTGTAGAATCTATTGTATATGTTCATGTAAATCTTCAACTGCTATCACATTAAAAAAATAGAGTAAATTATGGACTTTTGCAGCTATGGAATGCAATACTCAAATATTGAATTTTATACTCTGATGCCTGTAGATCACCAACTCGTAAATAGAAATAGAAAACTTGTTTAAGAATTTTTGCAAAGAATGTAATGAGTTAAGAAAGAAAGTGGATAGACTCATTTTACATCTCTCATTTGGCTATGCTTTTGGTAATAGTTCTTATCAACCTCATCAAGTTGGAAAAAACTTAAATGATATTGACCTATATGATCTATTAGACAAAGACTATGACAAATGACATTGAAGATCTTGGGATTAGGTCTTGAAGACAAAAATATTTTTCATAATTTGATGATTTACTATTATCATTGTAGCCTATGGGCATGTCGATGGTCCAACTATCCATACTATAATAAATTTAGGAATTATGAAATAAGAGTCCAAAAAATACTATCTCATCATCCATTCTCCACATATTTGAATATTTTCATTTCCTCGTGAACACACATGTTTATTGTTGAAAACTTTTAAATCCTAAATTTTAGAAAAATTACCACACTTGACTCATAAATTGGTAATTTTTCCAAACTCCATATCAGGGCCACTAAAAAATCTATTTCATACACCTTTTCACAAGCTACCAAATCTAGGAATTTTGTTACATAAATATAGCATAAATCTACTTATCTTTCTTTACAAAAATTCCAAAACTCTAGCACAAAAAAAGTGAGGGAAATTAGTGCAGCTAAAGTATACAAGAAAAATTAATAAAGAATGTAGAGGAAAGGAGATAAGTTGTCTTATATATTCCTCCAAATGAATTATGTATTCTGTTATTCCTAATGTATATGGTCAAATAAGGTTATAAGCTGTGGGAAAACTTCAGAAACACACAAGACAACAATTTGATTATTTTCATTTCCCTAGAAAAAAGTGCAATCCTTCTTCAATTGCAGACCAGGAAAAACCTCCTCTTTTTTTCTTTCTCAATTTACATTTTTCAATTTATAAAGTACTGGGAAGAATTTCTAGTTCCACAATGCATAATTGCAAAAAGACAATTTTACCCAACATTACAGGGAAGTAACCACAAAGTAATTTTGTTATACACATGCAATGCAATATGCATAGAAATGTGTATGTACAAATATGTGACTCATAGAATCTTTTCACATTCATGGGTACCCCATTCTAAGGGGAAAAAACCTATCCAAGCTGTTTGATGCTCTTAGAAGATTGGGAATCATTAGGGATAAGAGAAACTTCTTTGATGGTGTAAATATCTCTAGTTTCCCTACATCATATTTTCATGCAAGTGTTCGTTAAAAAATATTTGCATGTGTAATATATGGTGTGAAGTTTATAGTTAATGCAGTCAAAAATTTATTCCAAAAGCATGTTAGCAGGTGTTAACTAAAAACATACTGATTTTTTTCTTGGTTTCTTTTATCAATATGCCATTTGGAAATGAAATAATCACTAAGAAACCCTAACAATAAAAAAAAGAAGTAAAGGTTCAAGAAAGGAAATCCCAATGTACTATTATGTAATGGTGACAAAGGAACTTATATGAGCATGACCTATATACAAATCCTTGCCATTGAATTTCCATCCATCCAAAGAGAAAATAAGCAATGTCAGGATTTGAGCAATATAGGTCCAAAGGGTTATGTTGTAACGGTAATGTAATCACCATAAGAGCACGACTGAGGAAAAAATTCTTGTGACTATAATTATGTGATCCATAACTCTATTGGTCACATTGCACATTTGTGCTATAACAAATACAAGATGCATTCATGTGTGACCCCAATTTAATGTGGCCATGTTGTGATAGAAATAGAGGCACTCATATGAGCACAATTCATGTACAAATCACTATCATCACAATTAGGTGTCCAATTACTCCAACGGACATTTAGTGCACCTATGGTATAAAAATTATGGGGTGCATTCAGGTTGACTCAAGTTTACTAGATTACAATGTAATGATAGCATGATCCAAGAGCTATAATAAAGAGCCTATAACTTTGGTTGATATGTAGAGTGGTTGTGTTATATCAATTATGTAGTGCATTCAAGCACAACCCATGTTTAATGGCTATCCTAGAGAGTGATCAATATTTTCTAAACCTTATGAATGTTACTTAAAAGTGTACAACTTAAAGTACAGACCAAGTTTGTTACATACTTGAATGCAATCTTGGGCTACCACAAACTATAATAATGTGATATGCTAATAACCATTATGGGAAGTATTAAAGCAAGACCCATGCTATATAGGATGCATTTCACTAATCAGGTTTACATACCTTAATGATCAAACAAAAGCTTCCCACACACTCTAGGATACAATCCAAGATCATACCACACCCTGTCAAGATAGCTAATTTTCTGACCCAAGATTTAAGGTTGTTTTTTAATACCAACAGAAGCAATGGTAATAGCATGACTAGGGTACAAATCCTAGACCTCCATAGAAACATAAACCATAACTCTAGTAGATTAGTGAGGTTGCAATACTAGAAAGATTGAGACCTCATCCATTTATTAGAATAATTTTAACTCGACATCGAAAAAAATACCCATATAAAGGAAACACCCAACGTCCTTTTTTTAAATACCAAGATAGTCAATAACAAAGGGTTCATCGAACATCAATTTTTTTTAATGCCCAAGAAAAATGATAACAAAATCAAAATTTAGAAAACTGCGTGTAATACTAGAAAAGGTTGAGACCTCATTTGTTTCTCAAATTTTTTTTTTATCTCAATAGCAAAAAATATCCAGTACTATTTTTTTAAAATACCCATTCCAAGTGAAAACCTAGCATCAGAATACCCAAACAACTAATAACAAAAATACCAAGCATTAGTTTTTAAACATACCTAGATACCCAGTAACAAAATAGCTAGCATCATAAAATTTAAATAGCCAAATAGTACTTCACGAAAACACCCAACATCAAATTTTTCAAATACCCAAATAGGCATACTGTATACATCCAAATTTTAAAAAAAAAAATGGTTTGCTTACCTCTGAGACGATCCACAAAAAAAAACTCAAAATCCTCAAGACATACTTCTAGGTGGGGAGCTCTATGATAGAAGGATATATTTGACCACATTCTAGACCTGTATTTTGAAGCACTATCGATAGGAGATTCCTCCATTGGGAAAGTCCTTCGATTACTGCTCAATATCTCCATCTTCAAAACACTTCAACCTCTATTTGTTTTCGCAGACTATTTCTTCAAACTAAGCGGTAGTTAAAAATCATGGGAAAATGGTGGTCTTTATATTGTTTGATTTTTGTTATGCATTTATAATATATATATATATATATATAAATTTGTATGCATAGGTGCCAGATAAAGTCTAAATTGATGGCTATGAATATTTTCTCCCAAAAAACAAAGTTTGATGCATTTCACTTGTTAATTCTCTTTCCTAAAAAATGATTTTTTCATGATTTTTCCCTACTCTTTTCATTCGAAGAGTGAAGTGCTTCTCTCTTTCTATACAAAAATGTATTTAAATTTCATGAAGTTCAAGTCCTTTAGAAAATATTTGAGAAGTGAGCTTGTTAACCAAGGAGATTATTTTGGAGCCAAAAACTTTTGGAATGTCCTCATTAAATTTTAATTAATTTCAACAAATTAATACTATGAATCATATGTTTTCAAATTTGAATGCACATTTAGGATTAGAAGGATCTCTCTAGATGTCTAATATAATTTTAGATAATGGTGTAGATTGGAACAAGGGATGATCTTATAGTCAAACACCTAGTTATTCCTAACCAAATTGGTGTTTAAGTGTATTTTTCTAATGCACTAGGCTTGTAGAAATAGGAGTATAATGTTACTATGGTTTGTACTACGCCAAAAATTTCTCAAGTAGTGGGAGACTTGAGTTGCTTTATGTCTAATACTGGATGAGATCATTATGGTGCAATAGAAAGAGGCTTTAGAGATTTATGAGGTACCATCAAGTGCTCTATGTTTTATTTTTTATTTTTTAATTATTATCATGATGATTCTCTTAGGGACCAATACTCAATGGATATTCATAGATTCATGGAATCAAATTGGGCAAGGGATGTTGACATTAGAAGATCCATAAATGGATATATGTTTATTTTATTTGGTGGTGTTATTAGTTAGACAAATAAGAATATAAATGCCTACTACCATTGCTATAAAATACAATCAAAATTATATAAGATTATATTTAAATATATATTTAGTTTATAACATTTTTTTAATGGAAGATTTTATATCATTTATAAGATTGTTTTACTACTTGATACAAGAGCACAATTTTTTTTTGATTGATAGAAAAGGACTAAGGGTATCCAAATTAGTCATTTATTTAGTCATTTATAGCCATGTTGCAAAAAAAAGTCATTTATAGCTGTGATTTTACCCAATGATCAAATTAGTCATTTATAGCTGTGTTGCAAAAAATGATTATAATTAAGTTGTTTCTAGTTATTGTGACTAAAATTTTTAGTCACGTAGTCATTTATTTGCCAAATTCTACTAGTGAAATGCATGTAGTGTAAAGTTACAAGGTGGTGTGATTTTCATTTTGTTCGTCATGAGACCAAACTGACAGTTCCAACACATTTAGATAGGAAGCTTTACACTGTGCAAGGTCATGTTTCACACCCAAACATGTTGGAATAGTCTGAGCTAAATTTCATCGACGATATCTCTTAAGAGACCAAAGTGCAAAAAGGTAGCAAAATTTGATGAGGTGTTACTCAGAAACAATGAAACTTAGAAACATTTTGTATGAAGGTACAAGATCATCTAGGGCCCCTATACAATAAAATCTCTCAATTTTTGATATCTCCATGCCATTTTCCCATGGCGTCGGGTTTTGAGTTGATATAAAAAGCATCAAATGCATGTAGTGTAAAGTTACAAGGTGGCGTAATTTTTGTTCTATTCATCATGCAACCAAACCGATCATTCCAAAACATCTAGATGGGTAGGTTTATGCTAGGAAAGATCCTATTTCGCACCAAAATATGCTGAAATAGTCTGAGATACATTGCACCGACAATATCTCTTAAGAGACCAAAGTGAAAAAAGGAAAAAAACTTTGACGAGGTGTTACTCAAAAATTGTGGCACATAGAAACATTCTTTATAAATGTACATGATCATATAGGGCCCCTCTATTATAGCCTCTCTTGGTTTTTGATATCTCCTAGCCATTTTCTTGTAGTGTCAAGTTTTTAGTTGATGGAAAATGTGTCAAATGCATCTAGTGTAATTTTCATTTTGTTCATCATGCAAAAAAATGAATAGTTCTAACACATTCAGATGGGTAGGTTTACACTAGGAAAGGTCCTATTTTGCACCCAAACATGCTGGAACAGTTTGAGCTACATTTCACCAGTGATATCTCTTAAGAGACCAAAGTGCAAGAAGGCAACAAACTTTGACGAGTTGTTACTCAAAAATAATGACACTTAGAAACATTCCATTTGAAGGTAAAAGATCATATTGGGTCCATCTACAATAACCTCTCTCATATTTTTATAGATCTCTAAGCCCTTTGGCTATTGTGAAAGTTTTTTTGATGCCCCAAAAACCATCAGATGCATGTAGTGTAAAGTTGCAAGGTAGGCTATTTTTTGTTTTGTTCTTTGTGGGGCCAAACCATTAGTGCCAACACGTCCAAGTGGGAACATCTATGCTAGGCATGGCCACTACCCTTTGTTATAAAAGGGTCATAGTCTTTATTATATGAAGGGTCACAACTTTTCACCTTTGAAAAGTCGCAACCTAAATCATATCGTCACTATTCGTGAGGACCTAAATTAATTTATTTGCAATATTTCCTACAGTTCTATTCTTAATTTAATTCTTCAATGATTTTATGGATGTCTTTCTCAAATGAAATTATCTCCCTTTTATGTTAGTGCTTATCAACCTAGAAAGCATTTTGATAGACAACTTTTTTAATATTTTCATAATTTCTAAGCATAAGGTAATCATAAATACACATGGAGTAATCTTGTTGAAGATACATCTATTCATGAAGCAAACAAATAGATATACATAATACATGAATTATGATGCATACATGTGAATGCATGTAATACGTGAAGTATACATAAGAAGCATGGAGAATACATGTGAATACACATAATACATGAAGTATACACATGAAGTATATACATGAATCATGAAGCATACATGTGAATACACATACTACATGAAGTATACACAGGAATCATGAAGCATACACGTGAACACATGAAGTATACATAGAAAACATGAAGCATACACATGAACACATGAAGTATACACAGGAAGCATGAAACATACATGTGAATACACGTACATACATGAAGTTACATAGGAAGCATGAAGCATACATGTGAATACACATAATACATGACGTATACACAAGAAGTATGAAGTATATACATGAATACATGAAGTAAAGACAAGAAACATGAAGCATACATGTGAATACACATAATACACAAGAATCATGAAGCATACATGTAATACATGAAGTATACATAGGAAGCATGAAGAATACATGTGAACACATGAACAAGAAGCATGGAACATACACATGAATACATGTAATACTTGAAGTATACATTGGAAGCATGAAACATACATGTGAACACATGTAATAAATGAAGTATACACAAGAAGCATGAAGCCTACACGTGAGCACATAAAGTATACATAGGAAGCATGAAGCATACATGTGAATACACCTAATATGTGAAGTATACATAAGAAGCATGAAGCATACACATGAATATGCACAATACATGAAGTATACATAGGAAGCACGAAGCATATGCGTGAACTCATGAAGTATACACAAGAAGCATGAAGCATACATGTGAATACACATAATACGCGAAGTATACATATGAAGCATGAAGCATACACATGAATACATCTAATACATGAAGTATACACATGAAGCATTCTATTTTGTCTTATAATTTAGACTTGTTGAGGTTAAAATATTATCATTTGATTCATAGCATCCACTATTAGGGTTTGGAATGGTAGATGTCTTCCAAGAATTATATCACAAACTTCTAGAAGTATGAGGTCACATGTAAGAATGTCTTACTCATTTTTAGTTGCATACTTGAAAGTGTATTATATAATTACACAAATTTTCGTACCATGCTATAATGATCCTAGAGAGTATGGGCTTAGATGTGTAGTGGTAGAGAGACCTAGGTGTTAGATTGCATCATGCATTATTATATTCATATGATTGATGATTTCAATGATGACATGGCTAGGTTTTAATTCACCCAATAGATCATCTGGAAGAGATATGTTCCTTAAAATAATTAGTGCTCACAACAATATTGTTATGGCATTGCACCTCTTGATTAGTATATTCAATAGAGTTAATTTCATTTTGAGAGTCAGTGTGATAATCAAGATATTTTTTTCTCAAGGTTTTTAATGTTAATAACTCTATTGTAGCAAATATGGAAGATTCACTAGTGCTTTTGAGAACTTGGAATTGAAAGGAAGAAAGGTATGCAAAAACACTTCCTAAAATAATCTTAGAGGAGAATAATGTTTAAACTTTATATATTTACAATTATATAAAAGAAGGGTGCATGGAATACACTTGGATTTTAAATATTTGAAGTAAACCATCCACAAATATCCATTGAAGCATGGATTTATAATACAAATATGGACACCATCAATACAAAATATATGTGTATTAACTAAATAGCCATATAGGAATACATCAATATATGTTGATATAAGTATAGCATATATACAAAATAGCCATATAGGCTTACAACAATGCCATATAGGCATACAATGTCAAGTATATGCAATACATAATATATGTCCAAAAATGCCATATAGGCATACAACAAATGACCCCAATAAAAAATTATTCCCTTCCAAGTGAAGAAAATAGATCACGGGTGACCTTTGATTGTCAGGGGCATGGAGATGTGTACGAAATAGGTCTACTTCGAACTTGAGTGCTCCTCCTCCTATTTAGTTCTTCATGGAGCTTTACCTATTACAATAAAAAGTATAGACATTAATATATAGAAATTACATTAAAAATAAAATATTTAACAAAGTAATCACTTATCACTACCAGTTGATCTCTCTCCTCATTTAGAACATTGACATGCTCAAGTTATGGTATTCCAAAGTCGTATAGAAACCATCCAGATAGAAATTAAATTACAAATCAATAATCATTTGATTTTTCAATAATAAAGAGCTATAACAATGAATGTAATTTGAATTTTACTAATCTACCTCATACCCACGTCACAAGCATCGAGTTGCCTATTGTAGTAGATACACCATGATCCATTACTCTATCAACATCAGGAGGAGTGTTTGATTGTGAAATATAAACATAAAACAAAATTATTCATAGATTATTGAAATAGTATGCTAGTGATGACAGTTAGGAGGATATGAGTGAAATGGTATGCTACAAGCTAGTGATGCCATTAGCCTATATTTTTTGAAGTTAACAACACAAAAAAATGAAATTCATAGAAGATTGAAGTGTATAACAACTTGAAATCAAATTAATTAAAAAGTACAATGCATACTTACAAACTATCTAAAACTTTTAAGTTATTAAACGTTATTCAATTATGAAATACAATGTATAGTTTATATTACTTGAGTGAAACTTCGATGTCCACCTCCACTGGGAGGTGTTACCATCGAAGCCTCAGGATTAACCTATTCAACATTGAAGATGAGATATAAGAATACCATTCATATAATTGTTGAGAAAGAGATGTCTCAAACTTACTAGTGTAAAAGGCATCGACCAAAGGTTCATCAGGTTGATAGGTGAATTTCGGCAGGACGAAATGGCTAGTCTCTTTGACATGCCAATAAGGTTTTAGAAGCTCAAGCTTTAGCTTCATTGAGTTGATAGGAACATGTCTGTGGGACTTAGTGGATAGTCTCCTCGACATCATAATAGCTTTATTGGCAAGACATTACAATGTTGCAGGGAGTTGTTTTATAGTCCCTTTGACATTTTGATGGACTGTTAGAAGTTGACATTGGAGGGACGAGTCAATATTGGAGAGAGTTGTCTTGAAGTCCCTTCGACATTCTAATGAATGGTGGGCAAGAAGTTTTTGAGGAGATAGAAGGATATCGACGAGTCCTAAAATGTGGTCCCTTTGATATTCCAATGGAGTTGCATCAAGGAGACATATTGTTATCAATAGGACAACAATAGGAGTCCCTTAGAAATTTTGATGAGACTTCACCGAGGAGGCTTCACCATATCGGAAGGAGTTGCTACAATGTCTCTTTGACACTCTGATGGAACAATAGACATATCGGGCTAATAGTGAGAATTCAGAGAGACATGGTTTCGTGTCTCTTTGACATTCTAATAGGACTTTGACAATGACAAAAGGTAAAGATGGTTAATTCTTTTTGTGATTGTTTGTGTAGTATGGAAGTTGGAATGTTGGTTTTAAGGAAATGCTTGAGTAGTTTGTATTGAATGTTGTCGTGCATTGGACTGGTAATCAAATCAAGTGAGTGATGATTTAAGCAATTATAAGAGAATTTTTATGGATTCGTTCTATGAATTAACACCTGAAAGATCATAGCTTTGCACTTGTATGAATTAGCACCTGAAAGATCATAGCTTTGCACTTGTATGTAATTTACATTTTACTATAATACAAGAAATCTCTTCTTTGGTGTGTGTATTTTTTCTCAAGAGGGTTTTCCCACATAAATCATGAGTTCATTCTTTATTGTCTATTCTATTATTCATGTGTGTGCGTCTTTACATTTTGTAATTGGAAGTTTTGAAATTTTTTTGTATCTCTCTCCTAAAGATTAGTATTAGGAAGGAATATTATGCACTCTACTTTCCTTTTAGTTGGTATCAAAGCTTGGACAACTTTGTTGTCCTTGTGGGTAAGATAGGTTTTTTATGTTGATCTTGTTCAGTGTTATTTTTGTAGAGAAATCTAGTTTATAACTTATTGTAGATTAAAAATGGTGAGCACGTCTGGAAGAATAGAGATTGTGAAGTTAAATGGTGGAAATTTTGAGTTGTGGAAACTCAAAATGGAAGACTTGCTTATAGATCAAGATTTATGGGATGTAGTGTCCTCTAACAAACTATTAGGAACCTCACAAAATGATTGGGATGCAATAGACCGAAAAGCTAAGGGTATGATCAGGGTGTGCTTAGCCAATTAAGTTCTCTTGAATTTCCATGAAGAGAAGACAACGAAAATTTTATGGAAGAATCTTGGTGACATTTATCAGGGGAAATATTTGGTAAACAAGTTATTCCTAAGGAAGAAGTATTCTTTGAAGATGGAGGAAGGAGCATCTATTGTAGATCATTTGAATGTGTTTAATATGATTGTTTCTCAGTTGGCATATGTGGGTGTGAAAATAGATGATGAGGATCATTGCATGCTCCTGTTATGTTCTTTTTCTAACACATGGGATCACCTGGTAATGTCTATTAGGAGTACAACAACCACTTTCAAGATGGAAGATGTGGTTGCTTCGCTACTATCAAAAGAAATGTGGAGGAAGTATTTTGAGATGGCCAACGAGGCCCTTGTTGTTTGAGGTATATCAAAGGAGAAAGGAAAGAAGAAATAGAAGAATTCTAAATCCAAGTCAGAGAGGAGATCAAAGTCTCCTAGTAAAAAGTCTAAGGTGAAATGCTAGAACTGTGGGTAGACTAGACACATTTGAAAAGATTGCAAAGAGGAGAAGAAGGAAAAGGAAATAGTTCTTCTAAAAATGAATCTTCTCAGAGCGATGTAGATGCCTTCATAGAAGCCTTGGTGATTCAGGCATTAGAAGATGTTTGGCTGATTGACTCAGGTGGGTCATTTCACATGACCTCTCATAGAGGTTGGTTCTCAAAATATGAAAAGTATGCTGGTGGAAGGGTGTATCAAGGTGATGATTCTCACCTAGAGATTGTTGGTTGTGGAAGAGTTAGAAATTAGTTTCTTGATGGAAGAGTGAATGGAATCGATGATGTGCTGCATATACTAGGTCTACCTCAAAATTTACTTTATGTAAGTAATCTGAATGGTGGTGGTCCACAAGTATCTTTCTCAAATGGTGTTTGTAGAATGACTAGAGGCTCTATGGTGCTGGATAAGGGTGCATGAATTGGAACTTTGTATAACCTGGATGCATGTGCAGTATAGTGTAATAGTGCTTCTGCAAAGTCAAGTAAATATGATCATGTATAGAAGGGATAGTGTTTGAATCAATATTAGATCTCGTGTAAGATATGTAATTAATATTGAAGTTCTGTGAGCTTTATCTTTATAATTTTGGTAGGACTAGTTTCCTTCTCATTGAGTTGGCACTTAGATATTTGTATTGGAAATTGGTGTCTCTAGTAGATTGGTTCCTACAAACTCAATAGGGGACTAGTGTCTCCAATAGGTTGGTGTCTAGTTCATTATTGTAACTTATTCATTATTTTGTGGGACTGGATTTGGAAAATAGATCTAAGCAACTCTTATCACCGTGGTTTCTCCCATTCTAGTTTTCCATGTATATATGGTGTTCATTGTGTGTATGTGTGCTTCTATGGTTGCTTGATTGATAGTATTTTTTTTATTCATGTTTCATGTTTGAATACATGTTGAATTAAAGAGTTTCAAATAGATTTGATCTAGTGATTTTCCCCCCTCTCAATAGATTGTGTACCCTTCATAAACTACCAATGACACTAGCATAAGGAAACCTAGACATATATTCAATATCATCATCAAAATTAGTACATATATCTAATCTCAACTTAGTACCAACTAGAAATAGATTATTAAATGGCTTACATTCATGCATATTAAACCTTCACAAAATTGTATCCACATATTTACTCTAACTTAACCAAATATTTATGTGATCTTCATCTCTAATAATTTCCATCCCAATAATATATGTTTTAGCCCTCAAGTCCATATCAAATGTTCCCGAAAGTTCTGTCTTGAGTTCCCTAATCATCACCTCACCATCATCCATGATGAACATATCATAAAGATAAAATATAATGATTAGAATATGATCATGATTAACCTTAATATAAACACAATGATCTCCTCACTCCTAAGAAAACCCAACTTCAATACAAAAGTATCAAACTTCTGGTACCACATCTTGTGTGTCTATTTCAAACCATACAAAGATCTCTTCAACCTATAAAATAATTGTTCTTTTCATTTCACAACAAAACTATCATGTTGTCACATATAAATTTCCTCCTCAAAATCCCTATGCAAGAAAGTAGTTTTAACATCCATTTGCTCGATCTCAAAATCACAAGCCACAACAATGCAAAATAGGAAACAAGAGAGAAAATTTCACCAAAATCAACTCCATCTCTTTGGTTGTAGCCCTTAGCCACTAATAAACCCTTATACTACTCTAACTGACTTTCTACACCAAATTTATTTTAAATAATCACTTGCAACCAATGGGATTCCTTCATTTGGGAAAACTAACAAGATCCCAGGTGTCACAACTATCCAAAGTCATCATCTCCTCTGGCATGGCCTGCAACCAAGACTCACTTTCCTCTAAAGTGAGTCTCATTGAAAGATCTAGGTTTGTCATTAGTACTCAACAAAGAAAATACACAACAATAATTTGATGGGCTATACTTGTCAATTTTTTTTTTTACTTGTATATCTCCTCAAAGTAGGAATAATGGGATCTACTTATTTTTCTTCTTCTACGTGTTCATCATGTATATCCTTTGAACTATTTGAACCCTAGTTTCTTCTTCTCCATCCTTAGATCCATCTATTTTTTTTCCACATTTGCATCTTCTTGCTTCTCAATATTTTTCTTGAAGCACACTGTATTTTTCTTATCTTTCTCCTTTGGTTATTCTTCTCCTGAGTAAGCTCTAAATTCCCTAAAAACCACATTTTTAGACAAGATAATTATATAGGTTAGAGGATTCCAAATATTATAGCCTTTTACATTCTCAACATAACCAAAAAATATGTATTTTTGTTCTTTTGGATCTAATTTAGATCGCTTCTCTTGAGGCACATGAAAAAAATCATCATAACCAAATATCCTTAAGTGTAAAATAAAAGGATTTCTACCTATCCACACTTCATAGAGTTTTATCAACAAGAGCTAAACAAAGAGATATATTATTCAAATAACAAGCAGTACCAACCACTTCTGCCCATTTTTTTATTATCAAGCTTAGCACTACTCAACATAATCCTAGATCTTTCCATTATGGTTTGGTTCATTTTTTCTAATACCCCATTTTTTGGGGAGTATAATGAGTTATCTTCTATTGAATAATACCTACATGCTTACAAAATCTATCAAATTATTTGGAAAATTATTCCCCCCCATTGTTATGCCTCAACACTTTTATCTTATAATCAATTTTATTTTCAACTTAGGCCTTAAATTCCTTAACTTAGTGAAAACTTCATATTTAGAGTGCATAAAATAAATATATGTATGTTGATAAATCATCAATGAAAGAGACACAATACCAAGATTTACCCAAAGAGTCAATATCCATTGGTCCACATACATTCAAATGAATGATCTCTAATAATCTCTTTGCCTTATTATTTCCACTATAAAATGATCTATTTTATTTTCCAAACACACAATGTTCACAAAACTAATTTTTACCAACAAAATAATTAGAAATAGCATTAAACAATTTTTTTTTTAGAATAATCTTAAGTCATTTTTCACCTATGTGACCCAACATGTGGTGCCACAACATACTATTGCACTATGTTGTCATCAATGTTGTCATTGATTTCAACCTCTAGTTTGATGTTGATGAGAAGGTGTTTGTGGTGTTAAGCAAGTGTTGTAGATGCAACAAGGTCACTTGGTTTCCAAGTGGTTTTGAGAAAATTTGTAAAAAGAGTGTACAAGGTGTCAAGGTGTATTCTGTATTATGATCCACATTTCTTCATGCTTGAATATGTGCCTATGTGGTTTGGATGTGATGATCAGTAGTATTTGAAGGTGGTATGTCTAGAGTTTTAGATTATAGATTCTACAGTAGTAGAAGATGTGTTTGATAGTGTGATGGATTATCTTTGGCTTGTGAAGAAGGTTGTTTAGGAGAAATGAAATTGCTTAGCATTTCTTCACATTGAAGTTTCTTGTCTTGTGGATTTGGGAATGTGATAATGATACCTATATGTATCTTCCCTTGGATGGTTTGGTGTTTAGATGTTTTGAAAGCTTGGTTCATGTGTTGTGTCTTAGTGGTAGTTTGATGGGTTATACAAGATGATCATATTAATAGTTTTATTTTTTTGTTCCATTGTGTTTGAATATTCTGTTGGTGTTGGAATATTCTATAATGTTGTGTGATGTTACTATGTAGTCCGCAAAATGTTTCTAAAATTGGTGAAGTGTGAATTTGGTTGCTTGGTAGTGTTAATATTGGTTTGGACAACTTGGCTTGTTAGTGATATTTACAGATATTCTTCATGGTTTTTGGAAGCTTAGTGTAGAGTTTTGGTGTAAATTTGGGTCCTATTTAACCCTTGGTATGGTCCACCTTCACTTCTTTTCATCACAAAAGTGTTTGGTTACGACCTATTTGGTGGTTGCATGTTTGAGGTGCATGCATTTCATCTAAGCTAACTTGGAGAAGGTTATTCATGGTTGCATAAGGTATATATGCAAGGTAAATTGTTGGAGCAATGTGTAATGTGAAGAGTGGTGTAAAATGAAGTGTATGTGATCATTTTTTATGATTTAAGTGTGAGAAAAAATGCCTAAGACTACCATAAGAAGTGAACATATTGTGCCTACATTTCAGTGTAGTGAGATGAAGGTTATGGATGGTTGTGGTGGTTTCTCTGAGGTAGTGAACCTCGTTTTAATAGTTTCATTCTATTCTCTTTGTAATATGGAAGAAGTGATCTTACTATTCAGTGAGCCCTTGATAATGAGCCTTTCTTTCTTTTGGACAATGAGTCCTTTGGAAAGTGAGCCCTTTTGATAGTGAGCCTTTTGTAATTAGTGTTACTATTCATATATATGTGAGTTAATCCTCACCTTGGTTTTCCCTTATTGGGTTTTCAATGTAAAATCTAATGTTCTATTGTGCATGTTTTGAATGCACAAGACAACTGAGAGGGGGTGAATTAGTTGTACCTTAAAAATCTAAAACCCTCACAAATAGGTCGATCCATATTAATATGATAACCCTTAATATGTTAGAATGATTTATCATGAAAGTGAGAAAAATAACCAAATCAACACCATACACAAAGGAACACTAAATTTACATGGAAAACCCAAGATGAGAAAAACCACAATGAGGATTAACTCACAATAAAAATTAATATCAACACTGAATACAATAGGGTTCACTACCCAAAAGAAAGAAAGACCCACTGCTAGAATAAAAAAGAAGATAGAGAATAGTGTTGCAATGATAAATCCATCTCAAACCAATAGAAAAATCCACCACAACATCACCAACACCTTCTGCTCACTGCATTTAATAATATAACACATAAAATCTTGTATTGTACTTCTAAAATTTGCTCACTACAAATTTTCAATTTGCATTACTCACATCACACTCATCTATCTTATCATCCCTCAACAACTCAACTCATGTTTTTATCATCTTCAACCTTGAAAACATTCTCCAAGGTCAACTATTCACCTCAACCATGTAAATTCAAATTAGGTCAGCACCAAAACATTCCCATGGTGGAAAGGAGTGAAGGTGGACCACAACACACCTTATTTAGGACCTAAATCCACTCATACATGCCACGCCACACTTCCACAACCATCAAAGCAAAGTTGTAAGTAGTGTAAACACCCAAGGTTGGTTGAACCAGTGCAAACACCATAACATTTACACACATGCTTCTTGAAATCCAAAGATGACTCATGAAAAACACACATTACTTGAATACAATCTAGAATATTCCAAAAAAACCCTAAAATTGAACAAGTTCCTTTTCACAACAACTTTCACTTGAAGAATGTACACACCCAATACACTTAGGCAACTCTGAAATACACTGTAACTCAAGAAACTAACTTCCAAAGCACCAAACCATGAACTACTTAATTTAAAGAAAGATACACACACTATCATTAGACTTCCAAATCTGCAAGACCTGAAACCACTCTATGAAGAAATGTGGAGAAAAAACATTTCTCCCATACACCTCTGCAATACATAGTTCACATACAAGTGAACACACCTTCCTCTGTATAATGATCCAACACACCAAATTCTAAATGCAACACCTTTGGACACCTTTGATCAACATTTCCAAACTACACAAGAATATATTCAACCTAGAAGAAATGCAGAGCCAAACCAAAACACTACTATGTAACATAGAACACCACTGCAACACATTATTTCCTCTTTTTATTCAATTTTCTCAAAAGCACTTGGAAGACAAGCACTAAAAAAATATCATCAACATCTTTAGTACTTCCTCATCACCACAAAGAAAATTTAAACATAACAACTTAACCATACATCCATTAAAATAAACTTATCAAAGAAACACTAGAGTTTGACACTAGTAGCTTACTAATGGCAACATAATACAACTAAACAGAGCATCATCCAAGACAACAACAACTCAATACCGACTGTACATCCTTACAAAAAACTCCTTGAAATCAATGACAACACCAAATCTTGTTGACATTAATGAAAACACCAACTGCACATACTTGCAACATTCTCCCCCTTTGTAATTGATGGCAACACATGATGTGAAAAAAAAAAACAAGCACAACATCGTTGATCCTCAACACTCTACTTCATACCAACTCATTATCTACTTTTCTTTACTTTCTCCTCCTTAAAAAAATAAATCATTACTCTCTCTCTCTCTCTCTCTTTAACACCTTTGTTTTTCACATTACTGTCTCCCCCTTTGACATCAATGGAAAAGGAAAAAATATTTGCATCATTCATTTCCCCCCCTTTGACATTAATCATACTACTTACCATTGCTCTGCAACTTCCTTTTATTAACTCTTCTACATAATCCCCCTTACGAGCACACACCAAACTACATCAATCAAAAACCACTGCACAATGACAACATTCACTCATCCTAACTACAACAATCAATAATTCCACTACCTACTCCCCTTGAGAGGTATCCACAAATATCAATCTAGACCAAAACATTAATCTTGAGATCCACTAGAATGACACATCTCCTTATGCATCTAGTTCAATGAAGGAGGGGAAACAACCCCCAACTTCTCCTAAAGATACTCAAAAGTATCATTAGGAAGAGCCTTAGTAAATATGTCAGCAGCTTAATCCTTTGTAGGAATATATTCAAGCTTCACTTCTTCTCTACAACCTCCTCTCTCAAAAAGTGATACTAGATTGAGATATGTTTTGTCATTGAATGCATTACTAGATTCTTTAAAATATTGATAGCACTTTTATTATCATAGAAGATAGAAATTGGTTCATCATATCAATTTGATATATAATAACCTTTCCAAAATAACCTTGGACAGAATAATCTGGTCACAATAACCCATGGACATAATATCCCCGTAAGAATATAGAGAAATGAAAACTAAATTTATAAATTGCATGCGTTATTTTTCCCATGGGTTATTTTGAGCACGGGTTATTCTATCCATGGATTATTATTACCTTGGGTTATTTTGTCCTTAGGTTATTATGATGGGGTTAGTATGTCTTGATACCATCATTCAATATTTTCCTCATCCACAAAACTTGTGTACAACAAGATGTAGCTGCAATATATTATGCCTTTATAGTAGATAAATACACTAAATCTTGTTTCTTACTTATCCATGACACAAATCTACATCCAAGAAAGAATGCACCACCACTTGTACCTTTTTTTGTGATCTATACAATTAGCCCAATGTACATATGTTTAAGCACTTAGAGTAAATTCAGTAGCCTTTGGATACCATAAGCCATGATTTGGAGTGTCGTTCAAGCATCTGAATATCCTTTTCACTGCTGCAACATGCGACTCTCTAGGATCTTCTTGAAATCTAGCCACAAGAAAAAATGCATACATGATATTTGGTCTAGTAGCAATTAGATATAGCATTCCTCCAGTTATTGATCTATACTTTCTCTGATCAGCCTGAGGAGATTCATCATTCTTGTTCAACTTGCAACCAATAAATATAGGGGTACATACTGGTTTATAATATTCCATTCCAAACTTCTTCAACATTTCCTTGACATACTTTGATTATGAAATGAAAATACCTTTATTTTTCTAATTGATTTGTAGCCCAAGGAAGAAATTAATCTCTCTAAACATAGACATTTCAAACTCTTTCTGCATCTCCTCTACAAAAATTTTACACTTCATTTCCTCCAAAAAATTATGTCATCGACATATACAACCACAATCAAGATTTAATATTTTTCAACTTTGAAGTAAATATTTCTATCTACAGTACCTTTATTGAATCCTTTATGTAACAAGTACCTATCCAACCTTGAATACCAAGCTATGGGATCTTTCTACAATATGTAGACCATATTTGGTTTACTTGATAACTGAAATCATTCCAATTGTTCTATGTATACTTATTCTTCCAATTCACCATTCAAGAAAGCAAGCTTCACATCCATTTGATAAACTTTGAAATATTTATGTGCTGTAAAAGCCAAAAACATCTTGATAGCTTCCATCCTTTCCACTAGAGAAAATGTTTCCTCAAAGTCTATTATTTCTACTTGTGAGTAACTTTTACATACAAGTCTTTCCTTGTTTCTTACCACTTCTCCACTCTTATTTTTTTTGTTCCTAAATAACCCCTTAGTTCCAATTGCATTCTTGTTTTCTAGTCTTGGAACAAGTTTCCAAGTTTGATTCTTCTCAATATGCATTAGTTCTTTTTCCATAGTCTTGATCCAATACTCATCCTTACATGCTTCAATCACTATTTTGGGTTCAAATTGAGAAAGTAAACATAGATTTACCTATTCTTTAGTAGCTTTCCTTCTTGTCAGTACACCTTTGTTCTTATCACCAATGATCTATTCTTCAAAATGATTATTCTGCACATACTTAGGAGATTTTGGAACCTTTTCCAGAGCTTCTTCCTCTTCAATTTGTACTTCATTTTCCTTAGCTATTTATTCTTCTATATAAGTATAATCATTTGATTCATATCCATCTATTACCACTGGATTATTTTGTAGGTCTTCATCAACCTTGACACTTGCACTCTCAACAATATTTCTTAGCCTCTTGTTGTAGCACTAGTAAGCTTTTCCTTTAGTAGAATATCCAAGGAATATACCTTCATTAGACCTTGCATCAAACTTTCCTAAGTCTTCTTCATCCATTTGATATAAAAAAAAATTCCAAACACATTGAAGTGTTTGATAGTAGGAATCCTTCCATACCATAGCTCATAAGGAGTCTTTGTGCTATTTCCTCTTACTTTCACTATGTTAAGTATATAAGTAATAGTATGAATTACTTCTCTCTAGTAAAATTCCAATAGATTTTCTTACTTCATCATTGTTCTTGTAGCTTCTTGAATAGTAATATTCTTTCTTTCAACCACTCCATTTTGATGAGGAGTCTTGAGGGAAGATAAGTGCCTCTTTATTCCACGATTCTCACAAAATATGTTAAACTCATTGGAGGTGAACTCTCCACCTCTGCTAAATATCAAACATTTGATTTTCATATCCCTTTCATTCTCAACCATAACTTTGAATGCTTTAAGATTATCTAGGGCTTTTGATTTTTCTTTGAGAAAAGTAACCTATGTCACTCTAGAATAATTATCAATCAATAGTATGAAATACTTGTCACCTTGAATACTTCTTACTCTATTAGGACCACAAAGATTTGTATACACCAATTTCAAAAGTTGGGTAGAAGATTGTTCTTTGACTTTAAAAATTCTTCTTGCTTTCTTTCCAACTTGACATTCCTTACATACAAAATTGATAGTGTTACCTATTTTTAGCTACAACTCAAAATAGGTAGAGCTGGATTGCATTTCTCATTGAAAGGTACACAAATTTCTGCTTAAGTATTCATTATGTTCCAAGTTTTGATTACTTGTGAATTTCAAGCGTTATTATGTGAATGTTTGTAACAAAGGAAAATATAAGATTGCATAGTAATGCTACTTTATTCATATTGTAAAAACCAAAGTCCCACACAAGCTGTGGGAGTAACTTAATTTTATTTTCTTAATCAAATAATGAATACAAAAAGGAGATGCGCACAACAAAACTAAAGAGAATATAGGTATAAGAGAGAAGGTGATTCATCATTGCCTGGAATGATGAATCGTTGTCACATTTGAAGCCTTCAGTTGTCGCCACTTCGGTGTCTCCAGATTGTTCAACTCCAAGCTCCATAGGTTTCTTGTAAGATTTTTAAAGAGTGGTGTTAGAGCAACGAAAAATCAAGTCCTTCCTTATGCCTAGATTACCAATAGAGATGTGGTACACACTCAATTAGGCATTCATTAGATGATTTGAACAAAATGAAAATAACATGATCAAGAGGCACAAATTCCAATAGAAGCATCCGACTTCAATTATTTTGCTAATACATTTGTTTAGTGTGCAAGTATATGTATAATCATTATTTAAACCAACAAATATTGTTATGAGTAGTGCAAAATGTGGCTCGCACAAGGGTTGAGCCCAACTCATAAAAAATGAAAGAGACCAAGGATACAAAATCAGCAAGAAAGAGCAAGCAATCTCATATCAATTTTAATGCATAATGTTGCTACACAATCAATACAGGTATGATGTGATAGTGCACCCTTCCAGATCAAAACACATAAAGCTACAGGGAGGTTGCACTGTATCTACATGAGAAGCTTGAAACAAAGTGAGACAACAACAAAGTATGGGTTAGAAAGCATTAACAACAAATGGAGGTTCAGATATCAAGTCACAGTCTTGTATATTTTAGTCTTCATGGCAGCTACAGAGGCTACAAATATGTTTCATACCAATAAAATAACAATGTATTCGATCATATGAAATAGAGACAAGTATTTATAGGCCTACCATGTCAAAGAAGTGAGATCATAATCAAATGGATCTGTATTTTTGAGAGAAAATAATAAGACTATAGTGCCATCATGAAAGGCTGCTTATTAAGTTATATAAGCATGTGCTCCTATAGGAGGTAAAATTCAAGAGAAATAGGTGAACATTCAATGAAAAAGAGCATCATCATCAAGAGACGTCATCAAAAGATCAAATCAGAAAATCATTATCTGAAGGAGAAATGTATTTCAGTTGTGTAAGTTTCAGTGGGGTATATCATTTCTACAGGATGAGTCATATATTATGTCTCCAAAGTCTTTAAAAATGAAGCCAAATATCCAGCTATATGGAAATAAGGGTCTCAAACCCTTATTGTTTTTGCAGTCTTTTTGTGTGTTTTATCAAAACCCTCATGGTGGCTACAAAAATAAAGATTTTTTTTTCAATTACAAGATAAGTGCAGGGTTCGAGTTTCAACATCAAGTCACATGAGATTTTCTAGAAAAATATAAAAGCATGCAAATTTTAGGTGAAACCTTCGAGTTTTCTCATGAATCACAAGTACCTAGATGGAGTTTGTTAAAGCCATGACCAGAGACAGTAAAGAGGAACACACATAGAAGTTAATGAGAGCATCCAGAAAATTCTTTCTGCTAAACTGAAAATATTTGTATTCTATTGTTCTAGGTCAAGCTCATTTTTGAAGAAAATACAGGAAAAGAAGAAAAATAATGGTCAAGCTTTAAAATGAATGCAAAATGAAGACAAAGTGAGCATTTCTAGAGTTTTATGAAGGCCAGATACAGAGAGTACAAGGAAATTTGAGTATGTGAATATTCAAAAAAGAGAAAAATCAAGCCCAATATACATCATGGCAGCCATGGAATTAGAAAAGAATGAATGAACACTTACAAAGTTTGCTATGTAAATTACTTCCAATCATGAGATTCTTCCAACAGAAAAGAGTTCGAGCTGGTGTCATACAATGGCGGCCTCAAAGCAATTGAAGACACAAAATATATCAGAAAATATCACATAGTTACAGTTTTATGGCCAGTTTTTTCTTTTCAAAACACAATAAAAGCCATGATAAATGTTCACAATCAGCTACCATTGTCACAGAGAGGAGGTTGGCCAAATTTAAAGTAAAAATCTGAAGAAATCTCAAGCTCTAAACTAGAAACCTAACAGGCATGGCGACGCACTGGAGCAACTTCCTCAAGCAAAAGTCAAAGTGCAAATGATAATAAGTGATTAGGGTTCAATGGTTTTTCCCTTTTCCATTCACAGACTTGGTGATTTTTAGTGAGAAATACAAAATGATTATGTTTTATTTCCCCGTGGGCTCCAAATGTTACATAATTATGTGGTTGACCTTTTCCAATGATGTGGTCTATTAATATTTTGATATCATATATGCATGGAGGGGAGTCATAAGGGGCCGTGATTTTTTTTTAAAGATGACTTCAAGGTATACCTTGACTTTGAAATATTATACCTTGCATGATTTGAGGAGTATTTGATATTCAATTAAATATTAAAAGTAATATTGTTATTACTTTAATATTTATACAAGAGAAGAGAAGTTATTACCAGTTGTAAAAATATTAAAATAATTATTTGATAATTAGTTTTTAATATTTAATTAAATGAAGGCCTTCTCAAATCATGCAAGAATGCAAGTAAAGCTAACTGGAGAATGAGTTAATCATGTGAGTTATGGAGATTTTTTTTGGCACTTTACTTTAGTTTCACATCAGATTATCAATTGAAGATTGATCATGCATAATACAAGGATGGAGTTTCAGTTATCATGGGCGAGTTGACAAGAACAAGGCAGTTTTTGCATGCTTAGACTTACTTCCTATAGATTTCCACTTCAGTTCGAGCTGCTTTTTAGTTGTGCACATTGTGACTGTGAGTTTGAGACCGAGTTCACTCATTTTTGCATGAGTCTGAGCTCTTCTTTTGGAGATATTTTATTTTGCTCGGGATTTTGCCTTGGAGTTATCATTTTTATATTGAAATTGACTTTTAGTTTCACTTTCATGCACTTTGTATTTTCCTTTCATTGTATATATTGGAAAAAGTTTATCTTTTTCCTCTAGTTCTTGTTTTTTACCTTTGCGTTATGCAAAGAAGACTATCTTGTAACTCAACATTTTATATTTAAAATAGTTTTACAGCTTTACAGGTTATCATTTTTGCAGAGCTTTTTTTTCCTTCATGATATTAATTGAAATAGAGTTCACCTTTCCAATTTTAGGTGTTTTGTATTGTTTAAATAATTTGATGCAATTTTGATGAGTTTCATTTTCGAAACCTTCAAATTTATGTCTTGTTTATGCATGCATATACACAATTGCAGTTCTTCATAGGTCATTAATTGTGCTCAAAAGTTGTTTTATTTTTCCTTTAATTTGTGAAAAATCAATTTTCCTTAGTAGGAAAAGAATAGATGCAGTCTTTTAATGAATTATTCATGTGTTCGAAGTGTTCAAATTGGATTGTGTAAACAATTTTTCCTAAAGATATAAGTTGTGGATCATTCTTATTTTGCAAAAGTTTACCATCATTTAGGTGCATCACCAAGGTTTTAATTTTAGTTCATGCATTCAGTTCAATCCTTCTTACCCTTTTCTCAAAACAAATCATTCAAGTACCTAATTGATTATCATATAGGAACCAACCTAGAATTTGGAGGTCTATCTTCACCATAGGAATACCCACAGCTTGAAGATAGTTCCCATGTTTCAACAGATTGCTGAATTTAATCATTCAAGCATTCGGGTGCAATTTGATTGACAATAGATAGGATTTTTAATCTTTGGTAGATCTATCACAACTTGAACTAAAATTATTCTCACTAGGCTATCAAAATTGATTTGAGTCATGAAATAATAACCATCAACACCTTTAAGCTGATAGAAATTTCCATCTATCCTTTCAACAACAACCATAGTTCTAGAGCCTTTTTTGATATCACAACCAACATCCTAAAAAATAAGATTTTATCCCTTGCTACACATTTTTCCAATACTCAAAAGGTTATATCTTAAACTCTTAACATAAATAACATCATAAAAGTTATTCTTTCCCTCAAAATTGATTGAAATTTTCCCACATATCTTAGTAGATGTACCATCACCAAACCTAACTATTCCTCCTTCATATTTTTAAAGTTTAACAAAACTACTCATCACCGGTCATATGATTAGAGTATCCACTTTCAATGATCTAGTAGTTCTCCTATCTAGAATGAAAATAAAACACTGGTCAAAGTGCCTTCAGTTTTAGCACTTGCTTTTAGAGCCCTTTCCTTCACACATCTCTCAGAGTTAGTAGAATTAGTTTCATCATTTTAAGCCATGAACAAGAATTAACTATCCTCATCATCTCAATAATTAGATTCATCATCAGATAGACTTCCATCTTCTATAACATAGTAACTTTTCTTAATCATCTTACCTTTTTTCTCCCTATTTTTGTTATTCAAAGCTCTATTTGGACATCTAGAAGCATAATGACCTATCTTTCCACAACTAAAATATTTGAAAGGAAATATACCACTATGCTTCCCAATACCCTTTTTCACTCTTCTCACATAGTTAGCTTCTACATCATCAAGATCCTCTTGATATGATTCCATATTCTTCTCTGATTTGCTAGCCTTAAAAGTAGTCTCAACTTTTGCACTACTTGTTCCAAATTCTCTCATCTCAAAAGTAGTTAAAGAACCATATGATTGATCTCTAGTATATTGATTCTAATTCTTCAATAGAATTTTTTTATGACTATAGACCCTTTAGGAAGAGTTCTAAGTACCTTCTTGATCACTTCTTCTTTTAGTTCTACACCAAGACCTTTGATACCATTGACAACCTCATCCACCTTCTACAAGTAGCTTGCGATGTTCTCATCTTCAAAAATTCATAGGGTCTCAAATATGTCTTCAAATTTTGCATCTTATCTTGCTTGATCTTATCATCTCCTTCATAAATATTTTATAACTTCACCCAAATTTCTCGAGTAGTTTTTAGATTCATAAATTTCACCAATTCAGAATTAGCAAGACCACTTAAGAGAGCATACCTTTCTTTACCATTGTTTTCATAATCCTTGATATAATCATTAGTTCTTAGACCATTTGCAGGAATAGTATATCTTGTTTTAATAGACCTCCAAATCTCAAATCCAAGAGAAACCAAAAATCCTTCCATCCTTGTTTTCCAAAAAGCATAATATGATCCATCAAATATAGGAACATCTTTCTTGTTCCCTATCCTAGATCTACCTCAAGTGATTAAGATTTCTTCCAAGGAACCTTTATCTGATACCAATTATTGAATGCACAAGACAACTAATAGGGGGGTGAATTAGTTGTACCTTAAAACTTCAAAATTCTCACAAACATTCAGATCCACATTAATCCGATTAACCCTTAATCTATTAGAATGATTTATCATGAAAGAAAGAAAAATAACCAAATCAACACCATACACAAAGGAGCACCATATTTACATAGAAAACCTAATATGGGAAAAACCAAAGTGAGGATTAAATCACAATATAAATTAATATCAACACCGAATACAATAGGGCTCACTGCCAGAGGGCTTACTGCCCAAAAGAAAGAAAGGCTCATTGTCAAAATAGAAAAGAAGTTAGAGAAGAGATTTACAATGATAAATCCATCTCAAAGAAACAAAAAAATACACCACAACATCACCAACACCTTCCTAGTCTATCTGAAGAATTGTAGACACCTTCTACTCACTACATTCAGTAATCTAACACATAAAAGCTTGCACTGCACTTCTCAAATTTGCACCCTACAACTATACAATTCACATTAATTGAATCATACTCATTTATATTATCATCCCTCAACAACTCAACTCATATTTATATCATATTCAACATTGAAAACATTCTCCAAGATTGGCTATGCGCCTCAAACATACAAATTCAAATTAGGTGGGCACCACAACATTCTTGCGGTGGAAAGGAATGAAGGAAATGTTGAACAGGAAAACTATGAGGCAGGGGGTGAATCAATTGTCAAAGATTTTAACCTTTAATTCAATCATCAAAACTAATACTTAAAACTGCTTAAATGATTAATCATCAAATGCCAATGCAAAAACTCAAATCCAACACATAAACACAATAACACCCGGTTTATGTGGAAAACCAAATGAGGGATAAATCACAGTGAGGATTAACTCACACTATAGAGAATATCAAAACCAATTACAAAAAGGCTCACTACTTGCTCGATAAGGCTCATTGCCTAAAATAAAGACTCACTGTCCACAAGGCTACTACCTGGAGATATAAAAGATGGCTCACTTCCAAAATACAAAAGTTATAGCTTGCTTCCAAAAGCATGAATTGATGGATTACCCCTTCAATATGCAGGATTTAGTTCCATTGAAGCTCAAAATATGAATTACTTCCATATGCAATAGTCACTCAACAAAACTACACTAATCACAACTAATAAAGTATTTAGGCTCAGATCTTCACAAACCTCTTAGTCCTTTTTGTACTCACACTTACTCCACATTTCACATCCACTTCATATATTCACTTCCACTCCTCTCACTCATCTGTATGTCCCTTTTTTTCTTTCCTCTCTCTCCATTTCTTAAAACATCTTATATATATATACTAGTATAACTTAATCATCAATTAGGTCAACACCATATAAGGTTACTATTGGGATTGTCAAATTTTGAAAATTTGAAGTGCCCATTTTGAAAATTTTGCCTCTGCACTCTCAAAAGTGCACTTGAAAAGTCTACCCAAATGACCTACTTTGGAGGGTCATCTTTTGGAGCTAGTTGATTTTCATGCAAAACCCCTTTGTGGACTCACTCATGTGGCACATGTGAACATGAATGTCAAATTTCAGCTTCCCACAATGAATTTTGACAGGGTCTTGAAAAGTGAAGCTGGAGGGTTTTGACACTTTTATGTTGTTTGCAAACTTTCAGTTTTGCAAAGTAGCCTCCTATTCGAGTTTGTATTTTGCAACTGGTTGATCGTGAAGAGAAAAGGATTGTTTCTCTCTGTTCTCCATACCTAAATGTTCTCCCATGTAAGTTTCAGAGCCTCATGATGAGATTTTCTATTTTTACCAAGCCAAAAGCAAATGCAATTTGTTTAGTTTTGCACTTGCATCTTTTGAAACTTTTCAAGGTGGTCAACTTCGACCTTCAATATCTCATGAAGATTAATGATTCAAGTGAAGCCCTCTTGCACACATGCTTAGTGTACCAAAATGATCTATTGTGTCTAGTGGCAGCTTGCTAGGAGTTGATTCAGTATTTTTTAAAATGGTGACTTTAGTGAATTTTGGTTGGTTCTGAACAGGCTGTTGTTGTAGAAAGTTCAACTGAGCAACTTTGATAGTGAATAAATTTCACCTTGTGATCTATTTCTTTGATTTGTCTATTGAGAAGTGTGTCTAAAACTCACTGGTATAACCATAGTTCTATCACATGTCAGTTCAAAATGGCATAAGTGTTCCTCTAGTGCTTATACCACTGCACCACCAGGTGCTTGTGAGATAGGTGTAGTAGCATGGTATACCGCCATATCATGAGAACCTCATATTAGTCTAACGGTAGTGCAGTGTATACCACTATACCATAGGATCTCACTGGCTATTCAGTGGTAGCGCAGTGTACCGCTACCTCACAGAAGCCTCTTGACTGAGTAGAGGTAGCACGGTGCATACGGCCATACCGTGGGGTCTTTAAACTACTGAGCAGTAGTGTAGTGACTCTTGGTTGAGCATGATGGATGAATGAACATGGACCTATTTGATTGCTGAGGTGTACGTCGTTTAGTGGAGGTCATTACTGACTTGGAGGTGGCCGTTCGAATGATTGGGAAGTTTGACAGTTGCTCAACAAAGGAAGTTGAACTGAACCATTTGTATAGAGAATGTTTTTCGATCATGGAGGTTTCTATACATTGTAACATACTGTAACTATGATCAATTATATTGTTGGATGGTCAAATGTTCTATTAGTTTTCTTCATTATATGCTACATATGCATTGTAATAGTGAGACATAACGTTGTGTGATCAAAATATTTTGTACGAGGTTGATCAAGGGAAAGTCATTGTTGTAATATTGTCATCTGAAAGGAGAGTCTGTAACTTGTATGTAATTCATTTACAGAACACAAGTGATTTTCTTTGGTGTGGTGGGTCTTTCTCTCGTAAGGGTTTTCCCACGTAAATCTGGTGTCAATTGTGTATGTGTTTATTTCTCTATTATGTTATTCCTAGTCATGTGCATCTTAATGAACTGTAATTGCAAAATTAGAAGATATATCTACATTCTCCTTTGAGTTTTGACATTAGGAAAGTTTGTTCCACACCTAAGCTTTCCTTACAAGCGGTATCAGAGCCTGGCCAGTTGTTTTATCCTTGTGGGCAGGTTGGGTTTTTTGTGTCAATTTTGTTCAATGGGAGTTTTGTAGAAGTCTGGTAATTTAAATCAAAAATTGTGATGGCAATGACAAGTACAATAGGAAAGATTGAAATTGAGAAATTCAATGGCAGCAATTTTGAGTTGTGGGAACTCAAAATGGAAGATCTGTTGGTTGATCGTGATCTTTGGCTTGTTGTGTCTAGAATGAAACCTTCTAGCATGAAGCAAGAAGATTGGGACCTCGTAGATAGAAAAGAAAAAGGGTTGATAAGACTCTATTTGGTAGACTCTGTTCTTCTAAATGTTCATGAAGAGAAGACTGCATCTTCTTTATGGAAAAGACTAGGAGCTATTTATCAGGGCAAGTCCTTAGTGAATAAGTTTTTCTTAAGGAAGAAGTTGTATTCCTTGAAAATGTAGGAAGGAGAGTCTATTGTTGATCATTTGAATGCTTTCAACATGCTGATTGCTCAGTTAGCATCTATGGGTGTGAAGATTGATGAAGATCGTTGTATGCTATTGTTATGTTCTTTTCCATATTCTTGGGATCATTTAGTGATGGCGATTGGGAGCATTGCAACCACTTTCAAGATGGAAGATGTGGTTTCTTCTTTGTTATCAGAAGAGATGAGAAGGAAATCTTTTGAGATGGCGAAGGAGGCTCTTGTTGTTTGAGGAAGATTGAAATAAAAAGGCAAGAAGAAGGACAAGAAGTCCAGATCAAAATCAGAAGGGAGATCAAAGTGTGATGGTAAGAAGTCCAAGGTAAAGTGCTGGAATTGTGGGAAGCCTAGTCATGTTCAAAAGGATTGCAAAGAGGAGAAAAAGAAGAAGAATTCTTTTGATAATGATTCTTCTCAGAGCGATGTAGATGCCTTCATTGTAGCCTTGGAAACTCAGGCATTAGATGATGTTTGACTAATTGATTCTAGAGCATCTTTCCACATGACATCTCATAGATACTGGTTCACTAAGTATGAAAAATATGATGGTGGAAGGGTGTATTTGGAAAGTGATTCATCTCTAGAAATAGTTGGTTGTGGAAGAGTCACAATTCAGTTCTCTGATGGAAGAGTGAAGGGAATCAATGATGTAATGCATATACCAAGTCTGGATCGAAATTTACTTTCTATTAGTAAGTTGAACAATGTTGGAGTGCAAGTCACATTCTCTGGAAATGGCTGCAAAATGACTAGAGGCTCATTGGTGTTGGTGAAGGGTGCTCAAATTGGTACTCTGTATAAGTTGGATGCACTTGATGTTCAATGCAATAGTGTCTCTGCAAAGTCACAAAAGGTTGCTCATGGAGAGCAAGAAAAAGTTCCTGATAGTGCAAATTCTATAGAAGTTAAACTTCTAGTAGAAAATACTATGCTTTGGCATCATAGACTTTGCCACATTGGAGAAAAAGGTCTAAAAACTTTAAAAAATAAAAACTAAGTTGAAGGGATTGATAACTATTATCTTGAATTCAAATTTTATTAACATTGTATATATGGAAAACAACACTATGTTTCATTTTACTCCAGTCCTCATAAATATTCTAGTATTCTTGATTACATTAATTCTGATGTTTTTGGTCCAGTAAATTTTCCTTCTTTGTCTAAATCAAGATTTTATATATCATTCATTGATGATTATTCAAGAAGGGAATTTGTTTATTTTTTGAAGAGTAAATCAAAAGTGTTCAATCATTTTAAGGAATTTAAAAACCTTATGGAAAATCAGACTGGCAAAAAAAAAAAGTTTAAGGACTAACAATGGTGGTGAGTTTTGTTCTGATGAGTTTAAAAGGTATTGCAAAGATCATGGAATTAAAAGACATAAAACTACACCCTACACTTTGTAGAAAAATGAAGTTGCTAAAAGGTTCAATAGGATAGTGATGGAAAGAGCACAAAGTATGCTGAGTAGTGCTGGCTTGGAGGAGAAGTTTTGGGCTGAGGTTGTTGCAACAACATGTTACTTAATAAATTGTTCCCCTAACTATGTTCTTGTTGATAAAACACCTTTGGAAGCATGGTCTAGAAAGAAGCCATCTCTTAGACATATTTGAGTCTTTGGTTGTGAGGCATATGCATATGTCCCAAATGGAAAAAGATCTAAATTGGAGAACAAAGCTATTAAATGTATCTTCATTGGCTATGACATTGGTGTGAAACGATACAAGCTTTGGAATCCTATGATTGAAAAAGGTTGTATACAACATAAGTGTAATCTTTCAGGAGCTGAAACCTTTTTCAGTGGAACTAGAGTTAGGGATGAAAGAAAATAAAGAGGAAAATGATGTTGTTGAAATACATCTAACTCCAGAAAAAGAGGAACAACACATTGATAGTGTACCTGAAACTGAGGAAAGTTCGAGTAGCTCTAAGAGTTCTAAAGAAGAACCACAACCTCAGCCTCAACCTGTGAGGAGGTCTACACATGAAAAGAAGCAACCTGATAGGTATGGGTTCTCTATGTTATATTCTACTTGTGCCTATCTTTGATTACTAATACTGATGAGCTTAGGACTGTTAAAGAAAAAATTAGAATGCCTGATTGAAACTCTTGGTTGGAAGCCATGGATAATGAAATGGCATCGTTAGAAAAGAATGACACTTGGATTTTGGTGCCCTTTCCTGAAGGTAGAAAAGTTGTTGGCTACAAATGGGTATTTAAAAAGAAAATAGGTTTGGATGGTAGTGTTGAAAAGCATAAGGTGACATTGGTTGCAAAGGGATATTCCCAGGTAGAGGGAAGTGATTATGGAGAAATTCTTTCTCCTATAGCTAAGTTGGCATCTATCAGATTTCTTTTGTCACTTGCATCAACATATGACTTGGAGATTGAACAAATGGATGTGAAGACAACATTTCTTCATGGTGATCTTGAAGAAGAAATCTATATGTCCCAACTTGAGTACTTTGTGGAAAAAGGTAAATAAAATCTAGTTTGCAAGTTAAAGAAATCTCTATATGGTTTGAAACAATCTCCTAGAATGTGGTACTAGAAGTTTGACACATTTGTTTTATCATTGGGATTTGCAAGATAGAAATATGATCATTGTGTGTACTTTAAAGCTGAAAATGATCATGTTCTTATTATTGCTCTCTATGTTGATGATATGTTGTTCATAGGAAATAGTAAGTTAATGATTTCTGATCTAAAATTTTAGTTGTCTACAAAGTTCAAAATAAAAGATCTTGGTGCAGCTAGGTATATTCTCGGAATGAAAATAACTAGGGACAAGAAAAGTAGAAAGCTTTGGCTTAGCCAGAGTAAGTATATTAACACTGTGTCTGGAGAGCTTTTTGTATGACTGATTGCAAGTAGCTAGTTGTTCCAGTCTTGCAGGGAATAAAGCTATTTGTTGAAGATTGTCCAAAATATCCTACTGAGATGGAGGGCATGACCAAAGTGCCTCATGAAAGTGTAGTTGGCAGTTTAATGTATGCAATGGTTTGTACAAGGCCAAAAATTTTCCAAGCAGTGGGAGTACTTAGTCATTTTATGGTGAATCCTGGAAGGACACATTTGGATGTTGTGAAAAGAGTGTTTAAATATCTGAAGGGAACTTCAGAATATGCTTTGTGTTACCATGGAAATTTGGTTGAATTATAGAGGAATCTTAGCATTCATGGGTATGTGGATTTTGATTGGGCAGGGGACATTGACAGCAGAAGATCCACCAGTGGATATATTTTCATGTTGAATGGCAGTGCAATTAGTTGGATGAGCAAGCAGAAGGTTGTAGTTGCTTTGTCCACTATGGAGGATGAGTACATGGTAGCAACTCACACTTGTAAGAAAGCCATTTGGCTTAGGAGATTGTGTTCTGATATTGGTTTTGATGCAGGGCTGATTACTATTTGTTGTGACAGTCAGAGTGATATTTCTCTAGCAAAAAAGCTTACTTTCCATACCAGGATGAAACATATTGATGTGTAGTAGCAATTTGTACGTGATATGGTGGAGGATGGAAAGGAGTGTTTGGAGAAGGTTCATACTTTGAAGAATGTTGCTGATGCTTTAACAAAGCCAGTGAGCATAGATAAGTTAAGATGGTGTGCGAATTCCATGGGCCTTGGAGTCCAGAATATTCAGCGACTTCATGTATTGAAAAGGGTTCAGTGAGTTCTTCGTCAAGTGGGAGATTGTTGAGAAGTGTTTCACAATCTCACTGGTATAACCCTATTTCTATCACATGTCAATTCAGAATGGCATAAGTGTTCCTCTAGTGCTTATACCGTTGTATCGCAAGGTGCTTGTGAGAGAGGTGTGGTAGCATGGTATACTGCCATATTATGGGAACCTCATAATAGTATACTGGTAGTGCGGTGTATACCGCTATACTATGAGATCTCACTAAATATTCATGGGTATCACGGTGTACTGCTACCTTGCAGGAGCCTCTTGACTGAGTAGAGGTAGCACAGTGCATACTGCCATACCTCAGGAGTCTTTAAACTACCGAGTGCTAGTGCGGTGAATCTTTGTCAAGTATGATAGATGGGTGAATGAACGTGGACCTGTTTGACTGCTAAGGTGTATGCTGGTTAGTGGAGGTCATTGGTGACTTGGAGGTGGCCATTTGAATGATTGGGAAGTTTGACAGTTGCTCAACGGAGGAAGTTGAACTGAACCATTTGAACAGAGAATGTTTTTTGATCATGGTGGTTGCTATACATTGTAATGTACTATAACTGTGATCGGTTAGATTTTTGGATGGTCAAATGTTCTATTAGTGTTCTTCATTGTATGTTGCATATGCATTGTAATAGTGAGACATAGCGTTGTGTGATCAAAATATTTTGTACGGGGTTGATCAGGGAAAAGTCACTGTTGTAATATTTTCATCTAAAAGGAGAGTCTGTAACTTGTATGTAATTCATTTACGATAATACAAGTGATTTTATTTGGTGTGGTGGGTTTTTCTCTTGTAAGGGTTTTCCCATGTAAATCTGGTGTCAATTGTGTATGTGTTTATTTCTCTATTCTATTATTCCTAGTCATGTGCGTCTTAATGAACTATAATTGAAAAATTAGAAGATATATATGGATTCTCCTCTAAGTTTTGACATTAGGAAAGTTTGTTCTGCACCTAAGCTTTCCTTACAGAGTTTGTTGCACTCCATTCTTGGGTTGGATGTTTGCATGCTTGTAAGTTTTCATAGCTCCAAGAGGTCATTTTCCAGGTTTTCCAGAGTGATTCTAGAGCCAACTTGACTAGTTTGACCATTGTGGAAAATGCTTGAAAGGAAATTCTGATGATAAACCACTTCAAATTTTCACTTCAAGAGCATTCAAAAGGTTGTCTCAAGACAATTTGAGCATGAAACTTGTTTGGAAATGATTTTTTTTAGCCGGGCCCACATGGGGACCTGGCATGCTTTGCACCATCTTGAAATAATAATTAATGAAGTGTCTCAAAGAGATAGTGAAATACTAGATCAGTGTCTTCTTGTAGCAAAGGCATCACATGCAAGTGAATTGTGGAAGTATATATATAAGGCATGTAATGTGTTTGACTGATTAAATCCAAGAACTTCAGTGTCATAGAGCACAAATGCAAAAATGAGCATGAGAAGAATTAGAGGCAAGAAGATTCAGGAATTACCCAGCTTTTGAAATGGGGTTAATTACATGATTACAAGATAGAATCATCTTTACAACATCCTAATTCAACAAATGATGGAATAGGTGAAGCACTTAGTAGAGACATGTATAAAGGCATACATGACTAAAAATGAGGAAGTCTTGTATATGGTTAAAAGTAAAAGGGCAAGTCTTGCTACTCAATCATCTACTTGAGCAACAACACCAGGTCATGGTAATGGAAGGTGCATTATATTTTCAACAATCATAGCTTCAAAAAAATGTGAAAACTCATGTTGTTGGACAATGATCTTGCTAATCATCTTATGCAACACAATGCACATTCATCCCATGTGCATATTGGAGTAGATAACAAGGTAGACATGGTCGAAGGAAATTTGAAACTCGCAAGAGGAAAATGCTACATAGCTTGAACACTGTATGAATGGATCCCATGTATAATGTCATGCATTTGAAGAAGGATATCAAGGACTGAGCCAGAGCATTAGGGAATGACCAATTTAAATCTTTATGGTGTGAATTAGATGCATATTGTCTTAATGATGAACCTTCTTGAGAGGTTGCGATGGAGGCTTTCCCCACAGCCCAGTTATCATTCTTGAAATCTATCTATATATGGATGATTCTCTAGTTTCTAGTGCAACAATTTATGGCACAATAGTTGGGGTTTATGGTGAAAATGAATCAAAATAGCTTAATCAAAGATTGCTTGCCACCATGGATGGAGTGTGCATGAACCATCATGGTTTGATGAGGAGAACTCAAGAAAAGAACAATAGTGTATGCACCTATGGTAAAATGTATCAAAATTGTTTGAGGAAATTCTATTTCAAATTTTGTGCCCAACGAATAAGATGCAAGAGGAGGGGTTTCAAAATAAACATGGTTTCATGCTATGTCTCCAACATAGTATACACACAATGGACATGTTAAAAAAGATTTAGAAACTTTAAAGCGAATGTAGCTGGTAGATGAACTTAAGAGGGTAATGTGTTCACCAATAGTAAAGCAGGAAAGGGTCTATCTAATATTACAAACAAAGTTTGCAATGGTAATAGGTTGCTGTAGGAAGCATCAATGTGCAAATACTTGAATGCTCTAAATTCCTCAAACTCAACCAATGAATGAAGGATTGGAGAAGGCACATGGCCTACTTGATAGGGGCTTCCAAATAGATGTGATCTCACAGAATGTCATGCTTGCTGCATATGCACCATAATGGATTTGTTTTGTTGAAAATGCCTCAAGAAACTTTCAAGAAAATGCATTGGAGACCATGTGGCTATACAAATAAAATGGGGCCAATTTGTTGAAATTTCAAAGAGGCTGCACTGGCTAGAGAAGAGATTTCAATTCATTGGAGGACATAATGAATAGTTGCGCTTACAGTATGAATGCCTCAAAATTGTATGATGGCTACTTAATGCTGCAAAATGGGATGCCATTATACCTATGTATGAGTGAATTAAGTTTTAGAAATTGTATAGGTTGACCCACCTTGGTCCTACAGAGCCAAAAGTGTAGAAGATCTTAGTATTTGACTGAATCTTATCAGTTGGCCAAATACCTCTTTGAGTCTGAGGATAAGAAACTAGCTAATTCTTTAGGATTAATTGGACTAGTTGATTTGGAACACCAACATAATGGAGACTCTGCTGGGGACAACTTTTGAATCTCCAATTGTAGACAGATAATTCATAGTCATATTATTTTCCATTTTGAATTTAGTTCAAATATTGAAGGATTTCAAACCTGGAGAAAGAATTTGTTGCAGTGAACCTGGAGATTTCATGATCTGTGGTGCTCTACTAGTGAAAGGAACTTAGAAATAAATTTACATGTGAAAGAATTTCATACTATTTGAAGTTCAATCCTTTGTGAGGAGAGGTGGCGACTCTATCAGAAGAACCTATTGAAGAGGTGAATATAGTTCCAAATCTACAATATTTCCAAAATAATTTACAACAGCTGCAATGTTTCTAGGTATTCTTCACTTTTGGTTTTCAAGAAAATTGTGTGTGGAAACCATATTTGAACATCTTAGGACAAAAATTGGTTCCCTATCGAGTGATTAATACTAAGAAAGGGAAAGGACAATAATATTTAGTTTGCATACTTCTAAATTGTAATTTACAGTCTATGTACTATGTTGGAGAAGTATGTTTGTTTTGTAAATCTTCCCACTAAATAGATCTTAGACATAGATGCATTTGAATTATGCATTGTGGTATTCTAAGGTCATGATGAAAGCCAGAAATAGGGCAATGAAAGATCAACTGTAGAGTTGATATTTAAAATTTGAAAGAAGTGTATCAAAATGCACCAAGGTATGCATCCTTGTATGGTTCCTAGTGTAACCATGGTGTATGATCAGCCCCAACTAGTTTTACAAAGAGGTTTTAACATTGAAAGATATAGGCCCCTTGATTTCAATGGTATTAATGGATACCCAAATATCATTTCCTCTAAATTCATACATAACATACCAAGATTCAAGGGAGAAAATTATGAATCAGCATCACAACATTTACAAAGTTTCATTAATTTGATAGATGCCTATTAAATAGGTCATGAGGATGCTATCATGAAGTTGTTTGTGATAACTTTAGAGAATTTTGTAGAACAATGGTTTTCTAGCTTTCCAAGGCATTGCATATCTTCATGGTAAGAGTTTAAAATACTTTTCATTGATTGGTTTGAAGGAGTATTAGTAGACAATCTGTGCTTGTTAGACCATGTAAATTTTCATGTCCAAGAGAAATCTAAAAGAAAAATTAAATCCATATCACCTACTGATGCATTGTGTGACATAAAGAGATTTGAGGATGAATTTCCTCATGACTTTCATGATAGATTCATGAAATTTCTATTTGCTATACCAGAGCTACAAAGACTTGATGAAGCATTTTGTATTGATTTATTTTGTGAGAATTGTGAGCCAAGTTTGAGTACCATACCGGTTAACTTGAAGCCCTCTGGCCTTAAGTGTTTGTATAAATGGATTTCAGAAATTGGAGAAATGATAGAATAGATTGTAAGTGGTTTTATAACTAACCTATGTGATGGTACCTTTACTAGACTGGATCAAATAGAGGTGGACTGTATAGTAGAAGACAATGATGAAGCATTATGTGGTGATGTAGATTCATTTTCTAATCAGATCATAGAGAAAGAAAACACAAATGAAGATTGCAGCCATAATAGTCACAATGAAATGAATGAAACATATGAAGTTTCCTCTATTTTCTCTAAAAATATAGAAATAGAGAGCCATTTTTCTACAAATGAGTGTAGGTTTGATCCAAGTCTTCATGATGAGACAAAGGAATTTGCTAATTTAGGAAATTCTCTTGAGAATGTCAGTGTATCAGATGCAAGTGACAAAATGTGTAATGAGTTTTAGTTGGAGAGACCATTCCCAAACAACTGTAATGAAGAAACAAACAATGATTTTCAATTTGATAGTGAGGAATGTGACCTTGCTAATTATTGCAACAATATGGACAAAGAAGGAGATATGTGTGCAAGAGATTCATGGGGTGAATCAGTTCAGGTAGTTGACTATGAGGATCATGCATGTGTTGATAAAAAAAGTGATGAACATGGTACTCTCTTCTTTTTTGACTCTTCACCTTCTTCCATTCCTTTTACTGATTTTGAAGTTATCACTAAATGTTTGCATGAGAATAGCACAAATGTGGTTGTATGTGAAAATGAAAAGGTAGAAACAAATACCAGTATAGTTGATAAAGTTCTTCATGATGAGTTTGCACATAAAGAATATGATTGTGTCTATCACATAGATGCATATGAGAATCTTTTTCCTAGACCTGCAATTCATAGTTCTTCTCATGAGTAGTATGTTTTAGACTTTCATGTTGGAGCAGCAAGAAATAATGTTGAATGTGATTCTTTTCGTATTGGTGAATGTGTTTCAAACACTCACTATGATGAATTTATTGAAAATGAAAGTCCTGAGTCATATGAACCTATTTTTGAAGCTTCTCTTTGTGTTAACATGTTGAATACTGACAATCTTGTTTTTGAACTTGAGATGGAAGACATTGCTTGTGTATGGGAGGCTGACATTTTTTCTAAATGCCATGATTTGAATAAAGATAAAAGTACTTTGGGTGTTGATAAATCTGATTGTCAAACACTTGAGACACATGATAATGTGATTGAACTATGGGATGATGATAAACTAACTTGTGATGCAATTGAATGGAAAGATTATCAAATGTGTGATCAATATTTTCTCAACACAGAAGATGATTGCACGTTTTTTTGAAGCATGTGTACCTTCTTTGAGCATGATCATTATGAGGGGATTAGTGAATGTGATAAGACTGAGTTTCCAAGTGGTCTTGATCACTATCCTTATATGTTGCCACTTGACACAAAATCAAAAAATGAAGAGATGGATAGTAACGTGGCCTATGTAATTTGGTTGCCACTTGATGACAAAGTTGAATAAGGAGCGAGTTTCCACTTGCACAAAGGTAACCTGATAGTTGTGTTTGCAGAAGTGCAGTCACTCATATTGTTGTGGTTTGATAGAGGAAAGCATGAGTTGAGGGAGGTTAGTTCTTTTATTAGATTGGTGTTTGATAGAGGTAAATATTAATCTCCCCTTTTCATTTGGTGGCCTGGGGTCACTGAGTGAAGTTGAAAAAGAAGGTTGAATAAAGGAGCAGTTTGAGGACACCTGATGGAATTAGTATTTGGTCTACTTCCCCAAAGATTTGGATTCTTTCTATGCCCAAAGGGGGCATACATTCCCAGTTAGAGCCACTATTGGGACTATAAAATTTTACAAATTTGAAGTGCCCATTTTGAAAATTTTGCCTCTGCACTCTCAGAAATGCACTTGAAAAGTCTACCCAAGTGAGCTACCTTGGAGGGTCATCTTTCGGAGCTAGTTGATTTTTCATGCAAAACCCCTTTATGGAATCACTCATGTGACATGTGAATGTGCATGTAAAATTTCAGCTTCCCACAACAAATTTTGATAGGGTATTGAAAAGTGAAGTTGGACGGTTTTGACACTTTTCTGCTATTTGCAAACTTTTAGTTTTGCAAAGTAGCCTCATGTTCCAACTTGTATTTTGCAACTGGTTTATTTTCAAGAGAAAAGGATTGTTGCTCTCCATTCTCCATACCTAAATGTGCTCCTATGTCAAGTTTCAGATCCTCATGATGAGATTTGCTATTTTTATCAGGCCAAAAGCAAATGCAATTTGTTAAGTTTTGCACCTACCTCTTCTGAAACTTTTCAAGGTGGTCAACTTTGACCTTCAATATCTTGTGAAGATTAATGATTCAAGTGAAGCCCTCTCGCACATGTTCTCAGTGTACCAAAATTATCTATTATGTCCAATGGCATCTCGCCAAGAGTTGATTTAGTATTTTTCAAAATGGTGACTTTGGTGAGTTTTAATTGGTTTTGAACAAGCTGTTGTAGAAAGTTCAATTGAGCAACTTTGATAGTGAATAAAATTCACCTCGTGATCTATTTCTCTGAGCTGTTTGTTGCACTCCATTCTTGGGTCAAATCTCTACATGTTTGTAATTTTTCATGGCTCTAGGAGGTCATTTGCTAGGATTTCCAGAGCAATTCCAGAGCCAACTTGACCAGTTTGACCATTGTGGAAAATGCCTGAAAGCAAATTATGATGATAACCCACTTCAAATTTTCACTTCAGGAGCATTCAAAATGTTGTCTCAAGAAAATTTAAGCATGAAACTTGTTTGAAAATGATTTTTTTTTAGTTGAGCCCACATGGGGACCGACATGCTTTGCACCATTGTGAAATAATAATTGATGAAGTGACTCGAAGAGATAGTGAAATACTGGGTCGGTGTCTTCTTGTAGGAAAGGCATCATATGCAAGTGAATTGTGGAAGTATATATATAAGGTGTGTAACTTTTTTGATCAATTAAATCCAAGAACTTCAGTCTCATAGAGCACAAATGCAGAAACGAGCATGAGAATAGTTAGAGGCATGAATATTCAGGAATTACCCAGCTTTCAGAATGGGGCTAATTACATGATTACAAGATAGAATCATCTTTGCAGCATCCTAGTTCTACAACTGATGCAATAGGTGAATCACTTAGTAGAGACATGTATAAAGTCATACATGACTAAAAATGAGGAAGTATTGTATATGGTTAAAAGTAAAAGGGAAAATCTTGCTACTCAATCATCTGCTTGAGCAACAACACCAGGTCATGGTGATGGAAGGTGCATTATATTTTCAACAATCATAGCTTCAATCAAATGTGCAACCTCATGTTGTTGGATAGTGAGCTTGCTAATCAGCTTATGCATCACAATGCACATTCATCCCATGTGCATCTTGGAGCAGATAACAAGGTAGAAAGGGTCAAAGGAAATTTGAAACTTGCAAGAGGCAAATGCTACATAGCTTGAACACCGTATGAATGGATACCATGTATAATGTCATGCATTTGAAGAAGGCTATCAAGGAATGAGATAGAGCATTAGGGAATGACCGATTTAAATATTTATGGTGTGAATCAGATGCAGATTGTCTTAATGATGAACCTTCTTGAGAGACTACAATGGAGGCCTTCCCCACAACCTAGTCATCATTCTTGAAATCTGTCTATATATGGATGATTCTCTAGTTTCTAGAGCAACAATGTATGGTGCAACAGTTGGGGTTTATGGTGAAAATGAATCAAAATAGCTTAATCGAAGATTGCTTGTTGCCATTGATGAGCATTAAATATGCTCATAGTTTGAACTTTTGATACTCTTACTTTTGTTATTAATAGTTGTTTAAACCTGTTGATTAAAGACTTTTTGGTTGGTATCCTATAGCAACGAACTCCATCTTCTTGTAGCAACGAACTCCATCTTCCTGTAGCAACAAATTCCATCTTCTTGTAGCTTGACAACTTCATTAATTACCTTTTTGACCTCCCGCATGGCTGATGTATGCTTATGATTTTGGATAATGGAATAGGATTAACGTGTGATTAATGAATGGATGTCATGTCACTTGTGTGTATGCTTTCCTTCGCCTCTGTCACTTATTGCAGGTTGTTGGAGGGAGCAGAAGCTGATCAAGTGCAAAGAATCTCGGCTCCATTGAAGAAGTTGCTCTAGTAATAACTCTTTGGCCGAATCTTTGGGAAGGAGCTTTAACGGTCCTTTGATCTAGGGAGTGTGTAATGATATATTCTCTCTGGGTCATGTCGAGCAGATAGACTTTCATTTATGAATATCTGTTCCACAGATTCAGAATGTATTTATGATCATGACTCCCTCTATTAGTTAGTTAGTTGTCTTTTTCATTTAAATAATCGTTCCTCCTGCGTGAGTGAACAAGGATGAAACAGTATGTGTTAAACTTAAATTGAATAAGCAATAGAGTTATGTGTTAAGTTTTATTTTCAAACAGAGTAATCAATGTATCCTGGTTTTGAATATGAATAAAATTTGACGAAGCTTTGAATAAACTTCTTGTGTAATCTAGTTGATGCTTGCTAAGGGGGCCCACTTAGTAAGTATTCTGTAGCAAGTTGTTGTAGTTAACTATTCATTTCATGTTGATTACTAGTTAGAATCTATTTCCGTAGATTTCAATACAAACTCAGCCTTGTATTGTTCCAGCAGCATCGGGAATCCATCCTTGTGTCTGTTCCTATAGCATAAGGCCAGTTCACAGTTTGTCCTTTAATAATAGTTGTTATGATTTTTGTTTTAGCCAAGTTGTGTCTAAGTTAAAAAGCTTTGCGTTGCATTTCTTTTAAGCATTTTTTTTCTATAGATGGTGACTGGAAACTAGTTCTTAGTGCACATACCGTGCTGCTCCATTTCAAGTATACGTTCCCTGGTTTGATAAAATAAATGAACAACCATGAGAAGATGTGAGTCGCTTGTTGGATTGTCTAATTCCCAACTTTAGTTTTGCTGTGATTTTTATATCCTTTTGTGGGCGTGACCATTTTTGGCGCCGTTGCCAAGGATGGTGTCAATCTAAGAACCTGCTATAGTCATTATTAGTAGTAGTTTAGTCAGTTTTTTTAAATTTTTTTTAAAATACCATTCATTTTCATTGCATGCATAGAAGGAGAGACGCTCATGGAAGATTTCTCCCCAACCTGCCATTCATTGCCAAGAAAACTAAACCAGCTTATAGCCTATTTGAGGACGAAGGAGACTTAGATACTGACCCATTTGCTAAAGATCTGTGTGCTGAATTGCTATTCAGCCCATTTGACGAAGAACATGAAGAAAATCTATTTGCTCCTATACTTGGTCAAGTGAACATGGCACGTAATCCACCAAATCGACCTCCTGCTTTTGAATTCCCCATTACTCCCCAACAAAACAATGAAAACCTTAAGAATATTCCTTCTTCTTTGCTTCCCAAGTTCTATGGCTTAGTCATAAAAGACCCAGAGACCTTCATTTTCGAGTTTGATATCCTCTGTTGTAGTTATGACTATACTTCAGATGCTCACAAACTGAAATTGTTCCTTGCTACCTTGAAGGAGGGAGCTCTTAGATGGTTCATGAGTCTGGGAAGGGGTGTTGTCGATAGTTGGCCAACCACGCAAAAAAAATTTCTTGAGAAATACAAGAAATACTGTAAGAGTGGCAGTAAAGGTGATAACATATTTTGAATTCAACAGAAGGAAGATGAAAGCCTAGAGGATTATATATCAAGATTCCTATTTTCTCTGAAAAAGAATTCAGACCATACTCTTAATGAAGAATCTCATAAATTACTTTTTCTAAGGGGAATCAATGATACCTGCATAGATGCCTTGAACTTGATGGGAGGTGGTGATATCACTCAAGCATCTTGGGATGATCTCATGAAGATATGTCTCAATTACTCCTGAGAAAATGTGAAGAAGGGCATAGGTCATCAAGCTATAATGGGAAAGTCTTCTTCCAGTGGAGTTTCATGGATAGAGATAACAAATTTGCTATCTGATTTCAAGCAGAATATCATTAACAATATGGCTACACAACTGGACACTATGCAAGCTAGGAAGAAACATGAGGAAGATGAAGCAATTTTGGCCGAGTTTTGTCCACATTGTAGACAGAAAAAACGTGACTGTAGATGCAAGATGGTGGCTAATTTGGAAGCTAAACAATTACCTATTGACTGTAAGCCAGTAGAAGGTGATGATGATCAAGTGTTCTTTGTTACATAAAGGAGACCATGGGCTCAAAGACAAGGTATGCCTCAAGACCCTTTGACTTTTGGTAATCCTTATTCTAGCTATAATAACCAATGACAACCTACATATGGATCACCATCACCTTGGAATGCATCTCAGCCACCTTGGCCTAACTATCAGACCCTTCAATGGCAATCTCCTCAAGGAGGTTGGCAGCAGCCATAAGGACAATGGACTCCACCTCCAGGTAACTAGTAGTAGAATCCTCAATGGAGAGGTTCTCAGCAATGGCAGAACCAATCCCCTGGGTTCCTACAGCTTCCATATCCACAACCTCAGGCCCTCATGCCACCTCCTGCAGCAACTGCTACAAATACTAGACCTCCAAAACAAACGCCTATGCCTACTCAGCCATTGCCAAATATCAATAATAAGCAACAGCAGCAGCCACAACAACCCATGTATTTTGCTGAAGCCAACCAATATCCAGCTTATGCCTTAAACATTAATGATATCCATTTGAGGTTTGGAACCACTCTTCCTGCTCCACAACCACCTCTAATTACTGAGATACCATATTCTTCCCTTGAAGAACCTACTGCACCTGCTGATCCTACTGCGCATATGCCTATAACTGATATAGTTTCTAAGGAGCCTATTTTGCAAAGTCAAGATAAACCACCTTTTCCTCAGAGGTTACAAAGTACTGTACCTAAATCCATGGAAGAACCCACTTTTGATATTTTGGATCAACTAAAGAATGTACAAATTCAAATTCCTTTATTTCAAGCCATTAAAGATGTTCCAATTTATGGAAAAGCCATTAAAGAGGCCTGTTTGAAGAAACCTGGACAAAAGAAAAAGGATCCCCAAACAATTCATGTCTTAGGGAAATTGGCTGATATAATTTTGGGAAATGTAGTTATTCCAAAGTACACTGATCTTGGAAGTCCTGTAATGCAAATACATATAAATGGCCAAATTGTAAAAAATATTTTGATTGACCTTGATGCTGCCATTAATGTCATGACCAAGCATACTATGGACTATTTGAACGTCCTAAATATTCGGTCTACACCTACAGTCTTGCAGCTTGCTGATAGCTCCACAGTCAAACCTGATGGACTGGTGGAAGATGTAATTGTCACTCTTGAATCTTGGGAGTATCCAGTTGATTTTACAATATTATCTACTAAGGAAACTTTAGGAGGATACCCTGTTATCATAGGTAGACCATGGTTAGAAACTACTAATGCTTTTATAGGATGCTGTTCTGGAGATATGACTATTTCTGATGGACAGTCCATGAAAAAATTAGCTTTGTATCTGCCTGCTAGACCTCAATCAGATTTGTCCCAACCTGTTTGGCCAGATGTGGGGGAAGAAACTGAAGAAGCCAATTCATTGGTTCAATTAATGATGCTCCAAACTGATCCATTCTCACAACTTCAGAATGAGGATTCCTTGCTTTTTCAAATTCTACAATCTAACTCTGATACGGGTAGTTCATCTGATCTAAATAACAATCATCTACAATGTTTCCTGCAACAATTGAATTCTGAGAGTTTGCTGCCTAAACTTCCTGCAATTTTTCATAACTTTCTTCCACATGAGGTACACACCTCACCTATAGATTCTATAAGTGATCTCACTAAGTAGATAGAATTGTCTCAAGTTCACTGTTTGAATATCAATAGCAAGCTATGACAATCTCAACAGGCCATCCTACTCAAAATGCTATAAGATCAACATAAATCTTTTGCATGGGAATATAGGGACATGAAAGGAATAGATCCTCGAATTTGTCCTCATAGGATCTATATCAAACAAGACTATTTACCAGTTAGGCAGCCTCAAAGAAGAATAAATCTAGAACTTAGAGAAATAGTAAAGAATGAGCTTCAAAAGTTGCTTGATGCTGGTTTTATCTACCCAATCTCTGACAGTCAGTGGGTCTCTCTATTAGTTATTGTCCATAAGAAAGGTGGAAAATGGAGAGTGTGTGTAGATTATAGAGAGTTGAATGCTGCCACTAAAAAAGATCACTTTCCACTACTGTTTGTAGACCAAGTGCTAGACTCACTGTCTGGTAAAAGCTATTTCTCCTTCTTGGATGGCTACAGTGGATATAATCAAATAAAAATTTCCCCTGAAGATCAAGATAAAACCACTTTTACCTATCCATGGAGAACATTTTCTTACTTAGTCTTTCCTTTTGGTCTATGTAATGTGCCAGCAACATTTCAGAGGGTAGTAATTAGTATTTTTGCTAATATATCTCATGACTATATGAAAATTTATATGGATGACTTCACTACCTATAGGGTTACATTTGAAGAAGCACTGGTAAATTTAGAAAAGGTATTGGAAAGGTGCAAAGAGCAAAATTTGTCTCTGAACAGTGAAAAGTGCTTTATGATGATGCAAGAAGGTATTGTTCTAGGCCATCATCTCTCCAAGGATGGAATTTAGGTTGACCCTGCTAAAATTGAAGTTATTATGAATTTAAAAACTCCTACAAAACAAAAGGATGTCATAAGCTTCCTTGGCCATGCAGGGTATTATAGAAGGTTTATAAAATATTTCATAAAAATTGCCAGTCCACTATATGCCTTATTAACTAAGAATTCTGCATTCGATTGGAAAGAGGCCTGTGAAAAATCTTTCCTACAGCTAAAGGACTTGCTAACTAAAGCCCCTATTCTTCAAGGTCCAAAATGGACCCTGCCTTTCCACATACATGCAGATGCTTCTAATTTTGGCATAGGGGCAGTCTTAGCCCAAAAAGAAAATTCAATTGAGCATGCTATCTATTTTATCAGTAAAAACCTTCAAGGTCCTGAGCTAAATTACACTGTCACAGAAAAGGAGTTGCTAGTAGTAGTGTATGCTTTGAATAAATTTAGGCATTATATCACAGGTTATCAGATATTTTTCCACACCGACAATGTAGCAATTATGTATCTGATGAACAAGCCTGCCATCTCTGGAAGGTTGGCAAGATGGCTCCTATTGTTGCAAGAATTTGATATTACAATCATTGATAAACCAGGAAGAGCTAATGTTGTGGACGATTTTTTATCAAGGCTTCAAACAACTGCACCTACTGAACAAGAAGTCATTGATGATAGGTTCCCTGATGAACACTTGTTTTCCATTATTGCACACACTCCATGGTATGCAAACATTGCCAATTATCTAGCAGTAAGCAAAATACCAGCTCACTTCTCCCCAAAAGAAAAGAAACTATTAATTGAGAAAAGTTTTAAATTTTCATGGATTGCAAATTGTCTATTTTACGCAGGCCCTGATCAAGTTATGCGAAGATGTGTAAGAGAAGATGAGACTTATGATATCTTGCATGCTTGCTATGATGAACCATGTAGGGGACATTTTGCAGCCAACAGAACATCAATGAAGGTTCTTACAACAGGATATTATTGGCCAAAATTACACAAGGATGTTGTAGCTTATACAAGGAAATGTGATAGATGCCAACGTATGGGAAGACCAACTAGGTCAGATGAAATGCCACTATATCCACAGGTAATAGTCACCCCCTTTGATAAATGGGGAATGGATTTTTTTGGACCAATTGATCCACCATCCAATGGCAAGTCATACATTTTGGTTTGCACGGATTATGTAACAAAGTGGGTTGAAGTAAAGGAAATGAATCATGCTCGTGATAACAAGGTTGTTGAATTTTTGTATGAGAAAATTTTCACAAGATTTGGAGTTCCTAGAGAGCTTGTAACTGATCGGGGAGCTTAGTTCACATCCAATTTGATCACTACACTAATGAATGACTCTAAAATCAAGCATAGGAAGTCTAGCCCCTATCACCCTCAAGCCAATGGTTAGGCGAAGGTTACAAACAGGGAAATTGAGGTAATCCTAACAAAGACAGTGCAGCTCTATAGGAAAGATTGGAGCAGTAGACTTCCTGAAGCAGTCTGGGGCTACAGAACTACATGGAAGACAACAATTGGGTTTACACCTTTTGAACTGCTTTATGGGAAAACAACCATGTTGCCCATTGAATTTGAGCATAAAACTTTGAGGACAGCTCTCGAACTCAATATAGACATTTCTGAAGCACAAAATGAACGTCTCCTGCAGCTTAATGCCTTGGATGAAATGAGAAAAGCTACCCTACAACATACCGAAGCAGCCCAACAACAAAGGAAGAAATGGCACGATCAACAGATCAAAACCAAGCAATTCTCTGCTGGTGATTGGGCTCTGTTATATGATTCTAGATATCAAGAAAACCAAGGTAAGCTCACAACCCACTGGCTCAGTCCCTATGAAGTTGAAAATGTGTTTGACAATGGATTAGTACAATTGGCCACAATTGATCCAGTCCGTTTCAAATTGCTAGTTAATGGACACTGACTGCGGTTATATCATAAGCCGACATCAAAGGAAGAGTTCCTGAAAAAGTTTGTTTCGACTAGTCTTCCTGCAGCAAAAGGCTTAGGCCTTTTTCCTGCAGCTTCTCTTTAAGTATTATGTTGACTGCCCATAATAAAGTTTTCTTTTTAAAAAAAAGAAAACAACTTTTCTTCATTTTTTTCATCTATCACATCATTCATTCCTTTATCCGCCATGTCATCCATATTGTCACTCTGCCTCATTCATGCATTAAATCTCCCAGCTATCATTTCATGATATGCTATTGTCCTTTACGGCATGCCCGAGAACTGAATTCAAGGTATGCGAAATCTTTTCATTATCACATAATTTATTCTTTCTGTTTATTCATTAATTGTAATGTATATGTCAGTCGTAATTGCACGTTTTAAACTTATCACCCTGCACATGTGAGGACACATGTCGAATGCTAAGTAGGGGGCGGGGGTATTCTAATTTGAAATTTTCCTATGCCAAATTTACGTTTTCCAAAATAGTTATGTTCTTGTACTTTCTAAAGTACACTTGCAAAGCCATATCCTAAGAATAAGCTAACTACATAGTTTAAGTAGTTATTAAAATTATTTTATGCAAATGTCTAGTTGTTATTCTTGGTAAGGAAAGGAAAGTGCAGTAAGGAAGAAGA